>CM046393.1:23135110-23527610 GCA_025413875.1 Rhododendron molle
TCAATCCATGCAAAGTGAAATAAAAAATAACAAATATTGCTCGTACGAGTCGCGAGAACCTTGCGTCCACGAGTCATGACTTTACCACTGTACCTTGAACTTCTGCGTGACATAATCTGATCTTTTGGTCAAACAATTGGCACGAACCGACCTTGCGGGCATTAACCTCATTCCTGCTAACTACTGACATTGTTTTTTTTTTTTTTTTGGCCAAAACGATAACTGATGATATATAACAACGAAACCCAAACATCAAGAGGAAATACCATCCCTACACAAGGGATCGAGATGTTGGTTTTATGCCCTCAAAATCAATATTTGTTTATTTACATTATCAATAAGAGCTTTATTTTATTATTCTAAAATGCTTTATTTCATACATTGGATATAATTCATGAGATGAATATTAAAGTCCCAAATTACATTGAATATGATTTATGCATGTAAATGTGATTTACTTACGGGAGATATAAATCACCAGTGTTTGTAATTTGAATTATTCACAATTGCTGATAAGAATGGACTATCTATCAGGTCAATTGCAACATGATTAACTTCTATTAGATAGAATGATCCATCTCAATCATTGAAGTGAAAGACTTCAAGTTAATATGTTGGTGTATTTGGTATACACTGAAGGACCATCGTAAGACTCACACTATTTTAACCACTGTCCACTTAAGTGTGAATCTTATAATGCTAATTGTAATTCACTCTTAATCCTGAGAAAGTTAATGAACTCAGTTTCTAGCCTATGTCACTTTAAGTCACCAATGAGTGAGGTCTAACTCGATCAACACCTCGGTGGGTTGGGTGATTTATGTTAGGACTGTGAGAAAATTATTTTCAAGATGGAATTCACTCTCTATTTAATTATAGAGTATAATGTCCCCTTGAGTTAGTTCACTGGATTAGTCTTTGAAACCTAGTACTAGTCATTTTTATGAAGCGTTCATTAAAATGTTTTTCCAGACTAAAAGTGAGTGAACTAGTATTCAATGGAATTAAAATATAAGTATGCTTTGGTGTGACAGTTATTTATTATGACCAATTGCTACTTATGGACATTGCATGGTGAAGGGGTTTGACATTACGGTATTGGCATTTATCGGGTACAATATATTAATATTCTTGAGACATAGAGTTCAGCCATAATTATATAGTGGAATTAATTTTGGTTTAATTGGGCCACCACTCATGGAGATGAGAGAGAGTGAGTCCAATTTTAGCTAAGCCTCAAGAAGCCCATAGGTCCCAACCCTAGCCCATCAAGAGATTGACTTATTAGCCAAGTTAGTTTATCCCTATAAATAAATCACCTATTCTCTCAAGCCATACACGGAAAATTGTTTTCCTCCTACGGCAGATTGAGAGAAAAGAAAAAGGGAGAAATATTCTAGGGTTCCCACAAACCCTATTGGCTATTGTTCTCTTGGGTCATAGGGTTGAAGATATTTGGGGTGCAAGGAGCAAGAAGGAATCAACCTTTTCATAACCAGAAGTACGGTTTTGTTTCCGAACTGTGAAAAGGTAAAACCTTAACCCTTCCTCATGAAACTTTATGCACACGTAACACTACAAGAAAAATTCCATTGGGTGACGAATGAAAATCGTCACAAATTGCATGTTTTTCGTCACAAATAATATAGATGACGAAAAAAATTTGTCGACTAAAGGTTGTCGAGGATTCCTACCTGGTGACGAAATCTATTTTTCGTCACCTATAGTGCCTTTTGATGACGAAATTTTTCGTCACCAAAAAGTGAATAATTGGTGACGAAATTGTTTTCCTCATCTATTGTGCTTTTTGACGACGAAATTTTTTGTCATCAATTACTCCTTTTGGTGACGTAATTTGTCACCGATGGGTCACATCGGTGACAAAATTTTTTGTTGCGAATGTTGCTTTTCTTATGGGAAAAAATCCTTCTATCTTGCTCCTGAGCTTCAACCCGAGTCCTTTGAGTTTTTCAAGCAAGCTCTAAACAACTGCACCACACACACTTTTCAGTAAATATTTGAAATATCTAATATATAACATATATGTTTAACATGAAAATATATTTCGAATGTAATTTTGAACCTTTAACATTAAAATTAGCAATTTTGATAAACATGAAAGTTGTAGGCAATTGAGTTATTATTCAAACCCAATTTGAATTATCTCAAATGGAGTTTTTAGTAAAGAGTTATGCCCGAAATACATTTAGTGACAAAGCGCAATTCATAAATTTTGTCACGAAATTCATAAATTTCGTCACAAAAGGTACTCATTTGACGACGAAATATATTTTTCGTCACTAAAAGCATTAAAATGATGACGAAATTATTTTTTGTCATCAAAGTTAAGCATTTGGTGACGAAAAAAATATTTTGTCACTAAATTGGTCTCATTTGGCGACGAAATACATTTTTCGTCACCAAATAATTATCTTTTGTGACGAAAAATAATTTCGTCACCTTTTTTAAGCTTTCGGCGACGAAAAATGTATTTTGTCGCCAAATGGGTACCTTTGGTGACGAAAATATTTTTTTCGTCGCTAAATAGGTATAATTGGTGACGAAATTATTTTGTCACGGAAGTTGTCAAAACAGTGACGAATTTATTTTTTCGTCGCCAAATATACTCATTTAGTGACGAAATTAAATTTCGTCGCCACTTTTTCGTCACCAATTTTTAATTTTCTTGTAGTGTAAGAAGTAGATCCGAAACAATTTTTGAAACTATATATTTTTTTTTTTCCGTAATGATTTTTGAGAAAAATCCAACAAGTGGTATCAGAGCCATCTTACGTATGCGTATTGTTTCGTGTTTTGAAGATGAAGCCTAATACATTTTTTTTAGTTCCTGAATTTATCCATGGGTTCGGCCAGTTTCAAAACATGTCTATTGTTTAATTATCATGTATGATGAACGTGAACAATATATATGTTGATGCATGTTCTTGTCTTGACACATAATCGATTTGGGTGCAAAACTGCTGAACCAGATTTACGGTGGAAAATCGTGGTGGTTTCCAGATGTCTATTTTTTGTATTCATTATAATGAATGTTTTATTGAGCATGCAAAATCCGGTCAATCAAATTATTGCCGTGTGTCGGAGTTGGACTAAAAGCCAGTTTTTGAAAAAGTTTCAAAGACACGTCAATGCACTGTGATCTAATGGCAATGGGAATTTGGTGGATAAGGACAAGGAATTTTTTTTCCTTCGTTGTCCTCTAGCTGTTTTTTCAACCACCTGTGTGTGGATTTTTTTTTTGGCATGGAATTATATTATATACGGCAATCTGTGTTTTGAATTCAAAAGTTTCATCAAATTGATTTGTGCACTTGATTAACGAATAATGGTTTTTAGTTTTCACGATGCTGGCTTAAACACACGTTCTGCCGTAGAGCGAGTTTATAATATACTAGTGTTCCACGGATCTTGTTTTATAGCAACAGTTTTTTTTGTCAGACATATATTAAAAAAAAAAAACAGTTTTATGATTAAAGAGTTTAATCATGTTTTGAAAGGCTCAATCATCTAGGATGATCAAAAAATTAGAATGATCAAAGTGTTTGATCATTAACTGGAAACTTGAAGCCATGTGACCTATTTTACTCTATTGTAATCTAAAGTGTTTAGATAATTTTCAAGTTCATGTTCGATATATATCATGAGATGATAAGTGTTGCACGTCACATGTTTTAGGCCACCTCTAATGGATAAATTTTGGGTTGTATTAGGTTTATCATTTTGTGGAGAAACTTGTATATAGGAGAGTCCTATTATTTTTCCTATTGCTCCCGTTTAATTTGATTAAATCGCATATTGCTCGTTTGTTTTTATGGCATTTATTTGTTCTTTCTTAAATTGATATGATCAGATTGTTAGGACATAAATGACCATGGATAACAACATTTGATATGTTACAATTCTTTTATTAAAGTTGGAAATTTTCAACAGTTGCATGCATTAAGAATATGAGATATTTGGTTAATGAATGTATGTTCTAAAAAAATAATCCTCTAATTCTAAAAATCAAGTGGGAGAGGGTCTTTGAGAAAAACCCGCGGTCTTTCCATTGTTAGATCCATAGTAAGGTGAAAGTGAGCATCTTGAACCGTCTACGTGCGGTCATTCCTTCGGAGGGTGCTCATCTAACTGGCTACAAGATTGGATTTCTCATGGATAGGATTGGGTGAGACGTAATGTGAGTCATCTCCCCTCGGAGAGGCTGCTCATTACGGTTGTCACTTAGCCCTAGACGATGGTATACACTTGACTAAATAAGTGATAAGAGATTCCCCTAGGAATTTTATTGACTTATTTTAGAGACCGAAAATCGGGAGTCATATTTTATTTGCCATGAGATGTCTAGATAATAAGTATGATCTGCTAATCATTAATAACATCGTTTCCCCTAGGAGAGATGTCATTATGGGATTAGGATTCCAATGCTGTCACTAAATAGTGGTGGGAGGATTACACTATTTGTCATAAGTGAATGCAAAATTTTTTTTTTATCCATTATTTATGTACGAATTTTTTTTTTCAGATGTCAAGCTCTTTTAATCCACTTAGCGTCATTTTAAGCCAGAACAAATTGGTTGGACCAAATTATGTTGACTGGAAACGGAATTTGAATATAGTGACTGCAGAGGGGTACAATTATGTACTTTCTAAAAATTGCCCCCCACTTCCCACTAATGAGAGCACAGATGAGGAGAGGAAAAAGTATAAAGATTGGAAGAAGGCTGATGAGATGGCCAAATGCTATATTTTGGCATCTATGTCTAATGTGCTGCAACATCAGCACCAATCTTTTGGTAGTGCTTCAGACATTATGCTTAATCTCAAGGAGATGTTTGGTGCGCAAGGTAGGGCTGCTAGGCAGCACGCCATGAGACAACTCATGAACACTAAGATGAGTGAGGGGACTCCTGTAAGGGACCATGTTTTAAAAATGATTGATTTTTTAAATGTACTTGAGGTCCTTGAAGCCGAGATTGATGGTCCATCTCAAGTTGATATTATCCTCGAGTCGCTGCATGGGTCTTTCAAAGAGTTCAAATTGAATTATAATATGAATAAAATGGTGTAGACACCCCAATCTGGGCTTCCAGATCACTTTACTTTCGGTTTTTGACTCCCCGATGATGAAACGGATCAAGAACACCTCGGGAATGTTGAGTGTTTGAGATTTGAGTGTTTGAAACCCTTTGAACCCTTTGAACCCTTAAACCAAGAAATTAAAGATGGTCAACACTGGGTCTGGAGTTGACCCTCGCGCGAGGGAGTGATTGCCTCGCGCGAGAGTCTGCTTTGCCAGGTGTGGTCAAAGTCAAACATTTGACTGTTGACCCACGCGCGACAGGTGGCAATCTCGCGCGACTCACTGTCTCGTGCGATGGTCCTAGGCTCCCTTTCACCTTTTGCCGACCACTTGGTTGCTTGCCGTGGGGCTCTGAGTCGCTTAACCCCGTTTTCTCCATAAGTGCTGTACAGTGCAGGGCCTTGGGAACACAACCTCACACAACCCTTCCCATCACCTTTTCACCAAGCTTAGTCACCAAGTTTGGTCCTGAGGGGGTGTTTGCCACCACCTTTGGCCCTTGGCTTCCCCTATAAATACCCCCATTTGTTCACTTTCAAAGGGTTAACAAAAATTGGCATTCAAAGGCTTACACCTCAAGAACAAAGCTTGTTCTTCCTCCTCCATCACTCAAATCCCCCTTTTCATCTCAACTCAACTCAAAGTTCAAACACTTTTCAAACCAAAAGCCAAAGGTATAGCTTACCTTTGTTTTGCTCTCTGTTCTGATCTCTGAGGGGAACTGGCAGGGCCAAGGCTGGTAATCAATACCAGTCCTGGCCCTAAAGTCAGCAGAAATACAAGAATCTGTGCCAAGCACTCCCTCGTGCGATAGACTCACATACGCGCGCGACAGTCCACTGTCTCGCGCGACAGTCCTCGTGGGGTTTGGGGGTGCTGGTTATTCTTGTTTTATCATGTTATTCATTGTTTTGAAGTATGATAGGCCTTTTAGCTCACTGCTCAGTATGTTAAAACAAATAGACTAGACTCTTATTGCTTATTTACTTTGTTGGAATGCTCCTGGGTTGTTTCTGGACATGTACCAGAGCCCAGAATATGCAAAGCAATTCCTGGAAGTCCAGTCAGGACACTCGCGCGAGATTCACCGCCTCGCGCGAGGACCTTTGATTCCAAAGTGATTGCCCTTGCATGAGCTTGACCTTTGCCCCTGTTTTGACACCCCACTGTTTATGGGTTGCATTTCAATTAATTTGGCTCTGTTTTGTAATAATTTATAGTAATCATTTACTTACTGTACATATAAAGCTGCTTGGTTTGTCTCCTGGTGTGCACCGGTCCTTCCAGAGCCCAGAAGGGGGTGGAATTCAACCTGTGGTGAGGGATAAACCCTCGCGCGAGTGAATGGGTGTCTCGCGCGACAGTCCGCTTTGCATGTATGTAGATTCATGCATGCAAAGGTGGCTGTCATGTGTGGTACACCTATTCCAGTTGCTGTTGGGTTTATTTTTCATCAAGGGGTTGGAATTCATCCTACTCTTTATTATTATTCCATCCATCCGCCATTTTTCACATCTTGCAAACTTGTTACAGTTTTAAAATCCCCGATTAACTGTTCCCCCGCCCTAACTGGCTAAAAAATGATTAAAGAAGAGGAAGAATCACAATATTTTCACAAAATGCCTAAATAGAGACCGATCTCCAGATTGGGCGAGAGGGGTGCCTTAAAACCCTTCCCCTCTCGTAACCTGGCTCCCGAACCCAGATATGGTTATGACGGACAGGTGCCTTCACTTTTTTAAAATCAAACAGCGCGGCAGGTGCTTCGAAATACGGTTCCTTGGGTGACGGACCTTCAAACCCAGGTGGCGACTCTGTGTTTTGCGAGCGCCTGCTTCTCCGCTCGCGCTCCCTCGATCTATCGGGCCCTTGCTCCGGGAAATGAAATTCCCGGAGGCTCGCTTTGGAATCCGGAAATTCCAGGGCATGCTGCCCACAAATGGATTTATCACTTTCAGAGTTAATGAACTCTCTCCAGGCAGCTGAGGGTATTATCAAGCCCAATCATAGTGTGCTGATTCATGAGATGGCTAATAAGCCTAAGGGTAAATGGCAAAAGAAAAACAAGCAACCTGCCAATGCTCCAAACAATAATGGGAATAAGCTTGGTCCTAAGAAAGGGATCAAGAAAGGGAAAAATAAAGGGGCAGATGCAAAACCCAAAGGAAAGTGTTTCCATTGTGGTGTAGTTGGTCACTGGAAGAGGAACTGCCCAGATTTTTTGGCAAGTAAGAAAAATGCAGGTATGATTGAATCTTTTGTCATGGAAGTTTACTATACTGATAGTACTTCTAATACCTGGTGTGTTGACTCAGGAGCAACTGATCACGTTTGTAATTCGTTGCAGGGGTTTCAAGTAACCAGGAGGCTAAGTGATGGAGAGATCAAGCTATGCATGGGATCAGATGCAAGTGTTGCAGCCGTAGCAGTAGGAGTAATAAAACTTTCTTTCGAGAGTGGTAGAGAGTTAGTTTTATCAGAGTGTCTTTATGTTCCTTCTGTTAGATGAAATTTGATTTCTGTTTCTTCTTTAGCAAGACATGGTTATTCTATGAATTTTAATTCAGAAGTTATTATTAAAAAGAATGGTTCTTTTATATGCTCTGGTAAAATGGTTAATGGTCTTTACCTTGTTACTCCTCACATGTATGAGATACATGATACAGAAGCTACTAGCTCACAATCTTTACCATTGAAAAGAAAAGTCCCCATGTCTAACACCACACTCCTATGGCATCTGAGGTTGGGTCATATTAATCTAAACAGGATAAATAGGTTGGTAAAAGATGGTATTTTATCTTCTTTGGTTGTTGAACCAATACCAACTTGTGAATCTTGCTTGGAAGGAAAAATGACTAAGAGGTCCTTTTCAGCAAAGGGTAATAGAGTTGAAGAGCCATTGGAACTTGTACATACGGATGTATGTGGGCCATTGAATGTCAAGGCTCGAGGTGGATATGAGTATTTCATTACCTTCACAGATGATCACTCGAGATATGGTTATACCTATTTGTTGCATCATAAGTCTGAAGCTTTTGAAAAGTTCAAAGAGTTTCAAGCAGAAGTTGAGAAACAATTGGGTAAGAACCTTAAAATCCTTCGATCAGATCGTGGTGGTGAGTATCTCTCTGGTGACTTCTCAAGTCACTTAGTTAAGCATGGAATTATTTCTCAGTTGACTGCACCAGGAACTCCTCAACAAAATGGTGTAGCTGAGAGAAGGAACAGGACTTTACTTGACATGGTTCGATCTATGATGAGCTATTCGGACTTGCCTATTTCTTTTTGGGGCTATGCTTTAGATACTGCCATGTACATATTAAATCATGTTCCTACTAAATCTGTTCCTAAGACACCTCGGGAGTTGTGGTCCAAGCGAAAGCCTAGTCTGCAACATTTTCATATTTGGGGGTGCCCTGCATACGTGCTAAAAGGAAAGATGAGTAAACTGGAATCTAGATCAGAAAAATGTTACTTTGTGGGGTATCCTAAAGGGACTAAGGGTTGGCTTTTCTATAATCCTACAGAACAAAAAGTATTTGTAAGTACAAATGCAGTTTTTCTGGAGGATGATTATATGATGGACCGGAAACCCAAAGAAAAATTTGTTTTTCAAGAACTAACAAATGAAGTTCTAGTTCCTCAACAAATTCCTACCACTATAAAAGAATCACCTAATATTTCTGATACTTTGCCTAATAACACATCGCCACCTCGTCATAGTGGGAGGATGACTAGGATGCCTAGTAGATTCTTACTTATTGAAGAAGGTTCTGAACCTTCTCCACATGAGTCTGATCCTTCCAACTATGATGAAGCTATATGTGATATAGATTCGGGACTTTGGCAACAAGCTATGAAAAGTGAAATGGTGTCTATGTACTCCAATCATGTCTGGGAGCTAGTGGATCCTCCACCCAATATTAAACCAATTGGGTGCAAGTGGATTTACAAGAGAAAAAGAGGAGCCGATGGAAAAGTTGAGACTTATAAAGCAAGGTTAGTGGCGAAAGGGTTTACTCAAAAAGAGGGTATCGATTATGAGGAAACCTTCTCGCCTGTTGCTATGCCTAAGTCCATTCGAATTCTCTTGTCCATTGCTGCATTTTATGATTATGAAATTTGGCAAATGGACGTCAAGACGGCATTTTTGAATTGCCATCTTGAAGAGGACATTTACATGATCCAGCCAGACGGTTTTATAGCTAATGGTCAAGAGCAAAAGGTTTGCAAGTTGCATAGGTCTATTTATGGGCTTAAGCAAGTGTCTCGGAGTTGGAATATCCGATTTGATCAAGCAATTAAATCTCTTGGTTTTGATCAAAATCCGGATGAGCCTTGTGTGTATAAAAGGGGTGAAGGTAGAATAGCAGTGTTTCTGGTGCTATATGTGGATGACATACTACTCATTGGGAATGATGTAGGAGCATTGTCTTCAGTCAAAGTTTGGTTGGCAAATACATTTGATATGAAGGACTTGGGAGAAGCAAGTTACATCCTTGGGATTAAGCTTTTACGAGATCGTAAAAATAGGATGATAGGTTTGTCCCAAGCTGCATATATAGATAAGATTCTGGTAAGGTTTAGCATGCATAATTCCAAGAAAGGTCTCCTACCTTTCAGACATGGAATCACTCTTTCTAAGGATCAATGTCCTAATACATTGGATGAGAAAGAGAAAATGAAGACAGTACCTTATGCTTCTGCTGTGGGTAGTCTTATGTATGCTATGTTATGTACTAGACCAGACATCTGTTATGCAGTAGGCCTAGTCAGCAGATATCAATCAAATCCTGGACCTGAACATTGGATAGCTGTAAAACATATTCTCAAGTACTTGAGAAGAACTCGAGATTATGTGCTAGTCTATGGTGGAGAGGATTTGGTGCCAATTGGATATACAGACTCTGACTTCATGTCAGATAAAGATTCGCGCAAATCAACTTCTGGTTATGTGTTTACACTTGGAGGAGGAGCCATAAGTTGGAGGAGTATTAAACAGCAATGTGTTGCAGACTCCACCACTGAAGCTGAATATGTTGCCACTTCTGAAGCAGCTAAGGAGGGTGTATGGCTCAAAAAGTTTCTACTGGAGCTTGGAGTGGTACCATTGGCAAAACAGCCCATGATTCTTTATTGTGATAATAGTGGGGCTATTGCGCAATCCAAGGAGCCTAGAAATCACAAAAGTGGGAAACACATTGAGAGAAAATATCACCTCATCAGAGACATTGTTCAGCGAGGAGATATCATAGTTAACAAGATTGCATCTGCAGAAAACCTGGCTGATCCTTTTACAAAGGCTTTACCTTCTAATCCGTTTGACCGTCATGTTGATAACATGGGAGTCAAAAGTAGACCGGATTGGTTATGAGTGCAAGTGGGAGATTGTTGGTTTTATGCCCTCAAAACCAATATTTGTTTATTTACATTATCAATAAGAGCTTTATTTTATTATTCTAAAATGCTTTATTTCATACATTGGATATAATTCATGAGATGAATATTAAAGTCCCAAATTACATTGAATATGATTTATGCATGTAAATGTGATTTACTTACGGGAGATATAAATCACTAGTGTTTGTAATTTGAATTATTCACAATTGCTGATAAGAATGGACTATCTATCAGGTCAATTGCAACATGATTAACTTCTATTAGATAGAATGATCCATCTCAATCATTGAAGTGAAAGACTTCAAGTTAATATGTTGGTGTATTTGGTATACACTGAAGGACCATCGTAAGACTCACACTATTTTAACCACTGTCCACTTAAGTGTGAATCTTATAATGCTAATTGTAATTCACTCTTAATCCTGAGAAAGTTAATGAACTCAGTTTCTAGCCTATGTCACTTTAAGTCACCAATGAGTGAGGTCTAACTCGATCAACACCTCGGTGGGTTGGGTGATTTATGTTAGGACTGTGAGAAAATTATTTTCAAGATGGAATTCACTCTCTATTTAATTATAGAGTATAATGTCCCCTTGAGTTAGTTCACTGGATTAGTCTTTGAAACCTAGTACTAGTCATTTTAATGAAGCGTTCATTAAAATGTTTTTCCAGACTAAAAGTGAGTGAACTAGTATTCAATGGAATTAAAATATAAGTATGCTTTGGTGTGACAGTTATTTATTATGACCAATTGCTACTTATGGACATTGCATGGTGAAGGGGTTTGACATTACGGTATTGGCATTTATCGGGTACAATATATTAATATTCTTGAGACATAGAGTTCAGCCATAATTATATAGTGGAATTAATTTTGGTTTAATTGGGCCACCACTCATGGAGATGAGAGAGAGTGAGTCCAATTTTAGCTAAGCCTCAAGAAGCCCATAGGTCCCAACCCTAGCCCATCAAGAGATTGACTTATTAGCCAAGTTAGTTTATCCTTATAAATAAATCACCTATTCTCTCAAGCCATACACGGAAAATTGTTTTCCTCCTACGGCAGATTGAGAGAAAAGAAAAAGGGAGAAATATTCTAGGGTTCCCACAAACCCTATTGGCTATTGTTCTCTTGGGTCATAGGGTTGAAGATATTTGGGGTGCAAGGAGCAAGAAGGAATCAACCTTTTCATAACCAGAAGTAGGGTTTTGTTTCCGAACTGTGAAAAGGTAAAACCTTAACCCTTCCTCATGAAACTTTATGCACACGTAAGAAGTAGATCCGAAACAATTTTTGAAACTATATTTTTTTTTCCCGCCATGATTTTTGAGAAAAATCCAACACGAGAAGCCAACCCGGGGGGGACTCAGTACAAAGACTATACCTGTAACGACCCGCTCCATCTTTGTACAATATTGTCCGCTTTGGACGCCCAAATCCCATAGACTTACCAGTAGGTCACCCATCCCTAGATTACCCCAGGGTGAGCACGCTTAACTGTGAAGTTCCTATGCATTTTGGCATGCCCTCACAGCTTTAAAAGGCCTTGTACAAGTAGGAGTGATTTTTTCTTATAAACCATAACTTGTCCCCTTCCGTCCGAATGGAGCCTGCCATCCTGCAGTACCGCCGGCCACCAGAAAGCGGGGTGTCACAATACCCTACCCTAAATAAACCCTTACTAGCCAAAAGATGCGCAACTGAATTAGATGACCTACGGGTATAAGAGAAAATACAAGAAGCAAAACATCTAATAAGATTCTGGATATCATTAACGATAACCTTCACTTCTTGGTTCACCATAACTGCACCATTGATCATATTCACAACCGCCTGTGAATCTCCTTCCACGAACACTTCCCTTAAACCCAGCCGTTGGCCCAATTGGACTCCCTTTCGAAAAGCTAGTGCTTCAGCCACCAAAGGCCCTGTGCACCATTCCAAATTACCATTTGCCGCAGCCTAAAACTGTCCCAAATAGTTCTTCATAATTACCCTAAAAGCTCCATTCCCATAATCCCTTTTCCAAGCTCCATCTACATTGATTTTAAAAAAACCACCAAATGGCCTTATCCAACTAGCCCCGACTTCCCCACCACTCACGGCCGGCGATGCTGCCAACTTGCTATTCGCATCCAGAAATTCTCGCAAACAAATCACAGCTCTATCACTCACCACACCAGGGTGGATCACTCTATCATTAAAAACTGATCCGTTTCGGCCTTTCCAAATAAACCACATTATCATTACAGCCAAAGCAAAACATTCATCTTTGTTAACTCCATTTTGCCACCGAGACCCCAAAACATCCCAAAAGGCAATAAAGGAGTTAAAATGATCATAATGAAAGTCCAGAAGTAACGGGGAACGGGACCAAACTCTCTGTGCAAACGGACAGGACACTAATAAATGGATAATCGTTTCCGCATCCGTACCACACACTGGGCAGCGCGCTGCCACTGTTACTTTCTTCCTCACAAGTTCCCTTTTAGTTGGCAAAATCTCATGGAAGCACTTCCACAAGAAAAAGAGAATTTTCCTTGGAATTTTAAGCTTCCACATATGACACCACCGACTATCCGCTTTTTCCTCGTAACTGGTACTTCCACCCCCATTGTCCCTCAACCCCTGATCACGTAATTCCGAAGCCACCTTATACCCAGAACTAACATTGTACGTTCCCGAATTAGAAAAGTGTCAAACCAATTAGTCTGGAACATTTGTACATGACAATGGGATTCCCAGGATTCGCTGAGCTTGTACTTCACCAAACAGCCGCTTGATCACATCCGCCCTCCAAGAATTGGAATCCGAGTCTATGAGCTGACTCACCATCACAATACTATTATCCTCCACCACTCTCCTTGGTATAAAATCTCATGCCTTTGGAACCCATGGATCCTCATCAATACGCACTGAAGAACCATTCCCAATAGACCACCTCAAACCACCTTTCAATATTCTCCTTCCTTCCCAAATGCTTCTCCAAACCCAAGATGGATTACTCCCCAATCTGGCTTCCATGAAATCACAATCCCTGAAATATTTACTCTTTAAAACTCTCGCCATCAAACACTTGGGTGATACCATGAGACGCCACCCTTGTTTTGCTAATAGAGCAAGGTTATAATCCGTAAGACTGCGAAAACCCAAACCCCCTTTGAATTTATCTTTGCACAGCCGACTCCACTTCATCCAATGGATTTTTCGCTCGTTGCTCGACTATGAACCCCACCAAAATCTAGCCATGGCAGCTTCAATTTGGTGGCAAAATCCTTCTGGTAATTTAAAGCAAGCCATAGCGTAGATTGGGATTGTAACGACCCTGATTTTTGGTAAATAAAATTTTCGTTAAATATTTGAATTTTATATTTAATACTTGGATTGCTTTAAAAATTTCTTTTAAATTCTAATAATCCGTCATAATTAGATTTGAAACTTGTAAAATTGAATTCTTTCACTCCGGACAATTTAGTCCTTCTCCCATGACTAGTATACTTGTAAACGTACTTGTATATTTTTCCTAGTAAGTAAATAATATCTTTAAATTATATTTCTTGGCTGGAAATCCTACTTAGCAAGCATGGTTAGCTTTTAACCGATTAGTTAGCAAACCCTAACTACCATTTGGCTTAGTTACATTTCCCTAACCTGGAGTGATGCATCGATGCCGAAGTGGTTAGTAGAAGTTTTTGGTCTTTGCCTTGACCGTTGAATTGACTGCCTTGCTTTGGCTTAGCTAGGCTGCCTTGGCGTCGGGTCAATGTCGGGCCTGCCTCGCCTAGGCGTCGGGTTGCTGTCGGGTTGCTCTGCCTTGGCTGCCATCGGGTTTTGCCTTGGCGTTGGGTCGCGCCTTGCTTTTGCCTTGGCGTTGCTGGGCTGCCTTGCTCTGGACTTGCCTTGGCTACGCCTTGGCCACGCCTTGGCCACTGCTTTGCTAGCGGGCTGCCTTGGCCACGCTCACGCCTCGCCTTGGCTACGCCTTGGCCACCGCTTGGCCACCGCTTTGCTAGCGGGCTGCCTTGGCCACGCTCACGCCTTGCCTTGGCTACGCCTTGGCCACCGCTTTGCTAGCGGGCTGCCTTGGCCACGCCCACGCCTTGCCTTGGCGTTTGGCACCGTCGGGCTTTAATATTCCGTTATTAGGCGATTTTCTACAAAATAATATGTTACTAGAAAAGTATTAGCCAATACTTTTTCATTGATTAGTCACTTGAAAACCCTTGGTACTTGATTCTTCCTAGACTTTCTTTTGTACTTATGTGCATTTATAGATAAGTATAGTTGAGAGAGAAAGAGAGAGAGAGAGTTGGCCGAATGGAGAGAGAGAGAGGGAGGTCCTGAGAGAGAGAAAAAGTGCAAGTGTGTGCTTGTGTTTTGACAACTCAACCAAGTAATCTCCTTTGTCTTTACTCAACCAAAGTACAACATTTTATGACTTCTTTTGTGCTTTTGCAAGCAAGTCCTCTCTAGGATGAGACTAGTCCAAAAACCCTTCATAATGACCTAATGCATTAGCCTTAAGCCTAAAGAGTTTAAAGTGACAATACTTGGCATGCTTGGAAGACTTGATTGGACAATTCAATGATGCAAAAAGGAGAGAGGAAGAGAGAGAGAGGGCTGGCCAAAATTTTCAGGAGGAGAGAGAGGTGTGTGCTTGAGTGTAGTACACTCTACCAAGCTACAAACTTAGCCTTAAGCCTATTACCCAATTGCCAACTCATTTCTAGTCTTCCAAAGTACAACCTAGCCAATCATTTTGCTTTTCCCTTGCAAGCAAGCTCTCCCTAGACTAGACAAGACCAAAAACCCTCATGATTACATAGCCTTAAGCCTAAAAAGGTTGAACAAGACAAGTCATGGAAGCATGGCAAGCTTTCAAGCATGAAAATGACAAGTCATGAGAGAGATGGAGGGAGGGGGGGGGGCGGCCATGGAGGGAGAGGAGAGGCCAGAGTTTTGCCTATAAAGAGCACCCAAACCTTGTCATTCAACTCACACCTCAAAGCATTGCTCCAACTTCTCTCTAGAAACCATTTTCTGTTTTCCTGGCAGCTTACTGCCCTTCGTAAATCCCCATTTTTCTCCTGCTTAAGGTAGGTTTTAGGACTAACTTCTTTGGAGAAAGTTGTAGAACACTTCGAAACCTTCAAGTTAGACCCAAGAACCACCCCAATTGGTCAAGAAATGACCAAGATATCGACCTCCGAAGTTCAGTGAAATTCTCGGATTCCAGTCCAGACAGCTCACTGTCACCCCCTTTATCGCCATTTTTCTCCGGGCGAAAGTCGTTTCTAGGAACAACGTCCTCCACAAAAGTTGTAGAGAACTTCGAGATCTTCGTTTTAGACTCAAGAACGATCCTATTCGGCCAAGTACTGACCGAGTTACTGCCATCCAAAGTCTGGTCCAGATTTGCGAGTTTCAACGCCCGTAGAATTTTCCAACTAGCTTATTCGGCCCCGACTAGTTTCGGATCAAGGTAGATTTTTCCTATACTTCCTAACCTTAAGTATACGTAGGTTTTCCTATCTACTTTCCCTAGTGTAACTCTAGTTATGTTGCTTATGTTTTTGAAATGAAAGCATGATCTTGTAAATTATTCGTAACCGTTAACTCTAAGTATATTGTACGATGTTTGTTTGAGATGCATGAGGTAGCATTTTCCGTCCCCACTATCTCTAAGTATATGTAGAAAGTTCCTAATCTCTATCTCTATGTATAGTTATGTTAAAACATAGATTGTCTTGAACTTTAAAAATATGGTACGAAGCTTGACGTCGAATGAATGTTAAAAATAAACCTATCTTGCTTTTGAAAGTATGACATGTTGAACAAATGATTTCTACGTCAATAAACATATGTGGTCTTTTTGAACTTTCCACAAAGAAAGAAAGAACGGATTTCAAAACAAGAGAAATCAGAAGCTTTATTCGAAGTATTCGTATTTTGATCTTTTAGAAAGTTATGAGTTTGTTTACATGTTGTTGCATTACTTGTGGTTGTATAAGGATGGTGATGAGCTTGTTTATAAGATTGCTTGCATGATCTTGCTAGTTTAGATTACAATGAATGATTTAAATGGTTTATGATGAGAAAGTCCTATCGCGGAGTCTATGCATGATAACGAGACACAACAATCGAGAAAGTAGAAACATGACACCTAGGGTGTGGTTATTGAAAAGGAGAAAAAGTTTTGAAATCACAATGTGGCCGGACGTGGTATCTCATTGTGTAAAGAGATGTTAAAAACCGCAATGTGGCCGGACTTGGTAGCCCATTGTGCGGTGTGTGTTGCCAATGGGACCGGATGTGGTAGTCTCATTGGAGGTGATTTAAATGTTGTAAAAACCACGATGTGGCCGGACGTGGTAGCTCATCGTGAAGATTGCCAATGTGGCCCGACGTGGTAGCCTCATTCATAATGTGGCTTGGTTATCCGCGGAGAGGAGCCAATGCAAGGTTTTGTGTGCCAATGGGAACCCAGCGCGGCGGAACCATTGTGAGGATACTCGGGAACCCGGCGCTGCGGAACCGAGGTTGGGTGTGTTAAACGTGATTTTCAAAATGTTGATTTGGATAATGAAATGGATTTCGGAAACATTGATGAATATGGTGACACAATCTACGACGAGTTGTGTAGGAGAAACTCAGATAACACCGACACCAATGATAGAATAGTGTATGTGGATGTATCATTGTTAATGCCTTGTTAAATATGTATGTGTTATTCCGCTGCTTGTGCCAGAGTTGGTATGCTGCTCTTTTACTCTGATATTGATAAGTTATGGGTTAGTGGGTATAGGATTATTCAGCTGAGCTCTTGTGGCTCATGGTGTTACCTTTGGTGACCCTGACATATTATATCGGTGGCGACGCTGGTATAATGTGTCAGATTTTGTAGATGATCAAGATGAACAGTACACCTTGGAGGCTTTTGGAGCTGAGGAGCTGGCTAGGACGGAGCAGCAGGCGGAGCTGTAGTTAGGAACCCTAGAACCCTTCATTTGTATAAATATTGAACTCTAGTGAGAGTTATGTTGTAATAAAGAGCCAGACTCTCTTTTGATATTCAATAAAATGTTATTTTACGTACCCAAAAATCAGGGGCGTTACAGGGATGGCAAGAGCCACTGAAAGCAATAATACCTCCTTCCCTGCCTGATTAATCAACTTCTCTTTTCACCCAGCCAACTTAAGCAAAATCATATCCTTGACATAATTAAAAAGCTCAGTTTTGGTCTTACCAATCTCAGCCGATAGACCCAAAATTTACCAAGATCTGCTTGCACAGGAATAGCCATTAACTTAGCTTCGTTCGCAAAGCCAGCCCCGTATTTTTACTAAAAAACAGTGACGACTTTTTAAGATTAATCAATTGGCCCGAAGCTTTCTGATAATCTGTTAAAATAGCATTCACATGCTCTAATTCCTTCTTCGCTGCTGTAACGACCCTGATTTTTGGTCAATAAAAATTTCGCTAAAAATTTGAATTTTATTTTAATACTTGGATTTCATTTTAACATCCAAAAATCGGTCGTTATTGACTTATAAAAATTTTGTTATTATATTTGAAAATTCTTTATTTGTTTTATAAATCCCTTTTAGCGATTAATAATCCGTCATAATTAGATTTGAAACTTGTAAAATTGAATCATTTTACTCCGGACAATTTAGTCCTTCTCCCATGACTGGTATACTTGTGAACGTACTCGTATATTTTTCCTAATAAGTAAATAATATCGTATATTTCTCGGCTGGAAATCCTACTTAGCAAGCATAGTTAGTTTTAACCGATTAGTTAGCAAACCCTAACTACCGTTTGGCTTAGTTACATTTCCCTAACCTAGAGTGATGCATCGATGCCGGAGTGGTTAGTAGAAAAATTTTGGTCTTTGCCTTGACCGTTGACTTGACTGCTTTTGCTTTGGCTTAGCTAGGTTGCCTTGGCGTCGGGTCGCCGTCGAGCCTGCCTTGCCTTGGCATCGGGTCGTTGTCGCGCCTTGCTTTCGCCTTGGCGTCGGGCCTGCCTCGCTGGCGTCGGCTCATTATCACGCCTTTGCCTTGCACAGGCATCGGCTCCTTGTCGCGCTGCCTCGCCTAGGCGTCGGGTCATTGTCGGGTTGCTCTGCCCTTGCCGCCATCAGGTTGCCTTGGCGTCCGGTCGCGCCTTGCTTTTGCCTTGGCGTTCCTGGGCTGCTTTGCTCTAGCCTTGCCTTGGCTACACCTTGCCACCGCTGCTTAACTGCCACCTTGGCCACCGCCAGCGCTAGCTAGCAGCGCCTTGGCTAGCAGCTAACGGGCCACCTTGGCCACCACTTCCACTGCTTGGTTAGCGGACCGCCTTGGCCACCGCTTTGCTAAAAGCGCTGGCCACCGCTCTTTGCAGCTCTGGGCGGCCTTGGCCCGTTGTACCATGCTGGCCACCGCAGCCTTTGCAGCTATCGGTGCCTTGGCCTTTGTTTGGCCAGCCACCGCTGGCCAGCCTTTGCAGCTCGCCTTAGCCTTTGTTTGTACCGGCTGGTTTACCACCAGCTACCAGTCGCTTGGGGCCACCGCAGCCCTTTGCAGTACAGCCTTTGTTTGTACCGGATCTTTGCCACGCAGCTTTACCGGTGCCTTGGCCACTGTTTGGCCACCGGGCTGCTTTGGCCACCGCTTTGCCACCATGCTGCCTTGGCCACGCTCACACCTTGCCTTGGCATTTGGCACCGCCGGGCTTTAATATTCCGTTATTAGGCGATTTCCTACTAAATAAAACTAAAATACCACTCGAGCAATGAAAGCCTAGATTAAGTATCGTTAGTCTTTAATCAATTAGTTAGAATAGCCTAATGCCCATTTAGCCTAATCACTTCTCCCTAACCCTAGATGGACCATTTTACCCTTTTTAATGTTTATCCAGTGGTTAATACATGCTAGGAAGATCTTTGACCATTGGACAATAGTTGTTAGGGAAAAGACCAAGTTTGACTAGTAGTTGGAATAGTCTAGCATTGTACTTCATGATGACTTTCCTTGGACCATTGGTTATTACATGCTAGGAAAATCTTTACCCCTTGGACAATAGATGTTAGGATTGCCAAATAGGATGACAAGACAAGTCATGTGTTCCTTCATCATTACTTCGTTGGACCATTGGTTATTACATGCTAGGGTAATTGTTAGACCCTTGGACAATAACCATTAGGGAAATCATTATCCCTTGGATAATAGCATTGTCCAATATTCCCATGGGATTCTTGGTGAAAGATATGATAGTACTTTCTCCTACAAAAAGAATAATCATAAGCCATGTGTGCATTTAAGTAGTCTTGTCCTTACCTTCCTTGTTCTTTCCATAAATGTGTATATATATATATATACATAGAAGTACTTAACCAAGAGAGAGAGAGAGGGATGGATGAGAGGAGAGAATGAGGTGCATGCATTGTACTTTGACAACTATTGAACAAGTTGCACTTGTTGTTGTACTTTGGCTTGACAAGACAAGACTATGAAACAAAACTATGGGAGAGGAGAGAGAGAGAGTGGCCGAATAGGGAGAGGGAGAGTGAGATGTGTGTGAGTTGTATTTTGACATGTGGGTGTACTTGGAACACTATTAACCTAGTTGGCAATTGGTTGGAGTACTATAGCATGACAAGACTAGTCCATGGAGCAAATCCATGGGGGAGAGAGAGAGAGATATGGGCCGGCCAAGTAGGGTGAGGGAGAGAGCTTCATTTGCCTATAAATAGCCGCCATTCCATGCCTTTCAACTCACACCTTCACCATTCAACTTCTCTCTCTAGAAAGCTTAGTATTCTTGCTTGTTCTTGCTTTGTTCTTGAGTGTTCTTGAAGTTCTTCTCTTGTTCTTCAAGAAACTCATCCTAAGCCGCCACTAAACCACCGCTCCACCACCCTTCGATCCATAAAAGTTTAGTAGTATAGTCAAGATTTAGTTTCGAGAGAAACCTTTCTCTTTCGAAGCTACCGGAAGTCCACCGTAAGCCGTTACTCTGACGAAATTCCCGTAGCCACCCTACCGCCAAGAAGAACAGTAGATTTTTCTTATGACCTCTAACTCTAAGTATATGTAGAGTATCCTTACTCTCTACCCCTAAGTATAGATAAGATGTGTGTTGAGCTTTTCAAACTATTTCTTTAAGAAAATAAAGTTAGTTGAATGATTTAGCTTGTAGAACTTTCTTGGTAAAAGTACGTAGTTTACTTTGATCTTATGACTACTTGATTGCTCGATCTCGTAGTAGTTGCTTATTCATGTATGAACTCGTCAATAAACATATGTTGTTTTGAAAATTCCACAAGGGAAGAAAGAACGGATTTTGGTAATATATTATTGTCTTGAGGATGATTATGAGCATGTATGTATATTTGTTTGCATTACTTGTTGTTGATAAAGCATAAGTGGCTTTCCACTCCAAGGGCATCCGTACATGTGGCGTTATGCTTTAAGTAATAATTTGAGTACGATTAGATAATATAGAATTGGATGGTCTTGCTAGTTTGGTTTCAAGATTACCTTAAAGTGATTTGTTCTGTCGTGGAGTCTATGCATGATTACGAGACACGAAAATCGAGAAAGTAGAAACATGTCACCTAGGGTGTGGATAAAGGAAATAATTGAACTTGGTAAAATACTTTTGAAACTACATATTGGCCGGACTTGGTAGCCTTATGTTGGTGTGCGATGCCAACGGAGCCGGACTTGGTAGCTTCATTGGAGGTGTGTGACTTGGTTATCCGCGGAGAGGAGCCAAGATGTGACACAATGTGCCGGACTTGGTAGCCATTGTGGCCAATAAGCCGGACTTGGTAGCTTATTGATTTTGTGCGTACATAATGTGCCGGACTTGGTAGCCCATTATGTAGATTGTTAACGGAGCCGGACGTGGTAGCTTCATTGATTGATTGGGCTTGGTTATCCGCGGAGAGGAGCCAATGCAAGATTTGATAACGTGGCCGGACTTGGTAGCCATTGTGGCCTATAAGCCGGACTTGGTAGCTTATTGGTTATGTGCGTTCATAATGTGCCGGACTTGGTAGCCATTGTGGCCAATCAGCCGGACTTGGTAGCTCATTGGTGTGTACGTGTGATTTTTTTGGAAATGATACATGAGACACAAAACGATGAGTCACGTAGGAGAAACACACGGAAACATGACACCAACGATAGATAGCGAATGCGGATGTGTCATTGTTATTATTGTTATATTAATGCATGTGCTGTTATGACTCTTTATGATATATGCATGACTTGCTATTTGTAAGTTAAGGGTTAGTGGGTTTTGGATTATTCTATTGAGCTTTCAAGCTCATGGTGTTGCTTTATGTGACCCTGACATATTATACTGGTGGCGACGCTGGTATAATGTGTCAGACTTGTTAGATGAACAAGGGGAGCTGTATACCTTGGAGACTTTTGGAGCTGAGGAACTTGCTAGGATGGAGGAAGAGAAGGAGCTGTAGATAACCTTAGATATCCATCCCTTTTGTGTAATATATTGAACCCTAGTGGGAGTTATGATGTAATAATGAGCCAGACTCCATTTGATTTTATCAATGAATTGTTTATTTAACGTACCCAAAATTTCGGGGCGTTACAGCTGCATTACAAAAAACAATTGTATCGTCTGCAAAGAGAAGATGACTCACGGGAGGGCAACCCCTACAAATTCGAATTCCATGGATGTTCTTTCTCATTTCCGCTTTCCTCAATATTTTCGAGAACCCTTCTGCACATATAAGAAACAAATACGGCGACAGGGGATCTCCTTGGCGAAGACCCCTTGAAGGCCGAATGTATCCAAAAGGCTGACCATTAAGAAGTAGAGAATAAGTAATTGATGTAACACACTCCATGATCCACTTTATCCACATCTCGTCGAATCCCATCTTCCGCATGACTGCCTCCCCGAATCCCCATTCCACTCTATCATAAGCCATACTCATATCTAGCTTTAAGGCCACCGATCAGTTATTTCCATATCGACAATTCTTCATGTAATGCAAGACTTCCTGGACAAGGATCGTATTATTCAAAATTTGGCACCCCCCAACAAAAGCACTTTGACTATCACTGATAATCTCTGGGAGAAACCGCTGTAACCGATTAACGAACACTTTTGACAAAACTTTGTACACCATATTGCATAAGCTAATAGGACGCAATTGACCCATATTCATTGGACATTGAACTTTAGGGATCAACACAATATGGGTATGATTAATACTACGAAGAAGATTACCCGAATGACATTAAAACGTTAAAGTTTTTGTTATTGAGTTGTGATGATTTGTTTGAGTGGTTTTAAATAGCTAATTGCTGTTTCCGTAAATTGGTACTAGACTAGATAGTTGCTGCAATACAATATATAATATGATCAATGCACGCATGTTATCAATGCATGCATGTTATAATGTTAAGTTGACACATGTACAAAAAAAAAAAGAAATAATTTGTATTAGGTGCGGTTAACACCAATTGATTTTAGATGAGATGGTGGAAAAGTAGTTCGACAATTTGTATAATTTTATAAGTAACGAGTATAATATTTTGTTTTGAAACCACTGGGGGAAAGACTAAGAAGTTACATCTAGAAAATTCTGAAATTACACAAGTTAAAAGAATAAAGTAACTGTGAGACAAAAATTCGTAAAATCAAGAGTCTATTAAATGACACAATGGAAATTAGTTAATTTAGTAATGATTGGTAACAGTCATTTTATAAAAAGAAATCTTACTTCATTAGGAATGAAAAAGTTGTCATATTATTCGAATAAAAGATATTTTCTTCAGTAAAAGAAATGTTAAGTTACAAGATAACAGATCTAGTACAAGTGTCACTTTATTTAATTAATTTTGTAATGTAATCAAGTCAAAGTTCTATTTTAGTAAAATCACAAGATAAACCCTAGAGCTTGCAAATCCACGAGTTAACCCCTAAGGGTTTAGCAACTTAAAGATTAACCCTATGCTTAACCAAAATGCGAAAATGAACCTAAGGTGCGAAATAACGATTCAATCCCCAAGTAATTGAAGTTATTCAAATGAACCAATGTGCTAAACCATAAAGAAACCCAAAAGTCACAAGAACAAATTCGAATACTTTGTATGTATTTCTTGTGCCCTTTGAACTGTTGTTAATGTTTCATTGCTCCATATGCAAATACTGTGCTATGGAAACATATCGAGAATGCGAAAGGGTTCGGTTGGACTTAAGCTCACTGGAGATGAATAGATGGTGATTCAGTTATCATATGTATGTGGTGATATTATGAATTGTTTACTCGCCATTTGAAATGATTGCTTTGTCAGTTGAACTGAGAATGTAGAAAGGATATTAGGAACATTGAATGAGTTGTGGACTTAGGAAAATTATGTAGATGTTGTTCTGGTTAGTGGAAAAAGGAAACAAATGAAAGGTTGTGGGCTTAGCAGGACCTCAGGGGTAGCCTGACAAGACCTCGTATGATTGAGGGTAGCCTGAAAGACCCGGTGTGGCTAGGGTGGCCAAGCAGGACCTCGGGGGCAGCCTAGCGGGACCTCAGGTATTAAGGGTAGCCTAGCAGGACCTTGAGGGCGGCCTGATGAACCTAGAATCGTGAGGGTGGCCAAGCAGGACCTCAGGGGTAGCCTGGCAGGACCTCAAGTATTGAGGGTAGCCTAGCAGGACCTTGAGGGCAGTGTGTGGGCAGCATGCCCTTGGGAAAATCAGGGGATTCCGTTCCCCGTTCTTTTCGCCAAAGCGGCCCAATAGATCGAGGGAACGCGAGCGGAGAAGCAGGCGCTCGCAAAACACAGAGTTGCCACCTGGGTTTGAAGGTCCGACACCCAAGGAACCGTATTTCGAAGCACCTGCCGCGCTATTTGATTTGAAAAAGTGAAGGAACCAGTCCGTCATAACCATATCTGGGTTCGGGAGCCAGGTTATGAGAGGGAAAGGGTTTTAAGGCACCCCTCTCGCCCAATCCGGAGATTGGTCTCTACTTAAACATTTTGAAAATATTGTGATTCTTCTTTTATTAACCAATTTTAGCCAATTAGGGCGGGGGAACAGTTAATCGGGGATTAAAACTGTAACATTTTGTAGGATGTGATATAAACATGATATGGATGGATGAAATAATAAATATAGGGTAAAATCCAACCCCCTGATGAGGAATGAACCAGGCTGCACAGGGAATGAATGTGCCATACACCATGGCCACCTTTGCATGCATGGATCAACGTGCAAGCAAAGCAGACCATCGCGCGACACACTCACCCACTCGCGCGAGGGTCCTGTTTCACCACAGGTTGAATTTGATCCTCTTCTGGGCTCTGGAAGGACCAGTGCACACCCAGGAAGCAAACCAAGCAGTTTATATATACTGAAAGTAAATGGTTAATTACAAATTATTACAAACAGGAGCCAAATTAATGAAAGGCAACCCCTAAACAGTGGGGGTGTTAAGACAGAGGCCAATGGCCAAATTGCTCATGCAAGGGCAGTTACTGGACTCAGGAAGACCATCGTGCGAGACAGTGAATCCCTCGCGCGAGAGTCCTGACTGGACTTCCAGGAATTACTTTGCATGTTCTGGGCTCTGGTACATATCCAGAAGCAACCCAGAAGCATTCCAAAAGAACAAATAAGCAATAACAGCTAATCTATGTATTTTTCATGCACAACAGTGAGCTAAAATACCTAACATGCTTTTAAACAAATAACAACATGATAAAACAAGGAAACCTAGCATCCCCAAACCCCACGAGGACTGTCGCGCGAGACAGTGGACTGTCGTGCGGGAGTCTGAGTCACTCATGCGAGGGTATGCTTGAATCAGTCTCTTGTAACTCTGCTGACTTTAGGATCAGAACTGATATTGATTACCAATCCTGGCCCTGACAGCCCCCCTCAGGGATCAAAACAGTAAGCAGTAAAGGTGCTTATACCTTTGCTTGAAAGGTTTTGGAAAAGAATGAGCAAGGTTGATGATGCTTGTGTGGAAAATGGAGTGAAGAAATGTATGGAAAGTGAGCTACGGTTGAGAGCCTTTGTGCTTGCAAGAGTTCTCAATCTCCTAAACTTTTAAAGTTGGTGATTTTGTGGCCCTTGTAAAGAAAGACAAAGGGGGGTATTTATAGGAGGAGCCGAGGGACAAAGGTGGTGGCAAACACCCCCTTAGGACCAAACTTGGTGGCTAAGCTTGGTGGAAAAGGTGATGGGAAAGGTTGTTGTGAGGGTGGAGTGCCCAAAGCCTGCACTGCCACTGTTCTGGGGAAGAAAACGGGGTTCAAATAGCCATGTAGACTCCCAGGCAAGCAGCCAACTGGCTGAAAAAGGTGAAACAGACTGCTCAGGACCATCGCGCGAGACACTGAGAGTGTCGCGCGAGTGTGCCACCTGTCGCACGTGGGTCAACAATCAAACATTTGACTTTGACCACACCTGGACAATGAACACACTCGCGCGAGACAGTCACATACTCGCGCGATGGTCAAATCCAGCCCCAGGGTTGACTGATTTTCTATATTCTTTTAAATGGTTTAAAGGGTTCAAAGGGGTTCAAAGGGGGTTCCGCACACACCGAGCTCAATCCTTTCCAACCTTAAGACTGCTTTTTGATCTAGTTCATCATCGGGGAAACAAGAAACCGTAAAACTAATCTGGAAGCCCAGATTGGGGTGTCTACAGTAGCCCCTCTTTGACGGCGCTTGGAGCACCATTGACTTGGTACAAGTAACGTCAAAGAATTCTAGACACCCCTTAAGGCAATCTAGAGCAGAGCATAGTAAAGTAGACAAGCATACTTACAGAACCTGATTGGTTGAATGGACGGACGGACCGTCGCTAGGGATGGAAGTAGAAGTGGACGATTTCATTGCCGCTTGTTGATCGAATTTGGACAGGGCAGGCTGTCGCTACAGATGTGGACGTGACATGCCGTCGTTGCTGGGGATCAAGCTATCCTCGGCATAAAGTATTACAACAAACACGGGTAGGTCGTGTCAGGCAGGTTGAATTCCATGGCTAGATTGAGGGTGGTTGTCCGTTCGGGACAGGCCAAGATGGACTCTCCTGGGGAACAATCAATTGCGGATGAATGGACGATTGGCACGATATCTGATCGTCGTTGAGGGAGGGAATGGATAATGTGCTAATCGTCGTTGATGGATGGAAATAGACGATACGGCTGATCGTCGTTGATGGATGGAAATAGACGATATGGCTGATCGTCAGCGATAGATGGAAATAGACGATATGGCTGATCGTTGGCGATAGATGGAAATAGACAATATGGCTGATCATCGGCGATGACATGGCTGACCATCGTTGAATGACTGATATGGCCGACCGTCATGGATGATATGGCTGACCATCGTTGAATGACTGATATGGCTGAGCGTCATGGATGATATGGCTGACCATCGTTGAATGACTGATATGGCTGAGCGTCATGGATGATATGGCTGACCATTGTTGAATGACTGATATGGCTGACCGACATGGATGATATGGCTGACCATCGTTGAATGACTGATATGGCTGACCGTCATGGATGATATGGCTGACCATCGTTGAATGACTGATATGGCTGACCGTCATGGATGATATGGCTGACCATCGTTGAATGACTGATATGGTGGCCGTCATGGATGATATGGCTCTGACCATCGTTGAATGACCGATATGGCCGACCGTCATGGATGATATGGTGACCATCGTTGAATGACCGATATGGCTGACCGTCATGGGGATGATATGGCTGACCATCGTTGAATGACCGATATGGTGACCGTCTTGGATGATATGGTGACCATCGTTGAATGACCGATATGGCCGACCGTCATGGATGATATGGTTGACCATCGTTGATTACTGATATGGCTGACCTTCATTGATGATATGGCTGACCATCGTTGAATGACCGATATGGCCGACCGTCATGGATGATATGGCGACCATCGTTGAATGACCGATATGGCTCTGACCGTCATTGATGATATGGTGACCATCGTTGAATGACCGATATGGCTCTGACCGTCATTGATGATATGGTTGACCATCGTTGAATGACCGATATGGTGACCGTCATGGAATTGGAGATGGCGGCGAATCGCAGTGTAATGATCGCACCGTTGAAGATTGACAGACCTACCGGGGTAGATCGCGTCGTAATGATCCAGGCCGTTGAAGATTGACAGACCGCCGGTATCGAGTAGATCAGTGTGCAGAATGATCAGGCCGTTGAAGATTGGACAGGACCGGCTGTCGTTGAAAGAGACAGGCAGATCAATGTGCTGGAAGATCAAGCCATTGAGAAATTGGACAGGACCAGCTGTCGTTGATTTGATCCAAAAAGCACAAGCAGTGGTTATCCTTGATAATAGCATGGATAGAGGCAAGGTGTATCTAAGGCTTTCTTCTTGCGGAATAGAAATAGTCATAGAAACGAAATGTAATATTGAGAGACTTGGAAAATAGGGTATTCTTTCTCGGACTGCAGCTGGGGAGAGATTGGTGATAACTGCTGATTGGGCCTCAGGCCTGAATTTACCTGCGCGTGCTAGTACAGGTCGCAGGCTTTGACGGTTGCCATGGAAAACGAGATAAGGAAAGCGGCGTGTGACACCCCTCTTACAGCTGCATTATCCCAAAGTAGCGGTTCCAGCCGTAGTTACAAAAGTGACTAGGCAACAGGCATGATCCCCAAAATCCTGTTTACTTGCTGCCTTTGATACTGGACAAGCGTGCTTTGACACTTGATAGAATTTTCCTGCTTTCAACATTTGATATACAATATGCAATAATCTGTAAACAAATGCACAATTTGAAAATGCAGATGCAAGCTAGGGGCAGCTCCTAAGAGGATAACGATGCCTAAGGACTACCACTGAGCCTTATTACTGTACTGTCAGTTACTTCTGAGATGCGCACCCAGATAGATAGACATTGAGCGGGCAAGCGTGCCCCAGTTGGTGTTTAGCAATGAGATTGGGCCTGCATGCCCCCTTTCTTCGATGCTTGGGCAGATGAGCCCCAGAGATGCTCTGCTTGGCCTTGGGCTGACGAGCCCTTGCTGTTCATGAGATTTCCATAGCTTGTGGATGATAGGAGCTATGGTAGCAAATGTAAAAATTGCACTTTCTAGCCACTAATATCTAATTTGCATTGATAAGTGACCTGAATTGACACACAGACATGCGCACATGTACAGACTAGCCTAGCTCAAACAAAAAGGGAGAAAGAGTCCCAGGGTACAAATGCGAACCCTTAGACACAGAACATAACGAAATTTTGGGTATTAAGGGCCAAAACTCACGGCATTCCTAAACAGGTGAAACTGACACTTATGAAAGTGCAAAAAGTACAAAGACCTGTACAAACAACATCGAGAAAAGCATCTCGACATGACAATTGATAGAAAAACTGGAAAAATGTTGCAAATATGGACATAAGACACAGATGATGACTCATATGGGCCCGGACTGAAACCGACACCCCCATGCAGTCACATTAAGTCCACATGACATGCATAGTATGCAAGACTTGGCAAAAGCCCCTGGAACAACATTCAAGGGCAGTAACAGACTGCTACCGCTGGAATTGAAAGAGCGGGCACAGGTTTGAGACCAACGCACATTACTTCGAACAAATGCATCGCAGTTGCTTGCACCAAACTTCGCTGAACTTAGAATAAATTGTGAGCCATTAGGCTTCTAGCATTTCATTCTATTTTTGATGCTTAAAATCTTTTAAGACTTATGCTCAGCCCGTAATAGAAACCGCAGTTTGCAATAAAATTGAAAGACAAAGGTTTTCCCCCTTCTGATTCCTCCATTGTAGCTTGACTTGATCTTCAATCCTTTTCGACCTTTGACGTGTACCAAAACGTCAACCACGGATCCAATTGATAGATTTGTGACTGAGTCTCAATGAGAAACTGCCTACGTATTCCACTCTGGGGAATCAGGTCAAAACATAGTTCGGGCTAAGGTTCACTCGTGTGTTTACCTCTCCTTTTGCGCTCTAACTTTTGCCTAGTACCGCCCATTCGAGTCTTCGGTCTAGCGAGCTTTCAAATATTGCCTATTCATTTTTGCCTAGACCCCCTTCATAGGTTTTCGGGCTAGCAGGCTGCTCTAACTTTTGCTTAGAACTGCCCACCCTTGGGGTTTTCAGCCCAACGAGCTTCTCTTAGGGAAAAGCAACTTTTGAATTGATCCAGGTTGACCCAAGTATTGAACTTGTTGCCGTCAAGGTCGATGATCTTTGGCTGCAGCCCCAGATACAATGGCTTTGACGACGCAGGGTCAAGAGTGCTTCGGTTGGAAATACCTTGCTCCGGGCCGTTTTGTACACTTTCTCATTTGTACTTGGCGGAATGCCACTGTTTCTGCTTTTTGAACATGATATGAGGCCCGGAGCCTTCTTGAGCTTCTGTTTTTTGGATTGGTACCCGGTAGCGGGGGGTTTGATGCTTTTGTATCTCAAGACTAACGCAAGGCGTGACTTGATGAGACCACGCCAAGACGTCGATGAACTCTTTGTGCCTGTCTGATAGGGCGCAATGCTCCTCTGGGAATAGCTTTGAACCAACTGAACCATTCGGGGGTTATCCTTGTCTTTCAAGTTTATTGAAACTACTTCTTATTTCAATAGGCTGAGCATGCCTTTCGTCTTCCCTATCGGCAAGGGAACACATTTCCTTGGAGATGATCCCATCGAAATCTATCCCGTCGTCGTCAGGGTCGACACAGTTTATTCAAAAGCTAGCGAAGTATTTAGAAGCAGAAAAATGCATATCATAAAAACCCACGGGGTTTGCCAAGTAGCAGACTCGAAACTTGAAACAAAAGCTACGACGTGGAGGGCCAAGAGGCACAACCTCTGACTCAGAGCTAGGCTAGACAAACGCAAAAGACTATGTCAAACTCAGACAAAACGCCAATGCAAACTAGACGCGGTTTTGAAAACGCAATTGTTAATAAGGCTACCCGTAGCCTTCACAAAAAGTGGTAGGATTCAGCAGGTGTCAGGCCCAAGCAACAGCACCTCGGCTTCTTCAGCTTCTTCAACCAAACCTACTCGATGCTCTTTTGATCAATGGAGCTTAGCCAGTCGGTCCCCTCATTTGCAAGCCCCTCATCACTGTCAATCTAGAAGTCAGCAGTGAAAACCTCATTCACAGAAACAGTGGCCAGCTGGCTGTCCTTAGGCTCGGACGGGATGGATGTAGCCGGCTTGGAGTTCGGGTTGATTTGAGTAGTGTTGATAGTTATCTGACCAACCAGAGGGTCAGAGCCGTGTTGGGGCAAGGGGTTGGAGGTGACGTTGGGCTTTGATGGAACTTGCAATGTGCCATTGTCAATTAGGTCTTGTATCTCGTGTCGGAGACGATAGCACTTATCAGTGAGATGGCCAGGCATTTGATGGAAGGCACAGAAATGGTTGGCATTGTAGTTGGCTGGTAAGACTTTAGGTGGGGAAGTCGGGGTCAAAGGCTTGAGATGCCCGGATTGGAAAAGCTTCTCCATTGCTGCAGATAGAGGTGCCTCGAAGACAGAGAAATTTTGAGGTTGGGTTCGGGCTCGGAAGCTTTGAGTGTTTTGAACATGATTGACATCGGCTATTGATGGAGGTGGGGTTGTGATGGTGCCACAATCGATGAGATCTTGAATGGCATGTCGAAGCCGGAAGCAGGCATTGGTAGAATGGCCAGGCATTTGATGGTAGGTGCAATAGAGGTTATATTTGAAGTTGGCAGAGGGTTTCTTGGGTAATGAAGTTGGATTGAGGGGCTTGATGGAACCAGCATCAAGGAGCCTCTCATAGATCGAGGCCAAAGGTGCATCGAAACATGAGAAAGTCCTCGGTTGATTCCGGCGACCAGATTGCGAATTCAAATTAAGACCCCTATTTGCTTTGCAGTTGCAACACATTGCCTCATCAACAGGATGCATTCTTTTGCCTTCGGGGCTGAAATCATCACTAAGCATGTCTTCCCCTTCGGCCATGGTTATGAATAAGGACCCAACATCCTCCTTTGGGTAGGTCCTGGCCTCATGAAACTCAGCCAGGTCTTTGAACATGTCTTTTGGGCACAGCTTGATCCCAACCACAGAAGCGCGGCAGGCTTGAGAGGGTTCCTTGACTTGTTCCATATCTGGTTGTAGGGTTGTAGAGGTAGAGAGGCCGACCAGTCCCTGGACCATAATCATTTGTTTGTCTATCTTGTGACCCAATTCCTCTACAGCTTTCCTGAGCTCAGCCAGCTCCATTTGTGCGGCCATTCTGGATTGATGAACGAGAAAGGTGATATGACCTTGGAAGCAAAGGTGTAACAGCCCCGGTAGACGTTCTCAAGCAGGTTTGGCTCTTCTTTTCAGTACTCTCTTACTCAGTGCGAAGGCTTTGAACTAGACAGTAAAGTAACTGAAAGCTTAGTGACGTTCCTGCAACAAATAGAATGCAATGTACATGTTGGTGTCCTCCTAGACTCTATAACTAGAGATGAGTCTGTCTCAAGATACTCGGACACTGCCAGAAATCCTTAGATTTATTTTCGAGGGTGTATCCTTTACATAGATCAAACTGATCCTAAGAGATGCCAAAACAGACTAAGTCTTCGACTTTTTCCTTTTTAAAGTTTCAACTTTGAACTTGAAACAACACAATATTGATGGCGTGACACCTTAATCGGGGTGGCGTCAGCGACATCACGCTTTAGCCGGGGTGGTTGTAAGTGACGAGGCACTTGTAACTTGAATGATACCAGTGTCACGGCATCAATACTTTGTGGTTCTTCATTTTTAGTTGAAACCTCAATCAGGCATGAGCCAATGACTTAATAAGGTTTGATTTCCCAAAGTCTCACTGATCTAGGGACTTGAAAAATTAACAACATGCACCATCGAGATGCATGACTCTTCATCGGGTCTAACAGCGTCCTAATAAGCATAAGACAGACTCGAAAGCGAGAAACAACCTAGAAGCCGCACTAAACATGCTCCTACGCAAAACAACATGCATGTATGTACAGTTCCAGAGACAAGTTTGCCTCACAAGTTTCAGACGTTGCCGGAATCCTCAGAATTATTTTCAGCGATGTGTCCCCGTGTAGATCGACAGATCCTAAAAGATGTCAAAATAGACTAAATCTTCAACTAGTCCCATTTGAAGATTCAACTTTGAATTTGGAACAACTTAGTATTGATGACATGGCACCTATACCTGGGTGGCGTGGGCAACTTAGTGCTTTAGCCGGGGCGGTGTACATGCTTAGCATGATAACCAAAATGATATCAATATCATGACATCAACACTTTGTGGTTCCTTATTGTCGGTTGAATCCTCAATCGGGTATGAGCCAAGAATTTAGTAAATTTTGATTTTTCAAAGTCCCATTGAACTAAAGACTTTGAAATTGATAACGAACATTCGACAGAATGAACAACTCCTCATCGGGTCCAACAACGTCTTAGACAGCACAAGACAAACTCGAAAGAAAGAACTGCCTTAAGCATGCTCCTATGCAAAACAGTGTATGTACAGTGCATGCGATAAGGAAAGCAGTAACACATAAACAGTTACAGGGGTTAGATGCAAATAGATCTTACCCTGTAGGTGCCTGTCCTAGTTTGGAGAGTTCTAGTGCTTTGTATATGCAAAGGCCGGTTTTGGTTCGTAATAGGTTCCTCGGACTAGGGCCACAGATATAGCTCCCGTTGCCCGCGATATCGCTGAGCTACAGTCAAACGGTAGCATGACCCATCATCGTCGAAGGTTGTTGGTCATTCGAGGTCCCCGGGCTCCGGTAAACCGTGCCCAATTGCCAAAACGATCCAACGAGGCTTATCCCACATCGATGCAAATGATATGCTAGGAATTGATTAAGAAGAAGAAGAATCACAAAATCGCAAAATGCCCTTTCAAGCTCGGCTCACTTTATTTAGTCCATCTTTAGAGGAAACTACGCAAGTAAACAATTGAAAAAGTCTCCAGGTAGGATTGGCCGGACACGAGGTCCTGTTAAATCACCATTCCAACCTTCGGCAGCGCGAAGCTCACCGTTTTGACAGACCTTTTAGGAATTGTTCACAAGCGTATTAAACTCTAAGTATGGATTAATATTGGTTCGATTATCTCCAGCAGAGTCGCCACTGTGGGCAGCATGCCCTTGGGAAAAATCAGGGGATTCCATTTCCGGATTCCAAAGCGCGAGGGCCCAGAAATCGAGGGAACGCGAGCGGAGAAGCAGGCGCTCGCAAAACACAGAGTCGCCACCTGGGTTTGAAGGTCCGACACCCAAGGAACCGTATTTCGAAGCACCTGCCGCGCTATTTGATTTGAAAAAGTGAAGTAACCAGTCCGTCATAACCATATCTGGGTTCGGGAGCCAGGTTACGAGAGGGGAAGGGTTTTAAAGCACCCCTCTCGCCCGATCCGGAGATTGGTATCTACTTAAACATTTTGAAAATATTGTGATTCTTCTTTTATTAACCAATTTTAGCCAGTTAGGGCGGGGGAACAGTTAATCGGGGATTAAAACTGTAACATTTTGCAGGATGTGATATAAACATGATATGGATGGATGAAATAATAAAAATAGGGTAAAATCCAACCCCCTGATGAGGAATGAACCAGGCTGCACAGGGAATGAATGTGCCATACACCATGGCCACCTTTGAATGCATGGATCAACGTGCATGCAAAGCAAACTATCGCGCGACACACTCACTCACTCGCACGAGGGTCCTGTTTCATCACAGGTTGAATTTGATCCTCTTTTGGGTCTGGAAGGACCAGTGCAAACCCAGGAAGCAAACCAAGCAGTTTATATAGACTGAAAGTAAATGGTTAATTACAAATTATTACAAACAGGAGCCAAATTAATGAAAGGCAACCCCTAACCAGTGGGGGTGTTAAGACAGAGGCCAAGGGCCAAGCTGCTCATGCAAGGGCAGTTACTGGACTCAGGAGGACCATCGCGCGAGACAGTGAGTCCCTCGCGCGAGAGTCCTGACTGGACTTCCAGGAATTGCTTTGCATGTTCTGGGCTCTGGTACATATCCAGAAGCAACCCAGAAGCATTCCAAAAGAACAAATAAGCAATAACAGCTAATCTATGTATTTTTCATGCACAACAGTGAGCTAAAATACCTAACATGCTTTTAAACAAATAACAACATGATAAAACAAGGAAACCTAGCATCCCCAAACCCCACGAGGACTGTCGCGCGAGATAGTGGACTGTCGCGCAGGAGTCTGAGTCACTCACGCGAGGGTATGCTTGAATCAGTCTCTTGTAACTCTGCTGACTTTAGGACCAGAATTGGTATTGATTACCAATCCTGGCCCTGACAGCCCCCCTCAGGGATCAAAACAGTAAGCAGTAAAGGTGCTTATACCTTTGCTTGAAAGGTTTTGGAAAAGAATGAGCAAGGTTGATGATGCTTGTGTGGAAAATGGAGTGAAGAAATGTATGGAAAGTGAGCTAGGGTTGAGAGCCTTTGTGCTTGCAAGAGTTCTCAATCTCCTAAACTTTTAAAGTTGGTGATTTTGTGGCCCTTGTAAAGAAAGACAAAGGGGGGGTATTTATAGGAGGAGCCAAGGGACAAAGGTGGTGGCAAACACCCCCTTAGGACCAAACTTGGTGGCTAAGCTTTGTGGAAAAGGTGATGGGAAAGGTTGTTGTGAGGGTGGAGTGCCCAAAGCCTGCACTGCCACTGTTCTGGGGAAGAAAATGGGGTTCAAATAGCCATGTAGACTCCCAGGCAAGCAGCCAACTGGCTGAAAAAGGTGAAAGGGACTGCTCAGGACCATCGCGCGAGACACTGAGAGTGTCGCGCGAGTGTGCCACCTGTCGCGCGTGGGTTAACAATCAAACATTTGACTTTGACCACACCTGGACAATGAGCACACTCGCGCGAGACAGTCACATACTCGCGCGATGGTCAAATACAGACCCAGGGTTGACTGATTTTCTATTTTCTTTTAAATGGTTTAAAGGGTTCAAAGGGGGTTCCGCACACACCGAGCTCAATCCTTTCCAACCTTAAGACTGCTTTTTGATCTAGTTCATCATCGGAGAAACATGAAACCGTAAAACTAATCTGGAAGCCCAGATTGGGGTGTCTACACAGTGATGGACCTAGAATTGTGGGGGCAACCTAAAAGTCCTAGAATTGTGAGAGTAGCCTACTAGGACCTCACGTTATGGAGGGTGGCCTAGTAGGACATGCATAGATTGGTGAAATTATGATTTTGGAATCTGTTGATCACTGAGGTGTTGGAATTTTTATCAAAGTTGAGAATATGATATTTATTTAAGTTAATGGTTATATAATGAAACAAGTTCTGTGCTATTAAATTCTTATGTTATTTATTATAAATGTGTTTACTTGTAGTGTAAGGGTTAATGGGTAGGATTTATCTACTGAGTTTCAAAACTCATTATAGTGTCGTTGGGCTAGCGTTTCATGCCAGGTAATCAGGAGACCGAAGAACAGAATCCTCTACAAGATGATCAGTACCAGGGAGAAGACCTCCCTGCTGAGGAAGGGGAGTTTGTCGAGCCTTGGATGCCTTACCCTTAGAAGCGCCATTAATTTAAAATATTGTTATTTGAATTTCTAAAAGTGTTATCACATTTTGTCAAACTCTGTATTATTTTGTTGGGTTGTAAGGCAGTTAAGTAGTTTTTAATTTGGCATTTGAGATTTCCGTTGTTAAACTCTGTTTAATAAAATTTAATTTCTTAAATTAGTTTTATGGATTAGTAAATCAATTAAAAATGATTTAATTAACGTGTCTGAAAATCGGGGCGTTACATGAAGCCTTTTCCGATCTTTTTTTTTACTGATTTTTCGTGTGTACCCTTAAAATCACGTTCTGAACACATTGAGTGGCTCGGATCATCGAAATTCGATCAGGAAATGGGAGGTTCGCACTTCGCTTGGATGCGGAGGTCCGCATTAGAAGTTTACTCTATATATATATATACACATATGGGATGTGTGGAGGAGAATCACACAACCCCTCACTCTCTCACTCTCCACTATTTGTGCTAAATTAGCTCAATATTTGACAAAAATGATTGTATGTGAGCATGCCAGAAAAGAATAGAAATTAGGGAAAATGATGGCCAAGGACGTGTTTTGATATTTAATACCCAGTAAGGACATTTTCAGCATTAACAAATGTTCTTAGTTTGTCCTTAGTGGGTATGAATTATCAAAACAGGTCCTAGGCCGTTATTTTCCCTTGAAATTATCGTTTTTAGATTAACTCAAAAATAGCTAACTTAATCAGACAATTGTGATTATCTATTTGATTGCCTTAATTAAGAGGATTTTTTCTAAAAGGTATCAACCAATTTGAATCGACACACTTCAAATAGAGAAATCAAAAAAGATAATTGAATATAAGCATGCTTGAATTTAATCAAAAGCAACCTTATATACGATTACTCTTAGGATTTCTGTGAGATAAAAATAGAATGATGTAAGATAACTTGAATTTAATCAAAAGGAAACTTACATTCAAATAAGTTTTCAAACTTGTAAAATATTAAGCTACAAACTACTTTAACTACAACTACTTCGAACTAATTCTTATGTCCTAAACTACTCTAGATCTTTTAGCAACCATTTTTATATGGAACGTCAAATGATGATTGGTCGGGGGTCTTTCTTCAATTGCTTCTTCTATTTATAGACAAAGGGTTTGTCCATAATTCTTAGGGTTATTTACCTAGACACCCTTTAATGTTTACCCATTTTTCACGGACACCCCCTCCACGAATTCTCGCGACGGCTAGACCCCCTCATTAAAGTTTCCATTTGGGTGGCCTAACTTCGTTTGACCGAAATAATGAAAAGACTGATTTTCCCTTAGGTATATTCACCACAACACAACACTCTCCACTGCCTCCCATCACCACCACCACATCCTCCATCGCCACCAAAATCCACCTATCCCTTCTGCCCCAAGCCATCCCTCCTCGGATCTGATCCCACCTCTCCGCCTCCCTATATAAAACCACTGACACAAAACCCCTTTTTTTCTCATTCCCCACCACCTCTTTCTCTCTCCACACGAGAAAACAATTAGAAATTCCTCACTGCAAAAACCCCAAGTTCAAATAAAAACCTAGCCATTCAATTACTGTAACTAGCCTGGCAGAACTCCTGTCACTGCTCCTCTCGGCGGCGGCAGCTACGCCTACTGCGGCCGTGCAAACGAGCACGGATTCTTCTTCATCGTCGGACTCCTCTTACTCGAATGTCATTCTGTCAATGGCGGTTCTCAGGTGTTGTTCCTCACCTTCTTCCTCATGGGCTTCTTGTCCTTCTACATTTGCTACTACAACCCCAAAAACTCAGGAACTCAGGAAACTTAGGCCTAGCCACCACCGGACATCAGAGGCGGGTCAAGCCCGACCTCGATCAGGAAGTGATCAATTTGTTTCCAATTTTCCAGTACTCCGATGTGAAAGATCTCAAAATTCAGGAAAGGCGGAACAACGCTATAATGCGCTGTGTGCATAGCCGAATTCGAAATCTGAACCCTTACCTCTGTAACAGTACATCGCCACCGCCGTTACACTGAACCACCACCTTTGCCGCTGTACGTTAGACCCAAACCCAAATTCAAACCCCCAAAACCCTTCAATTTTGAATTTCAGAACACCAATGTCAAAAACCCCTAAATTCAAAATTAAAGCCCTAACTTGAAATTAAAGCCCTGACTTCAAAAAACCCTTATCAGGTTCCGCTCCAATTGTGGGTTTGAACTTTAAGATGGGTTTTCTGATTATGGTGGTGCTGGTGATTTGGGCTTAGGAGGAGAACTGTATCGAAGAGCACATTTGGGCCCCAATCATCTTTGCGTCACCACGGAAGAAAGCCATAAGAAAATGGAAGACATACACAAAGGAATCTATGGGTCGCACTTGAATCGGGCAATAATGGCAAAGAAAATCCTACGTCAGGGATACTACTGGACTACAATGGAGGCTGATTGTGATGACTACGTCCGCCGATGTTACAAATGCCAAACTCATGCTGATCGCATGCGTATTCCCCCTACAAAATTATATAGCATGACGTCGCCTTGGCCATTCTCTACCTGGGGGATAGACGTCATCGGGAGTATAAATCCAAAGGGAAAATACAAGCATCAGTTCATCCTTGTGGCCATCGACTATTTCACCAAATGGGTAGAAGCGGCTTCTTGTGCTACCCTTAAAGCCACTCATGTGGCCAAGTTCATTCGCACCAATATCATCTATCGGTATGGTGTACCTCACGAGTTCATTTGTGATAATGGATCTTGTGGGCTACCACAGCCCCTGGTGGATCAGGGCGACCCGAAAAACGCAGTGTTTTGATTCAAAAAATTTGAGCAGTCGCCACTCGGATTTATGGTTTGTCACCCGAGAAACCGTTTTGATTTGAAAATGTTTGATTGAATTTGAAAACCAAAGATTCGAAAAGGTTCGGAAGCCACGTTATGAGGGGGAAGGGTTTTACGGCACCCCCCTCGCCCGATTTGAAATCGGTCTCTACTGAACATTTATGGGATTTTTCAAAAGATTTTGTTTCATCAAACCACTTAGCAAGTATTCACAATATTATCACATAAAGGGGTGCATGCATGTGCATATGTACAGAGGATAATGAAAGATGGTAAAGAAATGCAAAATGACAGAAACTGAAACCCTGTGACTGATCTCACTCTCGAGCGCTCGGGAACACTCCCGAGCGCTTGGGAGTGTTGCATGCTCAGCCTGCAAATCATGTTAGTACAACAGGATACAATACTAAAAATGTAAACTGGGATAATCTTAAACATGTTACAGGCTCAACAAAGGACTTAGTAGACTGGGATCAGACCCCATTCTTCCAAGCCATGCATCCTCGCTTTTCTAAAAAGTGGTTTTACAGCTCTAAGAGATAAAAGGGACGCATGCATGGACATCCAAAGGCAGTAGAAGGATCAAACTGGAAGAAAGATGGGCTTAAGTTGCATGCAGACACTCTCGAGCACTTGGAAATGATCTCGAGCGCTTGGGAGTGATCTGCACCTCAGAACTGATTTCAACCAACCAATACCCTCATTGCAGTGTGCCGGTACACTAGATCTTGTATTTTTGAAGTATGAAAATTTCTCTATTTAAGTTCTGATCAAAACTCTTTTGCATGTCTTTAAATAAAAATGATCTTCCTTATTTTTCTATGAAAAAAGAAGATCATCTGCACCAACACACTTCAAAAGAGCTAATCTGTTTGAAAACATGTTTCACTCCCCTTGCATGTCCACCTAAATGCCCAAAAGAAGGAAAATAGGACTGGAGTCATTCCCGAGCGCTCTAGAGTAGTCCCGAGCGCTCGGGAGTGCTTCCAGTAAGCTTAGCACAGAAAACACCTTTATGCCCCTTTGCTCTTGTTTTTATACGAAGGTCCACCCACCACACTCCCAGTATTAAAGACTGGGGTGGGCTGGGAGGCCTCCCTCAGAAAGGAAAACAGCCCTGTTTTTGCTTAAGGTTAAAGTTGAAACTTATACCTTTGGTTAGGACTTTGCTTCTTGAAAGGCTTTAGAAGGTGAATGAGGAAAGAAAGGTTTGGAAGATCAGGACCTGAGAATGATCTGAACTTCCTGCATGTTTTTGATGTCTTGAGTTTTGGTTGCTTTGCTTTTGGAAATCAAGTTTTTCAAAGGAATGGAAAATGGTTTTCGCTGGACAGTCAGAGGGTTTCCAGAGAGAGAGATTGCATGCCTGGTTTCAGCTGAAATGAGGCTTTATATAGGCAACATAACCTATGGTCTCATTTTTTTGAAAATGAAATTTGGAATCAAATCTTTTCTTTGAAAATCCTTATGCCTGACCTCCCCTCTGACTGAGGTTGAGTGTTGTCTGAAGTATCAACTGGCTACAATGGCTGTAATGATGGATTGCATGGGAAGTGGGGGAACCTCATCACCCATTGGGCAGCACAGAGGTCTCGAGCGCTCGGGAGCATTCTCGAGCGCTTGGGACTGTTACTCTCGAGCGCTCGAGAGTTTGCCTGACCCCTGGTTTTGAAAATGGTTTCGAGCGCTTGGGACTATTTTGAAATTTTATTTTCCCTTTTAAAGTCCTCCAATAAGCATTGTTCTGACTGGTCTAAGGTTTGCTTTAATCCAAATTCATCATCGGGGAGCCTTCGGGCCACAAATTAAGGAAATTTGAAGAGTCCAAATTGGGGTGTCTACAGTTGCCCCTCTTTGGGTGTCGTTCGATATCATGTCTAGATACGAATGACGTCCAAAGATTGAGACAACCCAATTCGAGCCACGTCAAACCCTTAATTTCAAAAACAAATGAAAGTAAAAGTGTTTGACGCACGCGGTCGCGTCTTTTCAGACTGCCTACGTACCCTTTTCTGCAGGGATCACCCCAGCGTAGTTCTTTGGGGCAGATGCAAACACGTGTGATGCATGCATGAGAAAGGATCGACACGACTTTGATAAGGTAAATGCATGAAGGGTCCACTTGCAACTTTGTTCGGCAGATGGAACAAGGATAAAATAGCACCCATACGGGGTAAGTATACCTGCAAACATGTTGAAAATGGCCAAAATAGACAAATTTTCATCGACTACCAAGTAGGATACCGAATCGTGAAGCGTGAGCCCAAAGTCACATCACTGACGGAGGTTTGCCTTTTGCAGTCTCGTTCGACGCAGACGAAACCAGAACTAAGATTGATTTTGTAAAAGGAAGGGGAAGCTAAGAAAGCCTCAAAAGCGAGAAATACACGGGACGATGGAGAATTGGCACGGGGACCGAGGACAGGTCTCAGCGCTCAGAACCACTCCCAAGCGCTCGGGAATGGTCTCGAGCGCTCTAGACCGTTGCTAGGGTCCACTGTCCTTTTCATCTTCTTCGACTGATCTGGGGTTCAAACCCCATACCACAGCGCTCAAGAACTGTAGACACCCCAATTTGGCCAAACGATTATTTCAACTCCCACCTTGGGACCATCCCGATGATGATACGGATTTGATGATTGCTGATTACTTTCTTGTGAAACCCATGGACTTATGGTACGAACTCTGAGCCACTTAGGGGACCCAATCCAGAGCCAAATAGCCTTTCAGACAAAAACATAGTGTGTTAAGAAAATCCATCGATCGGCCGCAACATCGATATCACGGCCTTAACATCCGTTCCTCACCCGAGCAACCTGTTGCTTGCAAAATCTCCCAGAGAGATCGAAACCTCGGCCGCCAGATCAATGGCTCGGCTGCCAGATCAATGGCTCGGCTGCCATATCCATTTCCAGGCCGCGACATCCTTTGCTCGGCCGCCAGATCAGCCTTTTTCCAGACTCTCGAACCTTCTGTCGGTCGTCTAATCCAATCCCACCGCCTTTCTGATACGTTCGGGCCACGTTCAGGGATTGCAACGAAGAGTTTGCATTGCAATGCAAGTGCAATTGCATCCCTGTGATTTGATTGGACCGAGTGAGTCACCCCTTTGCCTATATAAAGAGACCCTCGGATCCGAAAATATACACAGAAATTGATAGACTTACACCCTAAAATCAGTCACGATACTCTGCCCCTATACTCACAAAAACCCTCTCTACAAAAGCCCCAACCTTCCATAGGCGGCCATCAATCCAACGATCCAACCCCGGAGTTCAAACCCTAACCCTAGGGTTTCGTTCAAGAAGCAATCAATCAATCAATCCCGATCAATCCGAAGCAATCAAGCAACTGAGGGATCAAGGTGGTGAGGCCCAACGGCCTCTAGTTTGGTTTATTTTCTATCTATAGTCTTAATCGTAGTGTTTTGATTGACTGTTAAACTTTCTGTCTGGTGTGAGGAAGAACATCAGCCGGGGCTTCGATGCCTCGGCCAGTACATTGATCCCAGCGTGATCCCTCGGCCGCGACATCCATTCGCCGGCCAGTGCCATCTCTCGGCCACTATGCCATCTACTCTCCAAAGACGTCCCGTTTGAGTGGACGAATGATTGTGAGGAGGCGTTTCTGAAGCTCAAAGCTGTAGACACCCCAATTTGGCCTAACGATTATTTCAACTCCCACCTTGGGACCATCCCGATGATGATACGGATTTGATGATTGCTGATTGCTTTCTTGTGAAACCCATGGACTTATGGTACAAACTCTGAGGCACTTAGAGGACCCAATCCAGAGCCAAATAGCCTTTCAGACAGAAACATAGTGTGTTAGGAAAATCAATCGGTCGGCCGCAACATCGATTTCACGGCCATAACATCCATTCCTCACCCGAGCAAGCTGTTGCTAGCAAAATCTCCCTGAGAGATCAAAACCTTAGCCGCCAGATCAATGGCTCGGCTGCCACATCCATTTCCAGACCGCCACATCATTTGCTCGGCCGCCAGATCGACCTTTTTCTAGACTCTCGAACCTTCTGTCGGTCGTCTGATCCAATCCCACCGCCTCTCCGATGCGTTCGGGCCACGTTCAGGGATTGCAACGAAGAGTTTGCATTGCAATGCAATTGCAATTGCATCCCCGTGATTTGATTGGACCGAGTGAGTCACCCCTTTGCCTATATAAAGAGACCCTCGGATCCGAAAATAACACACAGAAATCAATAGACCTACACCCTCTCATCAGTCACGAAACTCAACATACACTCTCAAAACCTCTCTACAAAAGCCCTAACCTCCCGAAGGCAGCCATCAATCCGACGATCAAACCCTGAAGTCTCAAACCCTAACCCTAGGGTTTCTTTCAAGAAGCAATCAGCCGATCCCGATCAAATCCGAAGCAATCAAGCAACTGAGGGATCAAGGTGGTGAGGCCCAACGGCCTCTGGTTTGGTTTATTTCATGTTTACGTCAATAATCGTAGCTTTTTGATCGTCTGTTAGTTTTCTATCTGGTGTGAGGAAGAACATCAGCCGGGGCTTCGATGCCTCGGCCGATACATTGAATCAGCATGATCGCTTGGCCGCGACATCCATTCGCCGGCCGAGTGATCGATCTGCTGGCATAGCTTTGTTTTGTTTTCCGCTTTCTGATGCATGATTTCTTTGCAGTCCTGGATCACATATTAACTGTTTAAGGCATAAAAACAGACTACGTGCATGGATTAAATAAAGTATCTACATGTCTTATGCTAAATGATTATGGGCTAGCTTCACGGCTAGGCAGAGAGGGGTGCCTAACACCTTCCCCTTTACTGTACTTTTGGCTTCCGTATCCAGAATCTCTATCTGTTTTCCTAGCTTCAACAAACTAGGTGGCGACTCTGTTTTGATGATAACCGTTATCATGTGGCGATACCTCTAGCCATGGAGGTATCCACGATCTTGGTTTATGAGGCGAGCAACCAATCGAGCAAACACAGTGATGATACAACTGTAAGGCGATGCCCCGTCCGGGAGGTGTCTACAGTTTTCTGGCGACTCCGCTGGGGATATGAGAGCCATAACCAAAAAGTTCAACATAAGACTAATACGTGCCTTATTTAATTCATTTATCATATGCATCGAGCAGGCAAGCCTCGTTGAGTTCACCTAATATCCCGGCATGACATGGGCTATGTTAGGGGTTCCAGCAAACTCCACAGTCACTTGTACCTTCTGGTATATCAAAAAGGGAATCACCCAATTGCCGCCTATGATGGGCTGGTGAAAGGATTGGTGCCCTTTGACAACGGAGCACCCTGAGACTACCAAAAACCTTACATGTATTAGAAAGCCATAGAACTTATAAAACTAAGGCAGGAACCTATAGGCTAGGAACCTACTTGCATCTTGCTTCTAAGTTCTTCCTCACACCCTGTATCATACTGTATTAACTCTCTCTGTGCAGAAGGGTTGGGATCTTTAGCCCAAATCCTAGCCTTATACAAGCTAAGTACTACTAACTTACAGGTACTCTACCTTTCAAGCAGGCACAATAGGTAAATCAAGAAAGCAACCACAACCAATTTTATACTCTTACAACACTCGAAGCCACGCCAAACAGAGGCCACTGCAGCCATCTTGCCTGTCATCTTCACCAGTCCGAACACCCTCACCGCAACGGTCCCAATCACTTCCTGGGACTTCGCGGTCATCTCCTCAGCAACACCAACCCCAAGCTTCGTCAAGCAATCCTCCCATTCCCATGGTAGACAACGACACCACTATCGCTGAACTTCAGGCTCAAATCGCTACTTTGCTAGCAGAAAAGGCTGCAAGAGATGCTGAAGATGAAGAGAGATCAATGGCAAACGAGAATAGGCCCGAAAACCCTGAGTTAGCCAAACAAGTCAAAGAAATCAAACACGCCTTGGCCCGTTCCCAAGGAGACCAAATTTTGGACTTTGAAGGACTCTGTCTCTTCCCTGATTCCCAACTTCCTGAAAAGTTCAAAATGCCAAACATCGAGAAGTTCAATGGAACTGGCAACCCTACCAGCCATGTCCGTCATGTCATCAACACTCTGAAGCCGATGGGACTGAATGATGAGCTCATCGCTCAACTATTCCAAAGAACTCTCACTGGGAGTGCTCTCGACTGGTTCCTCACCTTGGAGTTCGAACACTACCACACTTGGCCTGAGATCGCCAATGCTTTCATCAAGCAATATGCATACAATGTCCAAGTTGAGCTAACCACTCAAGATTTAGAAATGACCAAACAAGAGTCAAATGAAGACTTTATCACCTTCGTGGCAAGGTGGAGGGAAAAGGCTGCCAAGATGAAAAGCCGCCCCTTTGAGGAGGATCAAGTAAGGATAGTTGTCAAGAATCTGCAACCCAAGTATCTCAAGCATATCTACACGCAGGCTATCACTGATTTCAAGTGCTTGCATGCTACTGGGTTGCAGATTGAAGATGGACTCAAACTGGGACTCATTGGGAAAGAAGAAACTCCTCCACCCAAGAAAACCTTTTCAACTCGTACATCTCACGCCTCTGTCAACGCCCTTAACTCAGCCTCACCACAAGACCCCTTCCAAGCTATCTCATCCCGAAACCCAAACCGGCCCCGCCGTAATTGTAGTCCCCTCTACATGACTCCTACCCAAGCCTTGACCATTCTAAGCCGTCAAGGGCATCTTAAACCCTTGAACAAACCACTTCCTCCGCCACCCTATGGCCCAAACCATGATCCAAACAAGCAATGTGCCTACCATCAACATGCTGGGCACGAAACAGACAATTGCATACGGCTTCGTCATGACATCCAAGATCTCATTGATAGTCGTACCATAAAACCTCCACAACCTGATACACAAACCAAGACACCCAACACTGAGCCACCTCGAGCTATCAATCTCATCAATATACCTCACAACCCTGCATATAATCCTGGCCAGTACATCGACCAAAACAACCAAGCCAAACCAACCTTAACCTTCCCAGAGGAGGATGAGTGTTTCATGGTGGAAGAGGAAGAAGATATTGAGTCTGATCAATCAGAAGTAATTGATCCCTATGTGAGTGACGAGGAAGAACGAGCAAAGGAGGAAGAACTAAGGAAGTGGAGGGAGCACTCCTGGGCAAAACACAATTTAGAGGATCCCGATATCCCGTTTGTGGAAAATGATGAATGGCTACGTATCTGGTTTGAGAATAGAAAGAAGGAGAAAGAAAGGGTCATTATGATGAGAAGACATGCCCGCTTCGAGCCGGCCCAAATAGTGACACCTATTAACCGACCTAGAATTCCGACGCCTCCCATTGTCTAGGAAACAATCAATCTTGTAGAAAAGGTGGAGGAATTTCAAATGCAGCCATGGGTCAATCCTTACGAAGAATGCAATTACAGCCAGTGGATAGAAGAAGAAGAGGACCTAGATTTCACGTGCATAGACCCGTATCAAACAGGGGAGGGGAACTTTAATGAATTGGAAGGAGAATGCGATGATCCACTTGATGGAATCTCCTTGGTATCGCTATTCAGCCAAGAGGGGGTAAATGATTTCCTCCATAACTACACAATTGACAAAGAGGAAGAAGAGGAGAAAATTAGAGCTGACATTTCCCTTTGGGGACTACTCCTGTCTCAAAGAAATAGCTGCCACGCAAGCACTATAGAGGAATCCAATTCAAAGGCCCTGTTTGGCGAAGAAGAGGGTGGAAAAGAGTATAAAATTGAAGTCAAAGCAAAAGAAGAGGACCCTTGAATGCTGCAGTCACAACATGGCAAAGAACAGTAAAACATTGCTTTTATTAAATCAAGCTAGGATATGTTTTGTTTTTGGGCATTTCATTTCTGAGTGAATTTCTATTTTATATTCTAAAACTATGCTTATTCAATGGTTTGAAATTTTAAATTGCAATTGCTGGAATGCTATAATCTCTTTGCCAAGCAAGGGAAATTTCAAGGAATCAAGTTCCCTGTATCGATGTCAAAAAAGGAAGAAGGGATGAACTTTAGTTACTTAAGAAACTAGGTTTTCGTCAAAACTTAGAAAGAAGATGCTATCTCCGGGTGAACACTTAAGGTTAGCTTGCCCATTACAAAGGTACAAACACAAGAGAGATTCAGAAAAACATCTCCAAACCAAATTCCTTTCCAAGATCTCTATCAAATACAAAAAACACTTGTGAGAGAAATGCTCGTTGGGTGACCAAGTAGCCCAAGCAAAAGTAAGAGCAAAGCTTGCTAGGGCAAGAAAACGCAAAATGCAGCCTAGGCAAAAGTTAAGGCATTCAAAAGCTCGCTAGGGACTCAACCTCCATCAGGTAACCTAGGCAAAACTTAGAGCATGTGAGGAAAAAGACCCCGAGTGGAAACCCAACCTCAAATGTCGTTATCTAGGAACTACGTTTATTGCCTTATTCCCTGATCGGTATACGTAGGCAATCTCACATTGAGATGCGGCCCAAACATTTGGAAAGAAGGAACAGCATCAACAAGTTTGTACTCAGTGATAGGTATAGCTAACCCTGCGTATTGAGCTCGCAAAAGATAAGTATGTTGTTTTCAAGGAATTGGCAGCGACTAAAGAACACGAGAATTGTTGTTCATCCCTTCTAACGTAAAAGTCATCGATATAATGAGCAAGAAATTTCGAAAACTTTCGAGTTTGGCAAACGGACTATAGAACATGGCAAAAGCAAAAGACAGGAAATCAAAGACTAAGCAAGAATGCCACTTGGCTAAAGCAAAACCTAGCTTCCTTGGAAAAATAGAAGTAGCGGCCGAATAATCAATACCTCGGCCGCAACAACAAATTTTCAGCCGAGTAATCGATTATTCGGCCAGCATTCCCTTTTTACAAACTACTAGCTATCAGTAAACACTTGTTCAAAGCCATGCTTTGGCTATCACATGCATTCAGGGACACAAAAAACATTTCATAAAACCATTAAATCAAAACCATTGCTGTGGTTGCTTTCACTATACAAATATAGTTTCTATCTATCTTCCACTAACTATGAACAGGAAAAAGAAAAGGAAGCCCTAAAAGCTAGGCGATCTCTGGGAAGAAGGCAGGGACTGTCCGCTAGCCTCCACGTCCCCTCTATCAGCAATTGGTACTCGCTCAGCCTCAAGCTGCACCCAAAAGAGGATACAAGCGCTCAGAATCAAGAAGATATGCAAAACAAACGAAAAACGTGGGACAGTCATACCTCAAGGATCCTACGGCGCTGTCTCCGCACCAATGCCTCCGCACTCTGATAGGCATGCAGCCACTCCTGAACCACCTCCGCAGGCACCTGCAAAGGCAAATCAAATATTTCAAAACATTGAAACAGCAGGCACTAACAAGGAAACAAGTTCAAAAGATATACCTGAGAAGCCCCAGCTGGCAGTGTGTAAAGCTGGGTCACGCAAGGAGTAAGTGCCAGACGCTCCTCCTCTCCATCATCAGAATGGAAGGAAACAAAAGAAGGAGCCCGTGGCCAGACAGGGGCAGCAGGAGGAGCTATAGCAGCAAGAGGAGCTGCAACAACGGGAGGAGCTACAGCAGCAGGAGTCAAGAAAAGGCGGCAGTACTCCATATAGTCACCCGCCAGGAGAAGTAAGCCCGCCCAATCTCTAAGCCGGGCGTTCTTCAAATCAGCTTTAGACATCGAAGAAGTAGACCTCATCGATGCTGGAGGAGGAGGAGGAAAGAACTGTAGAGCCTCAGCACGCGGGCGCCACTGGCTGGCCACCCGATCACCTAGGTACCAGGCTCGACAAAATTGACCCTCAAACAAGCTGCGAGTATGGTCCAAGACTCTAGAACGCGCAAGAGGAGCATCCTTAGGAACACACCCCCAAGGGTCAAACCGTACATACAAACAAGGTCAAAATCAGCTATGGCATAAAAATATGGAGATCTAAGAATAAGGAAAGGAGAGGAGGAATACCTGATCAACCGTCAATCGGTCCAAGACTCGCCGCCACTCAGGAAGGCTCAAAACGGGTGACCGTGGCTTTCGCTGTCCTGCCAACCATCGCCCATAACGAGGAATAGTGTTCATATTCCCATGCCTGGTACCGGTAGGAAATGGGAGGAGATACTCAAAAGCCCAGAGCTGAAAAGGAAAAGACAAATTAGCAAACAAGTTCAATACTAGCAAAAAAGCAAAACAAGAAAGGAGGTAAAAGAGAAATGTATGTACCTCGAGCACCCGGTAGTGACCTCCAAGGATGGGACTCTTGTCCCAAGAACAGGCTCCGAGATTGCCATACAAAGTAGCCAAGGCGGCTGCTCCCCAATCGAACCCCCGAATATCCCCCAAATGCTGTAAAAGGACTAAAAACTGTGTATGCACCGAACTGTCCTTGTTGGCAAACAACGTTTGCCCAAGGACATAGAGAAGAAAGGCTCGCGTCAGCTGCTCCACACTCACCTCGGTCAGAATATCAGCCTTCATGTACGTCCTGATCAGCCAGGCAAGATCAATGTGGCCTCGAGAATAAAGAGGGGGCACCTTGCCCAAGAACCACTCCAGAGCCCCTGCTCGCTCCCAAATCCGAGGGTCAACCCGAAGAGGAATCCCGCCTACCCGCAACCCGGTCAGCAACAAAAAGTCACCCGGAGTGATAGTCATCTCACCAACAGCAGGGAAGTGGAATGTGTTGGTGGTATGCCACCATTTCTCAACTAATGAGGTCATCAGCGACCAATCAACCTTCGGAAGGTTGAGGCCCAGAATGAATGCTTCAAAGCCCGCAGCACGCACTAACTCTCTAGCCTGCTCAGGCAACACCAAAAGCCACTTGTGCGCCTCCTTGCCTCCACCACGAGCCTCCAACCTCCTATTTCTCTGCTAAAGACAAAGAGGGAGTTAATTTCATGATCACATAAACAAATAAAAGGCTAGGGGCATCAAACTAAAACAATCTTAATGCATGCATTGCCTAAACAGGGGGCATACTTATCTCGATTTCCTTAAACAAAAACAAATCCAACCCGAACTACGGGTCCTTATCATTTTCGCCCCTGGCTAAAAGGGATTTTATCCCAAGAACAGAAATCAATAGTTGACGAATCAAACTACAGACTAAAGTAAACTTTTTGCTTTTTCAGGAAAAACTTACCAAAGCATTGAGGGCACTCAAGTGCTGCTCAGGCTCTCGGCGAACCACCTCGGCTCCTGGGCCGCCAACAGGAGGACGGTACTGCAAGAAACCACCATAGCCCAGCCTACGCGAAGGAAAGATGTAAGTAGCAGCTTCAAACGGGCCCGGCTCCTCAATCGTCTCCTCGTCAGACGATGGATACTCACACCTACATGGAGGGTGCAAGGAAGAACCTGCCGCGTCTGTGGAAGATGGCGTAGCCATCGTAACTCAAAGCAAGAAAGAGAACGCAAGCAACAACCAATAACGGCCGCGAACGATGGCGAACAGTGGTGGCTGGCCGTGAATAGTGACGCCGGAGGGATGATGGCCGGACGGCGGCAAGAGAGGAGGAAGAACGACGGTGGTCGGCGGGGGAGAGGAAGAACAAAGGAGGAGGAAGGCAAAAAAGAAAATGAACCGCGGAATCGATTAAACAAAACTTAAATCGATTTTCTGACTCTTGACGTTCTCACGGCCGCGTAATCGAATCGTCGGCTGAGACATCCATTATTCGGCCGAGAAATCGACCCGCTGGCCCCCTAATCCATTCTTCTCAGCAGCTTCAGACCTTGCTCAGTGCACCAATTCAAGTTATTATGGATTTCTGGGTCCTCGACCAACAGAATAACCTTAGGGGACATCCCTGAGTCATGGCTTACGTGGTTAAAACCAACCTTAGGGGCATGCCCAAGCACAAGGAGGCTATTTCTCCACAAATTACTGACCGAAGCTCGTCATCATCAAGCTATCCAACAGGCTCCAGGGCTTTACGTCTATGCTTAAATGCCCGTTGCCCACGGCACCATCCTCTATGATCATTACCGTCTTAGTAATCATCCAACAGCTTCATTCAGCGGCTCTAAGCCCGTATTAATCATCTTGACAACTCAACGCTCATTCAACAGGCTCTAAGCCATTCAGCCCATTCTTCAACGGCTCCAAGCCTGCAAATTCAGCAGCTCCAAGCTCGCTATCATTTGGCAAAAGCTCCGTGCTCACTCAATGGCTCCACGCCTGCAAAATCAGCGTCTCCAAGCTCGCTATCATCCAGCGGCTCTAAGCCCAGCCTCAAGCTATCATCTCAGCGGCCTCGTGCCTATATCTATCATCTCAACGGCTCTAAGCCCACCGTCAAGCTATCATCTCAGCGGCCTCGTGCCTATATCTATCATCTCAACGGCTCTAAGCCCACCGTCAAGCTATCATCTCAGCGCCTCGCTTCTTAACGGCTCCAAGCTCATGATCATCATCTCCACAGCTCCAAGCCTGTACACGCCTACTCAGAGGCTCGAAGCCTATTATCATGATGGCTCCATGCCCGCATTCACTACCAACGGCTCTATGCTCGCTCAAGAGGCTCCATGCCTACTATCAATTCAGCGGCTCAAAGCCCATCATCATAGCAGCTCTACATTCGCTCAGCTGGCTCCACGCCGTCATTATCTCTACAGACTCAGCTATCCCAACTGGCTCAAAGCCGTAACCACTTCAACTGGCTCTATGCTGTAACAAGCTATCTCTGTAGGCTCTACGCCACACTAATCAACGATCATCAATTCGGCGGCTCGAAGCCCATTACTCAACGGCTCCACGCCTGTTATCAACTCAACGGCTCAAAGCCCATCTCTCAACTGGCTCGAAGCCGTAACTATCTAGCTCCACGCCGTAATTGTCTCGGTCGCTCGAAGCCCACCACCTATGCGGCTCGAAGCCCATTACTCAACGGCTCCACGCCTATTATCGACTCAGCGGCTCGAAGCCTACCACTCAGTGGCTCAAAGCCCATTATCTCAGCTGGCTCTAAGCCGTAACCAATTCAACTAGCTCAAAGCCGTAACAAACAGGCTCTACGCCGCCAGCAACAATTATCAAGCCCAACCACTGTGTACTGGATGCTCAAGTTCTACACTTGAATGCGTAAGCTCTACGCTTGAATGCCCAACCACTGCGTACTGGATGCTCAAAGCCTGTACTTTGAACGCTTGGATTCTGCCATCCGAATGCTTGAGCTCTACGCTCTGATTGCTCAAGTCCGGAACTTGAAAGAAGCTCTAAGCTTATATCAAACACACACGCACGGGCCCGTGCACATATTGCATCAATCACATCGAGTCTGCATAATCATCTCACATCTAACAAACATTATCATACATACATGCTATGTCTTGCATCTATCACTGTTCAACAGGTCTATCCTGCAATCAACCGGCTTTACGCCTCGGTTTTTATTGATCGGCCCGGCGCCTCGATCCTTTGGCTCGAAGCCAAAATCTTATGATGAGAAAGCTCCATCAGAACACAACCGGCTCTATGCCTCGGTTCAATCACATCAAGCTCAAAGCTTCAATATCCCTGACTACTCGAGACTGATGATCAATGCCAGCTCCACGCTTCGGTTCAAAGCTTCAACACCTCAGACTCTCGCTTTACTTCAACCACGTCAAAGCTCGAAGCTCTGACCTTTCAAGTTCTTACCTCCGGAAGGCAAAGATTTTTGAACTATCAACACCAGCTCCGTGCTTCGATTCCACCTCCTAAGCGCTCGTCTTATGATCAAAACCAGCTCCGCGCTTCGGCCCGATCAAAGCTCAAAGCTCCAAAACCTCAGGCTCTCACCTCATGATCACAACTGGCTCCGTGCCTCGGTACCTTCATCTCAGCACTCTAGGCCCCGGTTACTACGCCTCCTGCAATGGCATCCAACTCGTCTCCAGAAGATGATTTTGGTTCCACCCCTATCTCAAAACTGGCATCCAATTCATCCCCGCAGATGGCTTGGATTCCGCCCCAACTACATCAATTCCTTCTAGCTCATTCGCAAGGATAGGCTACTCTACCGAGCTCCCCTCAGTCAAAGTAAGGATGATCAAGAAAAGCAAACACACACCTGTGTATTGATCTACCCCAAAATACTAAAGGTAACTCTCCACAAAAACCCGGCAGCCCAGCGCTCCTTCAACTACTTTCCGCCAAAACCATGGCTCTACCCGTACGTTGCACTACGGCTTTTAAGCCCGAAGGTGCGTCTTCTGCCTCTAACCCTTCAAACTTTTTCTTTTATTGCCCTCCGAACTACGATTGGTCCGAATTTCCCTTGTGGAATACGTGGCGACCTCGGCCCGACGAGAACAAAACCTTTTTCAAAAACCCTTGGAATAGTGGTTAGACCAAATTGAGCTGCTTTTACGGCTTTGACTTTTACTCAAATATGTCTCGCGATCCGTCTGAGCTCGATCAAAGAGGGCATCTGTAGACACCCCAATTTGGCCTAACGATTATTTCAACTCCCACCTTGGGACCATCCCGATGATGATACTGGATTTGATGATTGCTGATTGCTTTCTTATGAAACCCATGGACATATGGTACAAACTCGAGCCACTTAGAGGACCCAATCCAGAGCCAAATAGCCTTTAGACAGAAACATAGTGTGTTAGGAAAATCCATCGGTCGGCGCAACATCGATTTCAAGGCCATAACATCCATTCTCACCCGAGCAACCTGTTGCTAGCAAAATCTCCCGAGAGATCAAAACCTCGGCCGCCCAAACCATTCCACATCTATTTCCAGCCGCGACATCCTTTGCTCGGCCGCCCGATCGGCCTTTTTCCAGACTCGAACCTTACGCCGGTCGTGCAGTCAATCCCACCGCCTCTCCGATGCGTTCGGGCCATGTTCAGGGATTGCAACGAAGAGTTTGCATTGCAATGCAATTGCAATTGCATCCCCGTGATTTGATTGGACCGAGTGAGTCACCCCTTTGCCTATATAAAGAGACCCTCGGATCCGAAAATGACACACAGAAATCAATAGACCTACACCCTCTCATCAGTCACGAAACTCTGTAGAAACACTTACAAAAACCCTCTCTACAAAAGCCCTAACCTCCCGAAGGCGGCCATCAATCCGACGATCCAACCCCAGAGTTCAAACCCTAACCCTAGGGTTTCATTCAAGAGGCAATCAATCAGTCAATCCCCATCAATCCGAAGCAATCAAGCAACTAAGGGATCAAGGTGGTGAGGCCCAACGGCCTCTGGTTTGGTTTATTTCATGTTTACGTCAATAATCGTAGCTTTTTGATCGTCTGTTAGTTTTCTGTCTGGTGTAAGGAAGAACATCAGCCGGGGCTTCGATGCCTCGGCCGATACATTGAATCAGCATGATCGCTCGGCCGCGACATCCATTCGCCGGCCGAGTGATCGATCTGCTGGCATAGCTTTGTTTTGTTTTCCGCTTTCTGATGCATGATTTCTTTGCAGTCCTGGCTCACATATTAACTATTTAAGGCACAAAAATAGACTACGTGTATGGATTAAATAAAGTATCTACATGTCTTATGCAGAATGATTATGGGCTAGCTTCACGGCTAGGCAGAGAGGGGTGCCTAACACCTTCCCCTTTACTGTACTTTTGGCTTCCGTATCCAGAATCTCTATCTATTTTCCTAGCTTCAACAAACTAGGTGGCGACTCTGTTTTGATGATAACCGTTATCGTGTGGCGATACCTCTAGCCATGGAGGTATCCACGATCTTGGTTTATGAGGCGAGCAACCAATCGAGCAAACACAGTGATGATACAACTGTATGGCGATGCCCCGTCCGGGAGGTGTCTACAACTACGTGTATGAGTTAGATAAAGCATCTACATGTCTTATGTTGAATGATTATGGGCTAGCTTCATGGCTAGGCAGAGAGGGGTGCCTAACACCTTTCCCTTACTGTACTTTTGGCCTCCGTATCCAGAATCTCTATCTGTTTTCCTAGCTTTAACAAACTAGGTGGCGACTCTGTTTTGATGATAACCGCTATCGTGTGGTGATACCTCTAGCCATGGAAGTATCCACGATCTTGGTTTATGAAGCGAGCAACCAATCGAGCAAACACCGTGATGATACAACTGTATGGTGATGCCCCGTCTGGGAGGTGTCTACAGTTTTCTGGCGACTCTGCTGGGGACATGCGAGCCATAACCAAAAAGTTCAACATAAGACTAATACATGCCTTATTTAATTCATTTATCATATGCATTGAGCAGGCAAGACTCGTTGAGTTCACCTAATACCCCGGCATGACACGGGCTATGTTAGGGGTTCCAGCAAACTCCACAGTCACTCGTACCTAGTGGTATGTCAAAAAGGGAATCACCCAATTACCGCCTATGATGGGTTGGTGAAAGGACTGGTGTCATTTGACAATGGAGCACCCTTGAGACTACCTAAACCTTTCATGTGTTATTAAGCCATAGAACTTATCAAACTAAGACAGGAACCTACAGGCTAGGAGCCTACTTGCATTTTGCTTCAAAGTTCTTCCTCACACCTTGTACCATATTGTATTATCTCTTTCTGTGCAGAAGGGTTGGGGCATGGACCAATAGCCCTAACTCTAAGTCTTCATAGCTAAGCACCAAGGCATAATATTGCCTGCAAGGTATGTTTTTGGCAAGTTGAAAGCATCATTTACTTAACATTCCCGCTTTACTTAAAGCACCGCAAAGCATGGATTTCTAGAATGAAATCAAACACTGGCTGCCCCGCCGACAATTGAACTAGGGGTTACTCTAGCAATCTTTGTTTTGCGAGGCTAAAGGAAAGAGGGAGTATAAAGTAGTAAAGCTGATTATGGATGATATTATGGATAGGACTTGCAATACTTATTTCTCCATGGATGATTCAGCATGACAAGTGTAGGACTTCGGTTCCTATTTTCAAATCGGCCTAGCAACTCATCTCTCAAAGTTCAAAATTTTGAGCATGCTTACCACAACGAGCCGGTAAGATTTAGGAATTTGTCAATGTGGTAGCAAATAATCAAGTGGATTTCAATTACCTCAATCACGTTTTTAGAAAGAATCTTCCCTAACCAAGAATTGAAAGAACTTTCAAAATTTTTTGCAAAACCTGATCTAATCCTCAAATGACAAGAATTGTGGAACATTCAAATAGCCGTCAGCACTGCGATAAAACTCTAAGTCTACTTTCTGTTGTGGGCATCTGCTCAACTTTTTCGGTCTGTCTTATAGTAGGATCTTCTTAAGTGACATGCAGTATTTGTAAACAACGAGTCTTAAGAATCATCCATATCAAAAATTGCTGGTTATCTATGGTATCCAATAAACTCATGCATAGAAACAAAATGTTGTACATGACTCATCCATAATATGTGAAAGTAGCTATGGTGCTATATATATCATTTTGTTTGTCTTTCTCTAACCATGCAGGGGACGAAACCAAAAGAGGAGTTCATCACCCTTATTTCTTCTCATAGCACATTGCATGACCCTGTGCTAACATCGAGTATCATTTGGTTAAACCACCCCATCATGCTAGATTTGCATTTTAAGGGCAATAAGTGTGTTTGATGTGTGCACTGAATAGACACTTGATTTTAGGCATCTCAACCTGAACGTAACTAAGTTCTTGCTTTTCTTAAATTTTGGGTTTTGTCTAAGACGTGACAACAATGGCTGACGAGAAGATTGAAGCTCTGGCTGCTAAGGTTAATGTATTGGTTGAATCAATGGCTGCCCTGACCACCATTGTTCACAGTTTGCGAAGAAGCTCTCCACAAGCTCCACCTCCATCTCCCCCTGCTAGATGGACCGAGAAAACAGTTCAAAAGGAAATTCATTTTGCTAAGAAAAGACAAGGAAGAACAATGATGAACCTGCAGGCTCAACATATGGAACAAGTCGAGGGAGAAATCACCAAATCCAAAAAAAGCCGTCCCAACCATACCATTGTCACCAATGCCAACAGTGCTATGTTTCCACTAAATTCATCCCAAAGCACCCCTACTCACCAAAACCCCACTTCCAGAAATCCTAAACGTCGTTCATTCTGCCACCGCCAAAATCTTAACTCATCCCCATCTCAAGCCCTGGCTACTCTGGTCGAACAAGGACTCCTTGAACCTTTAAAAACTCAATCACCACACCCACCATTTGGCCCAAACTATGATCCTACCAAGCACTGTGCCTACCATCAGATTTCTGGGCATGAAACTGATCATTGCATCCAATTGCAACATGATATCCAAGAACTCATTGATCAATGGGTGTTCCAGCCAAATTGAATGTTTGAGCGGCAACAGCCAAGTCTGTCACGTCTTAGTCTGAATGTTGAGTCAATGTTTTAGCACAATCTGAGTCTTGGGTTTATTTTCTTTTAGGAGTTTGAGTCTTGAGTTTATTTTCTCTTAAAACTAAAGTCATTTTGTTCATCATGGTTTTTGACTAGCTTTTTGCACTCGATATGAAATGTGAATCTCTGCCAAAATGAGAAATCTCCTTAGACTTGAACTACGAATGGCCCGATTCTCTTTTTGGGATACGTAGGCACCTTATGGTCGGCCACAATTTTCAAACTATTTTCCCATGTGCTGAGTTGCTGCTATAAAATGTTCATGATAACGTCAAAAGTTGAAAAACGATACTTAGGGATTCAAAGTGATCTCATGATATCTTTTTGAAACATATTATAAATCACTCGGGTTGTCAAATGCTAAGAACAAGTTTTGAAATCTATGATCCATGTCATTTTTGTTGGGCTAAGAAGGAGTCAAAACGTTTCTGCACCCTCGCGGAATTCATTTGCAAGCAAATCATGCTGTATGAAGAGTAGTAAAAAGGAGGAAGAAGAGGAAGAATGAAAAACAAAGAAAAAGAAAAGGAGTGAGCTCGCTAGATTGAAAACCCGCAAGGGCGGTCTAGGCAAAAGTTAGAGCACGAACAAAGTGAGAAATTCGCCGTGTTTCCATACATCTGCTATGTGTCTCAAAGGATTTGCTTGATTAACGTCGAAGCTCTTAATCTCTTGGCTAGGATTCCTGTCACTTTGTCGTATGTTTCAAGATGAAGAAAGGCATTCATTTCTCTATCCCAAACACTTATCCCTTGCTAACCACGTCGAGCCTCTGGATAATCTCTTTGAAAAGCCTACTAGGTAGCCATCCCCTACACTGGGGCTAATACAAAAAAATATATATATATATACAAGGAGAGATGAAAGAAAAATCAAATGAAAGAATGAGCACCCCGTCATACAAGGGGCATTTTAAAGGAAACATCTCTTCCAATCCATGCAAAGGCCATTTTTGAAGAAATTAACTCTTTCACACAAAGTGATGGCAAGAGACAGCAAGAGTTGAAGATGGCTGCTAGCTTTTAAAACCCAAGCATAAGTAGAAATTAGGTTTGAGCCTTTACATCCGCTTCTTTCTCAAGCCAAAACCCAAGCCTACATTATGGTCCATAACAAAGTCCTTTCAGATTGAGAAATATGACTTAGTAGCAAGGCCCTAGACACTAGGGGGCATCATCAATGTGGAACTTAGCACGAAGGGCAAGAATCCTAAAATTTGCATCATCTTGGCAAATCAAACAACATGGAGAGTTACGTGAGACAAGGGGGTATGCCTATGTTTCCCTTTAAGCACCTCTCTCAAAAGTATCCAACCTCTTATATGGGTCTCAGTGGGTGCTTATCAATCCAACTCAAGTCAACCAAATCAAAGTTCAAAGCAACAAACTCACCTAATTGACTAGGGGCATAGGTTTGCAAAATAGTTCTATATCTTTTGATGATTGAATGACGTAAGTGTGGAGCATGGATGGAATGATATGACCTTGAAGTCCTCGAGGAAAAGCTTTCAAAGTTAATTTTATCCTAAACATTCTTGACACAGCAATACAAGCACAATTGCTTTTACAAATTTTCGAGGAGATAAAATGAGTTTCTCATTTCATGATGAGTGTAGCTATATGGGCCCTTGGTCAAACAATATTTTCAGCAGTGTCACCAGAGTATTGTAGTCTATCTTGTCGTAGTCACTTAACTAGTTTAAAGTCATTCTTGGTCTCCTTAAATCAAATAGAAGCATTAGCTTAAATGCTCGAAAGTTGAGATGTCCAGAATACATTGTGGAGTTGTTTGCATATCATTATCACCCTGTCCTTTGCATCCTAGTATTTCATGCGTATGTCATTATGGCTGCTTAATGGAAGTAGTTGACTTGGTTGCACGAGCTAACCCCAAGTGTGAGTTGTTCTTATGCTCAACCAAGGCAGGTTCATCAAGGCATCATGGCCATCATCTCTATACAAGAAATAAAGGGCAACCAAGGGATGCACTGTAAAGTCTACCTCCCTGCCAATACACTTAAAGAAAGCTCAGCTTGAGAAGCGTCATATCTTGGGGGAACACCTCAACTCTTTTGTGGAATGCTGTCACACAGCACTGTCAAGGGCATGCCAAGATCTCCGCCAAACCGAAACGTTTCACTCACATTCATTGTTATTTACACCGCATGCTAGGGGCAATAAGATCATTGTCATCATGCACGACTGAGCTAGGGTCAAGCATTCATGGCCTAAACAGGGGGCTTGCGTTTCTTTTTAAATACTCCAAATTAACATGCCTATGTGTTGCATTGCAATCTATGTCACCCAAAATTGTTCAAGCTTTTGAACTAGAGTTCTTCAAGTGTAGTGATCCTGCCCCTAGCAGTTAGCATAAAAGGACTTCGGCCCGTGGTCGACTCCAAGCCTGTTGCATGATATTTTCCTATCCATTGCTGTTTTCTAAACTATTCAAATGTGGATTGCAGGATTCTCTTGGATTTCTGTCCTTGAAGAGATCGGGATCAACCACATCAAGCTGTGTGTCTATGACTGACAAAGCCATGTCAAAGAAGCTGGAAGATAGCCTCATAACTAGTCCTGAGCCAACTCTACAATTGGCACCATATTAGCAACATTAAAGTGGCTTCGCACTTTGCTCCTTGCTTCATGCTTTCATCTCCCTATCAGCAACTCTACACTCAGACAGCCTCGCGCTTAGCAGTTCTAAGCCAACAGCCAATAAGAAAAAGTACCTGCATGAAGCTTACAATAACCTGGTACACACTTCAGCTCTTCAAAAGGCATTCGTGTTACTAAGCCCATATTCGGTTTTGTGTTCAGAGAAAAAGTCGGAAAAAGTTCCTGAATCTCCCTCCAAATTAACATTTCCCCCCAAATGGAATTTGAATGTTTGGTGGGGCTGTGGCAGCAATCTCTCTCTCTTCCCAATTATTCTGTTATAACTGTCTCTCTCTCTCTCTTCCGAAAAAAGAGAGACCCAAGCACACACTCTTTTCTCTTTCTCTCTCTCTCTCTCTCTCTCTCTCTCTCTCTCTCTCTCTCTCTCCTCCACCATTCCTTTCCCTCATTACTTACAAAATTAGTAAATTCGTTTTTTATATATGTTTTTTTTATGTGTTTTTATTATTGTGACAAGTAATACTTCCTCCGTCCCTAAATAAGTGTTTGTCGCGCAAACCTAGGCGTTTAAAAAAATGCATTTGTTTTGTTAAAAAAATCATTTTTTTTTCACAAATCAATAAATGGCAATGGATTCTATTAGATTGTGGAAAAAATTTAGATTTTTTAATGAAACACATGCATATTTTGTAAGGCCTAGTTTTGCGCGCCGGACACTTAGGCCCCGTTTGGACAAATAAGCCACTTTGGCTATTTTTTTTCCCTTATTCAAATTGTTTTCGCATTTTGTGGCTTATTGTCAGTTTTTTGGGGATTATTGCTTTGTTATGACGAGAGGAATCTAAAAAGTAAAAAATTTTGAACAAAAAGACGAAAACGTGGATTTTCCGCCAAATTTCGTCGAAATTCCAAAAAAATTGGATTTCGATCAAAATTTTTCACTTTTGCGATTCCTCTCGTCATAACGAAGCATAATCCCCAAAAAATTGACAATAAGCCAAAAAATGCGAAAACAATTTGAATAAGGAAAAAAAATAGGCCACAGTTTATTTATCCAAACAGACCCTTATTTAGGGACGGAGGGAGTAAAAGTTTAGTATAGGTTTTTTTTTTTTTTTTTCTACCTTCATTTTTTCCTGGATTGGTGACTACCCAATTTTGTTGTTATGAATGGTTAGTAGCATATTGTGTTTTTTGTTTGTTGAACTGTTGTAACCCACTTTTGTAGGTATGACTGGTTGGCAATTGGGTATTTCCTACTGTCTTTAAAATAGACGGACACCTCCAATCTTCCTTCAGTCAAAGTCCAGAAGATTTGTCCTTACCAAAAATATAACAACAATATTTGTCTATGGCTCGGAGAATTTGGAGTGAGGTGGAGGAGAGTCGATTGCTTTCGGCGCTTACGAGCCTGACACAATCGCCGATGTGGAATGCTGCCCAGGGAACCTTTAATCCCGCTTACATGAATTATGTACAAGCTGTCATGGCTGTTGAATTTCCCGACGCTGCTATAGAGGAAATCCATATTAAAACCAAGATTTTGAGGTGGAAGCACACTTGTAAGGTAATTCTGAACCTCATGCATACTCCCGGATTTGATTGGGATCCGGCCCGACACGAGGTGGTGGCCGAAGACCATGTGTGGGCTGCATATTTACAAGTAAGCCAAAGTTTTGTAATCCTTTTTTTTCAAATAAACTTACAATATGAAATTGTCAGAAGGAAATTAATATTTGCGTGTGAATGTACTTATTAGGATCATCCAAAAGCTCGATTGGCAAGGGGCATGCAATTTCAACAGTTCAATGATTGGTGCCTTTGCTTCGTTCCCCGCCGCAACCCGTAGATGTTTCTTTTGAAAGCTATGTCCTGTGATTTATGTTGATCATTTTCATTGTGTGTGTTTTGAAAAATGTTAGTGCTTTTGTACCACAATCTTGGAAGCAACATATAATGAAAAGCCCCTTACTTTTGCTGCTATCACGGAGATTGTCCAACATATGGGAAAGAGGAGAGGAGAAAAGCCTAGGCTATGTTTGGATACAGAAGGAAAAGAATACAAATTCTGTTTTCCCTTTCCACGATAATCTTTTGTGCCAAAGGGCGCCGGCGACGGGCGAAAATCTCAGGAAATTCTTCGTTTTCTTGATGCTATTACTGGGATTCTTCCAAACCAAAATCTGTTTTCCCTTACCAAAATTTTTATTCCCTTTCCACTTCAAAATTTACTTTTGCTGCTATTACAGGGAGTCTTCGTTTTTTTGGTGGTAGAGTAAGAAATTTCATTAGTGGAGAAAATTACAATTCTACTATTGTCGTGAGATAGAGGGCGCCGGGAATGGGCGAAAACCAAACTACAAAAGCCTAAGGAACAGGGCACTACTTCCCGAAACACAAAACACAATTTTATGCTACCGTTAGCCGATATGAGAGCGCCGATGACAACAAAGAGCCAACAAAAATCATAAGGAATAATCGTGTCAATTTACGGAATCAGCAAAGAAAACCTCTCTGACCTAACAAATCATACATACACTAGAAGTTATCCACAAGTTTTAGCTTACGCCTCCTAAGTAGCAATGCAGCACATCAGAAATCATACATACAATCCGTAGAGGTGGGCAAACAGGACCAAAAAAAATTCCCAGTTCCAGCAAGGATGTGGCTTTGATCTTCCAAGATGAAGATACCGAAGTATTTCCACCATGTTTATTTCAAAGCTGGAATAGAGATGCATCCTACCGAATGCTCAAAAGGTGTAATAGATACAGTTAGGCCTAATGGTACTAATAAAAACATGAATACATAATCCACCACATACATGAAAGTCGAAGTTTAAATTATTAAAAAGAAACAAACCGGGGGAATCACAAATACGGTACAAATTGAAGATCAAATACTAGTGCATGAAAAGAAAAACACATCAATAGTCATTCCAAAGTTGTTGCGCAATTTCATCCCGCCTAATGGACATCAATTGAAGATTTTGACGTGACATGTTGATAGGTTCAACCTCACCTACATGTTCCCCGGCGCCATTCCCGTCGGTCTCCTCCTCATTCCACTCCCAGTCATGTTCGTTATATCCATCGAAAAATTCATCTCTTCCACGCCGCTCTATGATCCAATTGTGCACCACACAACATGCAGTAACTATTGTAGGTTGACGAGCACATGAGTACCTAGGCATACTCTTTAATATTGGAAACCTTGCTTTTAAAACACCGAAACAACGTTCTATAACATTCCTCAACGATGAATGCTTATAGTTAAACAACTCTTGGGGCGACCGAAACATTGTATTAACTCCATTCCACTGGTCCCTATGGTACCTTTTACCTCGATAAGGCGCTAAATACCCGGGCATGTTTGTGTATCCAGAATCCACCACATAATATTTACCTACACGATAAGGCAATTTCATTAGTTAGTTTTTACTTTTGGGGACAACGTATAAGTTCAAGCCAATAATTAATTCGTATGTTTACTCACCCAGTGGCGGGTGTGGGAAGTTGTAGGCTGGGTTCGCCACTGCCGCTAAGAAAACACGTCCATCGTGGGCACTCCCTTCCCAACCGGGGTAAACAAAAGTGAACTTCATGTCAAATGAGCATACTGCCATCACATTTTGAGTTTTGATGGACTTCCTCCCACGAAATGCGATTTGCTTTGATGCCGGTACCCAAGCCTCAATGTGGGTTCCATCTATTGCGCCAATGCAGTCCTATATTAATTTATATTAGTATCGAGCTGTGTAACATATCTCCAAACGGGACCTAAATGTAATTCACAAATTTACCTTAAACCACGGGTAATATCTTCCATCATTGAGAATTTGCGGAGGCGTGTCGTTAAGATTAGGTGGTCGGATTATGGACATACCAACATAACAAAGAGCACGACGCATAAGATTGAAGTGTCTGCTTATGGTATCAAGGGAATGTTGGAATCGGTCAGCAGCAAGTCGCATCCGTCCGCTTTGTCCACATATGAACAAGAATATTGCCAACGATTCCTCCAAGGACACTCTCATATGATCCCAATTTAAATGACCCTTTTCCACCAACAATGCAACCAATGATCTAAAAGTCTGCTTGTCGACACGTAAAACGTCTCTAATGGTTTTGGGGTGTTTTGTCATCAAAAACTGAGTGTATGATTGACCGTTAAAAGGGGCTACTCGTTGAGGAATTCGCTCATCCTCCTCATCAGATTCCGACATATTGTCCAAAAAATCAAGGTCCATCAAATCGTCGTCGTCACTGCTAGAATCTTCGTGCTCCTGGTTTCCACTTGTCGACATCTTAATTGGGGTACCTAACTGTTACAAGCCTAATGATAAGTGATAAACAACTTGTTTTCTATCAGTGGTGTTAAATGCTGCCCTAGGTTTATAAAACTGGAATACAATTGGCCTACTGCTATTTGAATGCAAAAAAGAAGTCATGTTGTTAGGACTGCAAAAGGGCTAGCAACTGCCTACGTTCATGTGCTTGTAGATTGTAAATCCCATGTCATGCAATGGATTCTTGAGAAATTATTAGCTCACAACTACGGCCATGGAAACGAAAAGCTTAGGAGATTAAACCATGTGTTTTGGGTATTAATCACTCACCTCGGCTCTACGAACCACCCGAACTTCCTATAACAATTAGGCAACAAAAACATGATTAGAAGATGCTAAATAAGCCTATCTTTAATGAACATAAGGTCATAGAGTGGAAGAAATGAAGTTAAACAACCAATCTCAGTAAATAATTTCAGAATCTGCTTCTTCATCAACTTTAACTTATAATCTGAATTTGCACAGACATAAGTAAGGTACAAAATCCACATACTTTTTAAGGTCTATGAATCTACTTTCAAAATCAGAAAACGGATCACAATTTCATCGCTCGAGCTAAAAAATATGACCGTTTCCGTAAAGTGCAACAATGCAGTCAGCACTGCAGAAACCACAACAGCAGGTCGTTGAACGAATTTTAACTCCTTCCACATTTGGAGTTACGTTCTGAAAATTTTACACAATAAAATAGACACATCCAGGTATCTTCAGTAAAAATATCAAAAAATATTAAGGTCGGGAAGTTGGTGAGAAAAATTCCTCAAAAACAGGGCAGATTCAATTCTGCAGATTTTCCAAACAAACACATCTTGATCTTCCCTCATTTTTCAACCCTAAAACCCTTCAATACACCCTTCATAAATTCAGCAGTTTAGGAGAGTAACCATCTACCCCACTACAACAAGTACTGAACTTAAAACATGCAGTTTAGGAGCCTTCATTGTGGACAATGACAGACATATCAAAGGACTGCCATCACATACTTCGAAAGAGCTAATCTAGTGAAGCTATTCACATAAGTTGAAAGTGTTAATCCAGTGAAGCAATAATCCAACAGTAACAACGTAATTACAATCATACGAGAAGGTTAATTTAATAACGAGCGAAATAGTTCCATAAGAACCGAAATAACGTACGATTGTTCCCTAACAACAACAGAAATTAAATACGATTGTCTAGGAAATTGTGAAATACCAACACACATCGTTCATCCTACTACAGAAACATGCAAACAAGAACTCCAATTTCTATCAGTGGTGTTCACGATAGGCCCACGCCATCCTCTCATCCGCATCTAGGGCGAGAAAAGATATTTGCCACCGTGGCTGGTCAACAAGATTACTGAAAGCGTCAAGATATTTATCTTCACCGATAATGTGCTTAATACTTTTCAAGAAGGCATGGCATTCCTTCATCTCAGGGGTCCACTGGTCCCTTTGGTTTTGGGCAGTTTGGGTTTGGGCCTTCATCTGATAGTATTCTCCCTTCATTTGATGAGAGAACGCAAATTTTTCGTACGCTTCATCTCGCCTTTCAAACTTTGTTGCCTTCGCGGTACTTCCGCCACTACCATCCGATTTTCTTTTACCCATTGACACGCTGTCCTCCCTTTTTATAGGCTTCCCTTTTCCGTACATGACAACTTCCTCATCACGTGTGGGGGGCGGTTGTGTTTTAGGACGTGCAAATGCTCCATTTGCCAATGAGCTTGAAAGGAGCTCGTCCAATTCATCGAAGTGGTCAAGGCCCTGGTAACGGAATTTAGCAGACTTTGGATGTGCCTACAAGGAAGTTATTGGGGGGCACATTAATGTTATTGTATTCTTGCTAATGTTACGGGATGAAGTGAAAAACAGTGAGCTCCAAAATTTCACAAACCTGGAGGTATGTTAGCCACACGTCATCCGTTGCTGTAACGGTTTGTGATGTCTCATCCCAACCGAACCCAGTAGTATCTAGCATATGCTTAAAGGACTTATACTCTTTCTTAATGCGAGAAAACTTCTCTCGGATCTTAGGAAGAGTGTACCCTATTCTCCCCGTCCTCACTCCTAGCTCCTTCAATATCTCATGCCATTATATGTCATTAAATTGTCGTGACTTTTTGGAGTTGGTCGCTTCCTCCGTCCTAGCCACCTCAACCATTATGTGAATGAATTTTTCCGTGTTCACATAACTCCACATGTCCAGGTCATTTTGTGTGCGGTCCATTGTGGGCTTACATGTGGGAGAGAAGTTATTAGGATATATGAACTTACGGACCAGAAGTTATAATAGATTTAAGTGGTTGATGAAAAAGAAAGCGTATGACTGTAACATGTGCATGTACAAAGGGGATGCTAAAAAGTAAAAATGCATGTACCTATAGGATGCTGTTCTCGCCGATGACAGAGTTTGCCGAGGACGTAGGAGATGGAGCCGGACGCTTCCTGTTTTCTGAAAGTGGAGTACTGGGCTCAAGCTTCAGTGATGGGTGGTGACCTACAAATGAGAAAGATTCCCAATTATCAAATACCATCAGTTCCTGCCACCCAAGAAGGCAACAGTACGAAAATCATGCTGGATGACAACAAATATGCAAGCTACCATGGTTAAGAAAAAAAATCAAACAAACAAACAAATAAACAAAATGGCCTATCATGGCATTTCTCAACAAATATGCAGGCTGTCCTATACTAATTTTCTGTGACAAGGAATGGCCTATCATGGCATTTCTCAGCTGGTTTTTTTTTGTCTGGATCTTTTTCAGCAGGCTTGGTTCCTGTTTTGTTTGGTTTTAAGGGGTTTGCCCTAAAACTTACCTGACGTATTCTACTTTATTTTCTTAATAAAGGGTTCAACATGCTCATTTGACATGAAGTCCACATTCTTGGCTGGAGAAAGATGGGGAAAAGTAGAGAATGATTGTGACTGCTGTTAATGGTTTGGTACCTCAAAGGATGACTACCTGCACTTTAGTAATGAGAAAGTATAAAGAAAGAAAAGTAGTAACTTTGAAGAGCAAGAAAAGATATGTGCTCTTCATTGGTTGCAGTCTGAAAGAACAAATAGCTTTACTTTGAAGAAATGAAAATTCGAAACATTCATGGCTATATTCAGAAATGTGTACAAAACTATCGAGTAGTTGGTGAATTTGGGCAAAACGTTCATCAATGTATTCATCAGTACCATCTCCTTTTCCCTTATGTTCATAATCCTTCACAGATTAACAAGACCTAAACATGCACTCCATACAACACATCTGAGTACCAGATTTACCATGTCAAACCAAACCTTAACTACAAACCTACAAACGAGATTTGTTGCTATGAAAAAGGGAAAAACAAGGGCTGAAACCAATTGGTTCGTGACTTCAAAAACTGGAAATGTTCTCAAAACAACTATAGGTTTCTCAGAAACAAGTACGTTTGTCACAAACATTTTGTCAAATACTTGGTATGCATGTTTACATCGGCGACCAAAACAGAAATTGCAGCCCGGATATGGTATTCAGTCCGGCCCCATGGGCTCATTAGTCGGCATTATCTCAAGCAAAGATGGAGCTAATCAAGAAGGGTATGAGCCGAATTACCTCTACCTCTTCGAACCTTGGTAGAACGAAGGATCCATTTACCACACCTCACAGCGTTTTTGCAGGGGTCCTCCGTTGTCGTTGTGTCGAGAGACTGTGAGGGTTGATTTGGGTCGATCTGGCCTTTGGGCATTCTCTGATTAAAAACCCCAGGGTCTTCCCTTCAACAGTAAAGTGGTCGAATAGGTCAAGATCGCAGGCCTAGGGTTTCAAATCTCCATAATTTCAAATTGAATATACCCCAGATGATAAGACTGGATAGAGATAGAGAGAGAGAGAGAGAGAGAGAGAGAGAGAGGACCTAGGCGCTGTAAGATTCGGTCTTTGTGTCAGAGGGAGGGAGGGAGAGGGAGAGAGAGAGCTGAGCCGGAGAGACAGAGATGGAGAGATGCGAAAGAGAGATCTCAGAGAGACAATTTCGTGAGACTGTTTGGTGAGAGAGAGAGAGTCTGTCAGACTACCACGTTACTTCTGTTGCGCCTACATGTTTAGAGAGAGAGGGTGCAGCTTTGTTGGTTGTAAAGCTATTGGCACAATTGATATGTTTTTTTTCCCGCGGGCCAAACCGAACATGGGTTTTGGATTTGTTCCTAATCCGGGTTTGGGGCCCCAAACCGAACATGGGCTAAAGCTCTCCAGAAGGCATTTGTGTAGCCAGCTTCCAGAAAGCATTCAACCTCCAGAAGGTACCCCATTAATGGAGGCGATGGAAATCTCTCAAAACAAGTTGAATTTGCCAAAGGAGGCGATAGAAATCTCCTAGAGCGTATGTGTGAATCACCTCGTCAGTCAAGGTGATGAAAATCTGTGAAGGCCATAATAGCCGAAGCATTTCACAAGCCTTATGGCATTTTGGGTCAACAAATCGACAGAATCGAAGTGGAATAGGGTTAAGAACTAGCCTTGGGGGGAGTCCCGAGCATACTAAGAACTATCCTTGGGGGGGAGTCCCGAGCGTACTAAGAACTAGCCTTGGGGGGGGTCCCGAGCATACTAAGAACTAGCCTTGGGAGGAGTCCCGAGCATACTCAGAACTAGCCTTGGGGGGAAGTCCCGAGCACACTCAAAACTAGCCTTGGGGGGAGTCCCGAGCATACTCAGAACTGGCCTTGGAAGCATTCCAAGCAAGAAGAACAAATCAAACCCCGTGGAAGATGGAAGATGGAATATTCAACAACTCAACAGTTCTACAAACTCACTACTCAACAACGCCATATCACCTGCTCTCAAAGCCTGTACTTTGAATGCTCAAGCCTATACTTGAACGCACAAGCTCTACGTTTGGATGCCCAACCACTGTGTACTGGACGCTCGAACTCGACGTTCGAATGCTTAAGGTTTATACCTTGAATGCACAAGCTCTACGTTTGGATGCCCAACCACTGCGTACTGGACGCTCAAAGCCTGTACTTTGAATGCTCGGATTCTGCCATCCGAATGTTTGAGCTTTAAGCTCCGAGTGCTCAAGTCCGGAACTTGAAAGAAGCTTTATGCTTAAATCAAACACACACGCACGAGCCTGGCACATATTGCATCACCATTGCTATCATCGAGTCTGCATCATCATATCTGCTCATATCTAACCACTATCATCATATACATATTCTGCATATCTTTTATTCATGAAACAGGTCAATCCTGCAAATCAACCGGCTCTAAGCCTCGATTTTATTGATCGGCCTTGTGCCTCGATCCTTTGGCTCGAAGCCAAAATTTATGACGAGAAAGCTCCAGACCATCAGAATGCAACCGGTTCTACACCTCGGTTCAAATCACGTCAAGCTCTAAGTGCCGACTCCTCAGGCTCTCACCTTACCAGCTCGGCCCTTTAGTTCCATCAAGCTCATTCGTAAGGATAGGCTATTCTACCGAGCTCCCCTTAGTCAAAGTAAGGATGATCAAGAAAAGCAAACGCACCTGCCGTGTATTGATCTACCCCAAAATACTAAAAGAAGCTCTCCGCCGGCATCCAATTCATCCCCAGCAGATGGTTTGGACTCCACCCAATTACATCAGTTCCATCAAGTTAATTCGAAAGGATGAACTACTCTCGAGCTCCCCTCGGTCAAAGTAAGGATGATCAAGAAGAGCCAACGCACTCACTGTGTATGTATTGATCTACCCCAAATACTAAGGGCGCTCTCTGCAACTTCCCCCGGCAGCCCCGCGCTCCTTCAACTACTCTCTGCCAAAATCCTGGCACAATCCAGGTACGTCGCACTACGGCTTTTAAAGCCCGAAGGTACGTCTTCTGTCTCTAACCCTCCAAACTTTTTCTTTTTATTGCTCCGAACTACGATTGGTCTGAATTTCCCCTGTGGAATACGTAGGCAGCCTCCCGGCCCGACCATAACAAAACCTTTTCCGAAAAAACCCTTGGAATAGTGGTTGGACCAAATTAAGCTGCTTTTACAGCTTTGACTTTTACTCAAACATGTCTCGCGATCCATCTAAGCTCAGTCAAAGAGGGGCATATGTAGACACCCCAATTTGGCCGAACGATTATTTCAACTCCCACCTTGGGACCATCCCGATGATGATACGGATTTGATGATTGCTGATTGCTTTCTTGTGAAACCCATGGACTTATGGTACGAACTCTGAGCCACTTAGGGGACCCAATCCAGAGCCAAATAGCCTTTCAGACAGAAACATAGTGTGTTAGGAAAATCCATCGATCGGCCGCAACATCGATATCACGGCCTTAACATCCATTCCTCACCTGAGCAACCTGTTGCTAGCAAAATCTCCCTGAGAGATCGAAACCTCGGCCGCCATATCCATTTCCAGGCCGTGACATCCTTTGCTCGGCCGCCAGATCGGACTTTTTCCAGACTCTCGAACCTTCTGTCGGTCGTCTGATCCAATCCCACCGCCTCTCCGATACGTTCGGGCCACGTTCAGGGATTGCAACGAAGAGTTTGCATTGCAATGCAATTGCATCCCCGTGATTTGATTGGACCGAGTGAGTCACCCTTTGCCTATATAAAGAGACCCTCGGATCCGAAAATATACACAGAAATTGATAGACCTACACCCTCAAATCAGTCACGATACTCTGCCCCTATACTCACAAAAACCCTCTCTACAAAAGCCCCAACCTTCCATAGGCGGCCATCAATCCGACGATCCAACCCTGGAGTTCAAACCCTAACCCTAGGGTTTCGTTCAAGAAGCAATCAATCAATCAATCCCGATCAATCCGAAGCAATCAAGCAACTGAGGGATCAAGGTGGTGAAAACGGCCTCTGGTTTTGGTTTATTTTCTGTCTATAATCTTAATCGTAGTATTTTGATTGACTGTTAAACTTTCTGTCTGGTGTGAGGAAGAACATCAGCCGGGGCTTCGATGCCTCGACCGGTACATTGATCCCAGCGTGATCCCTCGGCCGCGAATCCATTCGCCGGCCGAGTGATCGATCTGCTGGCACATGTTTTGTTTTGTTTTGCTTTCTGATGCATGATTTCTTTTCAGTCCTGGCTCACTTATTAACTGTTTAAGGCATAAAAACAGACTACGTGTATGAGTTAGATAAAGCATCTACATGTCTTATGTTGAATGATTATGGGCTAGCTTCACGGCTAGGCAGAGAGGGGTGCCTAACACCTTCCCCTTACTGTACTTTTGGTTTCCGTATCCAGAATCTCTATCTGTCTCCTAGCTTTAACAAACTAGGTGGCGACTCTGTTTTGATGATAGTCGCTATCGTGTGGTGATACCTCTAGCCATGGAAGTATCCACGATCTTGGTTTATGAAGCAAGCAACCAATCGAGCAAACACAGTGATGATACAACTGTATGGTGATGCCCCGTCTGGGAGGTGTCTACAAGAACCAGAGTACGGTCGCCAACTTCGATCGTTCTCACTCTCTCTCAGGCGACCTCTCTTTCTCACTTGTTCGATCTCTCTCCACTCTCTCTCGAACAAATCTCCTGTCGATTTTTCTCTCTCAAAATGGATCGAGCTCGAGATCTCAAGATATGCGATCTTTAGGTGGGCAATCGTGTCCCAGGAGGTACGAATCAAGAGGAAAAAGAACTCTTGGGAAGAAGGACGTGAGATGATGGCTGGCGGTGGCGACGGGGAGCTACCCAGCCGCGAGGAGGCAGCAGTGGAGGCAGCTGCGGCGGCGATGGAGGGGGCCAGCAGCAGTGCTGCTACACCAGTTCACGAGGGGGTTGTTGGTGAGGATTTGGTTGCGGTGGGTGGCATTGGTGAAGGTCCAGAGGCGGTAGCGAGTGCCAGCGGAGATGTGGCAGCCATAGAAAATGTGGGTGACAGTGAGGCCGTGCGAGGAGGGGACAACAGCCTGGCCACGAGCAGTAGAGACACGCCAGGCAGTGGTGGAGATACTACGGGTAGCAGGGGAGGTGCCATAGGCACTCCTCATACTCCTACAGTGGAGGAGTTGCTAGCGGCCGCCGAACGAGTCAGTGGTGAGCGGAGGGAGGGGGCTAGTGATGAGGCGATGACGGCTGGTTGTGTCGTCGCGACCCTGATACTGAGGGCGACGGCTACGGAGCCGAGGGGTGGAGACAGCGGGATCGATGCTTCGCACCCGGTCCCATTCGCGAAGGGGGATTTCTTGGATTCTGCGAGGCCGCGGGATATACTAGACGCACTTGGCCTCGACGCTGGGATTACAGAGGTGCTGAGGGGTGCGAGGACTCCAGAGGATCAGGCCTCGGCGCTTTTGTTAGGAGCGTTGTTGAGCGGTGCGGGGACGACGGTGATGGATACAGGGTCGCCGGAGATGGATGACCTAGGGGTAGAGAAGCCAGAGGAGTTGGCAGTAGTCGAGGAGCGGGTCACGGCGGCCGCTGAGGTAAAGGCCTTCCTGGCAGGAGAGCGTTCTGAGTTTCTATCGGAGACTTATGCTCCGCGACTCCACTTCTTTGAGCCGACGGGGATGACTGAATACGTTCCTTCTCAGACAGATTATCCCGAGGATTTGCTCCTCTGAGATCGGGATACACACATCTCTACAGGGTGGACTACGGTAAGAGTTTAATGGTTGAACTTATGAACTAGACATGCTTTTGTGAATTATTGCATCGCTTATTAATGCCATTTCCTTGCTTTGTTGAAACAGCGCACCACGGATATTTACGGCCACGGAGGCTCAGCCAGCTCACTGAAGTATTTCAAAGAGTTGCCTCGAAGGGTGCGAGAGTTGGTGGAGGAGGCAGGTTTCGAGCCATTCATTCAGCTGATGACGGTGGTGAGGGTAGATCGTGCGGTTTTGACAGCGCTAACGGAGCGGTGGTGGGACACCACCAACACGTTCCACTTCCGCTTCGGGGAGATGATGGTGACTCCCCTTGACTTTGCAGCTATCACGGGACTCCGCGTTGGAGGCGAGCCGATCCCATATGATCCGAGTATAGATTTGGATGACACGGCTCAGGAGTGGTTCCTCGGGCGGGTCCCGCGCCACAGCGGAGGGGTGGCAGAGTATGGCCAGTTCAAAAAGTACTGGGATCACGAGCCGGCGAGCGACGCCGAGGTGGCCCAGATGGCCAGGGCCTACTTGCTATACCTGTTCGGGGCTTCTCTATTCCCTAACAGGCGATCCCGGGTTCACCTCAGTTACCTGGTAGGCTTGGTGGATCTTAGACAGGCGGGACGATACGACTGGGGCGGTGCTGCTCTGTGCACGCTCTACTGCTTCCTCGGGGCTGCCTCACGCGGAGTGGGAGACACCATTGGCAGATACTGGAGAGTAGTCGAGGTATGATTTAATGCTACTGCTTTAAACTACTTTGATCTATTTATTGAATTGAAAATGCACTGATTTGAATTGAATTGGCATCCAAAATATGCAGCTTTGGGCTTACGAGGTCTTGGGAATGTTCCCACCTGAGAACACTTGCACGAATCCGCACCTGCTTCCACATGGACTTGCATGGGGCAAGGAATATAGGAGAGCGGAGGGGACAAGTGATGACCTTTCGACGTTGGTTGGACAACATAACCGGGGTTACGGTACAAGCATCCTCTTTCCTTTCTTTTCATGCCTTTTCGAAAAAATGAGATTTTTGATTGTTAATGCAAGAAAATTGGATGCAGGTTCACTGGGATCGATGGACCAGGCTGGAGGCTGACTTCCTTCCGAGGAGCCGGGAGGTGACGCGGAGTAGGGTTCTGCTGGAGTGCCCCTTGGGCTGGCAGTGGTACCTGGGGGATCGGGTGACACGACAGTCACTCGGTTCTCTAGAGTTTATTGTGCCGGGGCCACTCCCTCCACGAGTGTAGAGGATCGAGACCGACACTCGAGCCAAGCTGGAGTAGTTCACAGTGCCAAATACCGACCTGGAGAGGTACCTGTGGCGCACGCTGGACTACGCAGCATACAGGGACAGGTATCTAGCTACTAGCTTGGGCGTGGAGAGGGAGCTGGAGAGACGGATGGCAGAGTCTGAGGCCAGGCGGGAAACAGGTGAGGCTGGAGGTGAGGTTGGTGGTGAGACTAGAGGTGAGACTGGAGCACGAGGCCGCAGTGGTCGTTCTTCCCGCGGTAGGGGTCGGGGTGCTAGACCACCTGCTGGCGGGTGAGGTGCTAGCTCTTCGGGCCGAGGCGAAGGCAGCACGAGGGTTCCGGAGATGGCTGAGACTTCTACTCCACCCGAATTACCATCGTTGGAGTGGATGATCGGGGTGAGGGATTCTTCAGGGGCTCGGGTGGTGATAGACATTCCACGTCTTCCGCAGCTGCCAATGTGGCTTCCTGCTCAGGTATGAACACAACTTTGCTTCTTTCCATGCTTCAAATGTTTCTTGTTCATGCATCTACGGTTTTGACCTTTGAACCATCGTGCAAGTGCCACGAGAATGGGCAGAGAAGGCCATCATGCTAATGGTAGGGATGCGCCAATTGCTGAAGGATTGCGCGAAAGGAAGAGTCCTCCAGACTAGACCTGCTCTTGAGCCTGTTTTACCTGTTGCTCCTTAGGTATGAAAATGCATGCATATTCCTTTTATTGGATTTAAAACATGTATCAAATGAATGAATGTTCATGATATGCAGGTGCAGCCACGATGCTCGACTAGGACGCAGCCGGAGGGCACCGTGAGCCTTCCAGTTTCCACCAGTGTAGGGAGGTTTTCCCAAACAGAGGAAACATAGCCTGAGCATGTGCATAACACATGAGCACATCGGAGCACTAAGTGAGGGTGCACGGTACAGCCTAACAGGTGTGCTGGTAGGCGGCGCCATGTGAAGGTGCTAGGGAATAATGCCTAACAGGTGCACTAGTAGGCGGCACCATGCTGGTAGGCAGAGGGTGCTAGGTGATAATGCCTAACAGGTGCACTGGTAGGCGGCACCATGCTGGTAGGCAGAGGGTGCTAGGTGATAGTGCCTAACAGGTGCGCTGGTAGGCGGCCCCATGTGAAGGTGGCTGGTAATAACGCTTAACAGGTGCGCTGGTAGGCAGAGGGTGCTAGGACATGATGCCGAACAGGTGCGCAATACCAAAGGTTGCTAGGTAGCGACGCTGAACAGTATCGACTGCACCATATAAAGGTGCTCGTTGGTATGGCCGAACACGTGGTACATGGGACCATGGTATAAATATGATAGGGGCAGTCGCCATGTAAGACGGTGGTCAGCAATATGGACCAGCGACATGTGAAGTCATTGGTCTAGGAAGGTTGTACGGGGTCTTGGTCCAGTAAACATGAGAAGTTATTGGACCAAGAGACTAATAAAGGAACAGTGACATGAGAAGTCACTAGTCCAAGTAGTTTGGTCCAAGCAGTTGATAAAGGACCAGTGACACGAGAGGTCATTGGTCCAAGCTATCCGAGTAGGGGCCTGATCCAATAAACACGAGGAGCTATTGGACCAGGAGTCTGGCAAGGGACAGTGACATGTGAAGTCGCTGGTCCAGATGGTCTGTTCGGCAATGAGAGGGCCGAACAAGAGCAGTATTCTGGGGGGAGCAGCCTTAGCTGCAGGCAATGCTCTGGAAGGTTCCAGAACGATGACATCCCGTAAGGGAATAAGATCTGGAGAAGATACCCAATGAGAATGGGATGCTCGTCCAGTTATGGCAAGAATCCTAAAAGGACTAAGGTAATAAATTGATAACGGAATGAGAATCCACGATATTCTGGGTTTCCTATACGAGGTAGGAAACCTAGGGCGATTAGGATGCTTGGGCTGCAAGCATATGAACATCTATAAATACGAGGTAAACCTAGAGGTAAAAGGTACGCAGTTTGTGGTAATCGAGTTATTTACCTACTAATAATTAGGGTTTCTTAACAGTACGTGATACTGACTTTGGCATCGGAGGACCTTTGCCGACGAGAGGCAAAGGTGCGCTCACCCCTGTTTATTTTGCAGTTTGGATTCCGGCGGAAGGTTAGGGATCCGGCGAGGAGGCACGTGAAGCTGTTCACCAAAAAAGCTAGAGTTGGCACTAAGCGGATTTTTTCCCCTTACAATTGGCGCCGTCTGTGGGAAATGATAGAATTCCCATTGAAACCATGGTGGAAGAAGAGCCATATGACCTAAAGAACACGTGTGGTCCTGAGTGGGTCGTGACAAAGCTACTGGTAAAGAACAAGAAGGGCGTGGCGAGTACGAGTCACTCGTTGGCTCAATCTTAGAGTTCTAAGGATAAAATGGTAGGCGATCATAAGGAGCAGTTTGAATCTGCTAGGCAGCGGCGCAGAGCAGTCCGAATCTACTAGGCGATCTAAAGGAGCAGTCTGGATCTGCTCGGGAGAAGCGCAGAGCAGTCCGAATCTGCTAGGCGATTTTAAGGTGCAATTTGAATCAGCTAGGCAGCAGCGCAGCACAGTCCGAATCTGCTAGGCGATTTTAAGGTGCAGTTTGAATCTGCCAGGCAGCAGCGCAGCGCAGTCCGAATCTGCTAGGCGATCTAAAGGAGCAGTCTGGATCTGGTCGGGAGTAGCGCAGAGTAGTCCGAATCTGCTAGGCGATCATAAGGAGCAGTTTGAATCTGCTAGGCAGCGGCGCAGAGCAGTCTGAATCTGCTAGGCGATCCAAAGGAGCAGTCTGGATCTGCTCGGGAGAAGCGCAGAGCAGTTTGAATCTGCTAGGCGATTTTAAGGTGCAGTTTGAATCAGCTAGGCAGCAGCGCAGCGCAGTCCGAATCTGCTAGGCGATCTTAAGGAGCAGTCAGGATCTGCTCGGGAGCAGCGCAGAGCAAGTCCGAATCTGCTAGGCGATTTTAAGGTGTAGTTTGAATCTGCTAGGCAACAGCGCAGAGCAGTCCGAATCTGCTAGGCGATTTTAAGGTGCAGTCTGAATCTACTCGGCAGAAGCGCAGAGCAGTCGGAATCTGTTAAGCGATCTTAAGGTGCAGTTTGAATCTGCTAGGCAGCGGTGCAGAGCAGTCCGAATCTGCTAGGCGATCTTAAGGAGCAGTCTGAATCTGCTCGGGAGAAGCGCTTAGCGGTCCGAATCTGCTCGGCGATCTTGAGATGATCCTGAAGATCGGTCTAAATTTGTTAGTCACTCACAACGTACTCGAGACTACGGAAGGTCTCAAAGAGAAAGAATGCAGTATTGAAGAAATTGCTTAGTGTATGAAAAAACGTGAGCAAGAAGTCAAAGACTGGTACAGATGCCTACAAAAGGTGGAGAATTCAGGCAGTGCTTCGAATAGGTGATGAACGAAAAGGCCAAGTTGGTTGGGCTACGAAGTGCCCAAAGTACTGAAGGATAAGAAACTAAGGAAGTTTTTGAATGAGATCCCACGAATGGGAAGCTTGGTCCAAACTGAGAGAGACCATACAAGGTCACAGAGATAGCTGAGATTGAAACTTATCGCCTCAAAGTCTTGGATGGGAATTCAATGCATATGCCATGGAATATACAAATAAGTAGTCGAATTACTTATTGCAATTTATATTTTAGCTATGAGTTGCTATAGGAGAATTATGAACAGAATTCCGTAGAAACTATTGCTTATGGTGATTTATTAACTACGAGTTGCTATAGGAGAATTATGAACAGAATTCCATAGAAACTATTGCTTATTGTGATTTATTAACTACGAGTTGCTATTGGGGAATTATGATTAGAATTCCATAGAAAGTATTCAGCTACGAGTGGCTTTGTGACAGAATTATGAAAATTTTATTTGTGTTCGGTCCTAGCACGAATAAGCTGTAAGTATGGACCGAGATTCACATAATTTGCCTCCATACTGGGGAGCAGGGAGAGTGTACATCCAAGTACGAACAAACTTAGGACATGGCAATGAATAATTGCCAAAATCCGATCGAGTACGATCAAACTCGAAATTTGGCTAAGTATGAATAAACTTAGGCCATGGTAACGAATAATGCCAAAATCCGATCGAGTACGATCAAACTCGAAATTTGGCTAAGTATGAATAAACTTAGGCCATGGCAACGAATAATGCCAAAATTCGATTGAGTACGACTATACTCGGAATTTGGCTAAGTACAAATAAACTTAGGCCATGGCAACGAATAATGCCAAAATCCGATTGAGTACGACTATACTCCGAATTTGGCTAAGTATGAATAAACTTAGGCCATGGCAATGAATAATGCCAAAATCCGATCGAGTACGATCAAATTCGAAATTTGGCTAAGTATGAATAAACTTAGGCCATGGTAACGAATAATGCCAAAATCCGATCGAGTACGATCAAACTCGAAATTTGGCTAAGTATGAATAAACTTAGGCCATGGCAACGAATAATGCCAAAATTCGATTGAGTACGACTATACTCGGAATTTGGCTAAGTACAAATAAACTTAGGCCATGGCAACGAATAATGCCAAAATCCGATTGAGTACGACTATACTCCGAATTCGGCTAAGTACGAATAAACTTAGGCCATGGCAACGAATAATGCCAAAATCCGATTGAGTACGACTATACTCCGAATTTGGCTAAGTACGAATAAACTTAGGCCATGGCAATGAATAATGCCAAAATCCGATCGAGTACGATCAAACTCGAAATTTGGCTATGTACGAATAAACTTAGGCCATGGCAATGAATAATGCCAAAATCCGATCGAGTACGATTAAACTCGAAATTTGGCTAAGTATGAATAAACTTAGGCAACAAATAATGCCAAAATCCGATTGAGTACGACTATACTCCGAATTTGGCTAAGTAGGAATAAACTTAGGCCATGGCAACGAATAATGCCAAAATCCGATTGAGTACGACTATACTCCGAATTTGGCTAAGTACGAATAAACTTAGGCCATGGCAACGAATAATGCCAAAATCCGATTGAGTACGACTATACTCCGAATTTGGCTAAGTACGAATAGACTTAGGCCATGGCAACGAATAATGCCAAAATCCGATTGAGTACGACTATACTCTGAATTTGGCTAAGTACGAATAAACTTAGGCCATGGCAATGAATAATGCCAAAATCCGATCGAGTACGATCAAACTCGAAATTTGACTAAGTACGAATAAACTTAGGCCATGGCAATGAATATTGCCAAAATCCGATCGAGTACGATCAAACTCGAAATTTGGCTAAGTGTGAATAAACTTAGGCCATGGCAACGAATAATGCCAAAATCCGATTGAGTACGATTATACTCCGAATTTGGCTATGTATGAATAAACTTAGGTCATGGCAGTGTATAGTGCCAAAATCCAAGTGAGTGCGAACAAACTCCAAATTTGGCTAAGTATGAATAAACTTAGGTCATGGCAATGAATAGTGCCAAAATCAGAGTGAGTGTGAACATACTCCGAATTTGGCTAAGTGTGAATAAACTTAGGCTTAAGCAATGAACATTACATGATTATGAGGTGTTACAAATAAAACTCATTTGTTACGTTTTTAAACTACAAGTTAGTTGCAAAAGGTTATGAATAACATTCCTTTGAGTTTGAGTTATGAATAAAATTCTCTTTTCTGTTAATGAAAAGTAAGTTTGTTAACTATGAATATGGTTCCCAAAAGAAAGGAACTTTTCGTTCCTATATTGGGGAGCAGTGGTTGGGTATACCATACTATATACAAAATAATAGCTAAGTCTGAAACACTTAGGCGCGTACGATCAAACGCACAAATTTGTTAAGTTTGAGAAACTTAAGTGCGTATGAATAGATGCACAAACTTGCTAAAACACGTAAGTGCGTACGAACAAGCGCAAAACTTTGCTAAATCTTAAAAAGTTAGGTGCGTATGAATAGACGCACAAATTTGCTAAGTATGAAAAACTTAGAGATGTTTGAATAAGTATGAGAAACTTAGAGGTATACGAGCAAACATGCAAATTTGTTAAAGTATGCAATACTTAACTGTGTCCGAATAAACACACAAGTCTTCCAAGTACGAAACTCTTGGGCGAGTAAGCATAGTACAAAAAGTGTGTATGAATGAACGCACGAAATTGGCCAGGCACGAAGGGCCTAGGTCTATATTTAAATCTGGTAAGGATTGAGTACGGTTGAGGTGTACGAAGATACACACAAACCCGACTAAGTACGAACGCTTGGATGTGTATTAATAAACACACGAAATTAGGGAGTGCACATATAACCACAACAATACTAAGTATGAGAAACTTAGGAACTTACCGAGTGTGAATAGACTCAGTCCGAAAGCAACGGTTGGCTAAGTAGGAAGACACTCAGGCCAAAAGAAATGAATAATACTGAAAGGAAGCTAAGTACGGACAAACTTAGATCGTTCACCGAGTTTGAACAAGTACGAGCAGAACCTAAGTGTGCATATACTTAGGCATACCAAGTGTGAACAAGCTTGGATAATGGCTAAAACATTTATGCTAGAGCAATGAAGATTGCTAAGTATCTGCCTAGTGTGAAAGAGCTTGACCATGAATAGGGCAACCAAAAGCGATTAAAGCCAATGAATAATGTTGAGTTTTGGCTAAAGTACACTCACAGCAATGAATAATGCTGAGAAAAGCCAGGTACGAATACACTTGGGCTACTACCTAAGTACGAATGAACTTAGATGATTCGCCAACATGGATAGGCTAAAATAGTGAGAGTACAAAAAAACTTCACTGTGTTTGGTTGTGTTGAGCATAAACAATGGCAGAGTTGAGAGCCTAGAATTGAGAACGCAACTAAGCACGAAACAACTTGGATATGGGTGCGTCGTGCACAAACTAAGATCCGAACGTGACGTGGTTTGAGGTCCGAGCATCGAACATTGCTCGAATCATGACAAGCGAAGATTGTCAGACAAAGGCCCAAGCACGAAGAAGTTTGAGATCCGAGCATCGAACATTGCTCGAGTCATGACAAGCGAAGATTGTCAGACAAAGGCCCACGCACGAAGAAGTTTGGGGCCCGAGCAATGAACATCGCTCTGATACGAGCAAAACCAGAGATAAGTGAGGATTACCGAATGAAGCTTTACCCATTGCCACCGAACAATGGCAAGAGGCAAAGCTGGGGAGCAATTGTAGGGAGGTTTTCCCAAACAGAGAAAACACAGCCTGAGCACGTGCATAACACATGAGCACATCGGAGCACTAAGTGAGGGTGCACGGTACAGCCTAACAGGTGTGCTAGTAGGCGGCACCATGTGAAGGTGCTAGGGAATAATGCCTAACAGGTGCACTAGTAGGCAGCACCATGCTGGTAGGCAGAGGGTGCTAGGTGATAATGCCTAACAGGTGCACTGGTAGGCGGCACCATGCTGGTAGGCAGAGGGTGCTAGGTGATAGTGCCTAACAGGTGCGCTAGTAGGCGGCCCCGTGTGAAGGTGGTCGGTAATAATGCTTAACAGGTGCACTGGTAGGCAGAGGGTGCTAGGACATGATGCCGAACAGGTGCGCAATACCAAAGGTTGCTAGGTAGCGACGCTGAACAGTATCGACTGCACCATATAAAGGTGCTCGTTGGTATGGCCGAACACGTGGTACATGGGACCGTGGTATAAATATGATAGGGGGTCGCCATGCAAGACGATGGTCGGCAATATGGACCCGGCGACATGTGAAGTCATTGGTCCAGGAAGGTTATACGGGATCTTGGTCCAGTAAACATGAGAAGTTATGGGACCAAGAGACTAATAAAGGAACACAATGACATGAGAAGTCACTAGTCCAAGTAGTTTGGTCCAAGTAGTTTGGTCCAAGCGGTTGATAAAGGACCGATGACATGAGAGGTCATTGGTCCAAGCTATCCGAGTAGGGGCATGATCCAATAAACACGAGTTATTGGACCAGGAGTCTGGTAAGGGACAGTGACATGTGAAGTCGCTGGTCCAGATGGTCTGTTCGGCAATGAGAGGGCCGAACAAGAGCAGTATTCTGGGGGGAGCAGCCTTAGCTGCAGGCAACGCTCTGGAAGGTTCCAGAGCGATGACATCCCGTAAGGGAATAGGATCTGGAGAAGATACCCAATGAGAATGGGATGCTCGTCCAGTTATGGCAAGAAGTCCTAAAAGGACTAAGGTAATAAATTGATAAGGGAACGAGAATCCACGATATTCTGGGTTTCCTATACGAGGTAGGAAACCTAGGGCGATTCGGATGCTTGGGCTGCAAGCATACGAACATCTATAAATACGAGGTAAACCTAGAGGTAAAAGGTACACAGTTTGTGGTAATCGAGTTATTTACCTACTGATAATTAGGGTTTCTTAACAGTACGTGATACTGACTTTGGCATCGGAGGGCCTTTGCCGACGAGAGGCAAAGGTGCGCTCACCCCTGTTTGTTTTGCAGTTAGGATTCCGGCGGAAGGTTAGGGATCCGGCGAGGAGGCACGTGAAGCTGTTCACCAAAAAAGCTAGAGTTAGCACTAAGTGAATTTTTTCCCCTTACAACCAACGCGAGAGGTCGAGGTACACAGAGGGTGTCACGGTCCGCTACAGAGGCGAGGCATTCGAGGTGGTCCCTAGGGCGACGTCCCAGCGGAGGCTCGCTCCTGAGGAGTCAGAGGAGGAGACAGAGGAGTCGCTCGAGTCAAGAGCTTTACGTTCTATAGACTCGAGTACTGCATCAGGCTCTCCCGACGATGACGATGGCGACGATGAGGTTGAGAGTTCTGAGTCCGAGGGACATCAGCGGAAGAGGACCTGCCGATACTGAGTTTTAGGTTTTTGCTTTGCTAGCTTTTCTTTTGCATGGGCCTGCGTGCCAGCATAGTTGTAGCTTCCAGGCCTGCGTGCCCTGGTTTGTTTGAGCCTGCGTGTCCCGGTAGATAGGATTGGGCATGTGTTTGCCCCAATTCATGTACTTCCCTTTTTATCCATTATAAATACCGTTTGGTTATGAAAATTTGCACTTTTTTCCATTTGTTCGCACTCCCTTTATAGAATTGTAGTTTATAAAATATGTCTATCTAGCTTTGAAAGAGAGCAAAAAGCACGCGAATTTCAACCGATACTCTTAAAATAGGATAGAACTTGACACAACTTACTCGACTCCATAGAATTTGACTTGAGACAACAGGATCGTCCTTAATGTGGAATTTGCGATCATTAAGGAAAGCAGCAACTAACCTTGACGATGATTGGCCACAAAAACAGGACACGAGCGTACTTGGTCAAGTTGTAAAGCCCATGATGTGCATTAGGCTTCATCAAAGTGCCCTTAACGCCATGTTGATATGCACATGAGTAATGAAGTCGGGGCGTTTGAAGGTGAAAATTGGTTTCATGAGCTTTAGTGCACGACTGACTATATTATACTATCACCAACACGTATTAAGACCGTGCACACCATTTGATCTGACCAGACGCTCTTGACATAAATTTTGACTCATCCACGGGAAGGAAATTATTGGGATTTTGAGATTTTTCAAGGAATATACTTGAATACTCAAGCAAACGGACAATTGAACCCGCTGCATTCCACCAGGAACAGGTTGGAACTTGTTAAACTTGGTGCACTGAGATTACGATGCTACCTTGAGGCCAAAACCTGGAAACACAAACCTGCTGCCAAATTGCAGAACTCTCGAGCGCTCAAGAGTGGTGTCGAGCACTTGGGAATTTACTCCCGAGCGCTCGGGACTGCTGTCACCAGCAGACTTGTGCTGCTTCCCAATACCACTCACTAGCTCTCCCATGTTGTTTTCTTCTGCATGCCCATTTTCCAAATGCCTTGTGAATCTCCTTGGACTGTTTTCTAGAGGTTAGTGGCTTCCCAAAGCAAGAGTAGTGTTTTTCCAATGCTTTTTCAAGTTTTCCAAAGTTTGAATTTTGAAAAGGTTTTGAAAATATGGAACTTGATGAGTTTCAAGGCTGGTGGGGAAGTGATGTTGTATCCCCTAGGCCTTTATAAATATCCAGAATTGCTTTGGTAAGTCATTCACATCCCATTCCATCATTCTTCTTTCAAAATTCCCTTTTCTCATGGCTTTGTTGAACCAAGCTTTGCTTTGACCTTGGTTGGACAGCCTTGAAGGCATCGACTGGCTAAATTTCTGAGGGCACAGCCTTTATGCTTTGAGGCATCTCCGAGAAGTTGCAATTCGTCCCGTCTTGTTGCATGCGGTGGCACGTCTTTGGGATTCCGAAGTGCATGTCTTTCGCTTTGGTTCTCAAGAACTCTGCCCCACCGTAGAGGAGTTCCACGCCTACCTTGGAAGCCACGATTTTGCTGAGCCAGTTGTTCCCATGATTCGGGAGAGCATAAAGAATGTCCTTAAGGCCAAGCTGGGTGTTAGCGGTAACACTACTGAATTTCTCACTCGGCACCATGCCATCAACATCGTGCAATTGTACGAGATGTTCAGTCCACCTGGAAATCTGACGAACTTTGAGTATCAAGGTCATCGGATGATGGCCTGTTGCATTTGTCTCTTGGCGGCCTTCCTGCTGGTTCCCTCTGTTGGTCAGCCTTGTCCTCTGCTGGCGGGAGTCGCCGCTCAAATCGAAGCTCGCAAGGACGTTGCTCCCCGGTCCTTGCAGAAACCTTGATGGGGTTGGATGCTGGTCGTGCTGGTCGCACAAGGGTTTTTGGTGGTAGCCCGCTATTGTTGCAGGTCGGGACCTCACTCAGCTCTCCTTTTTCTATTTCTCTCATTCATTTTACCTCAACACTCGGTTTAGGCTTTATCTGGCTCCTCACTTATTTTCTCTTTTTTTCTAACAGATGTGGCTTTGTGACAAGCTAAACTTGCTGACTCCATCGGCAAATGACTGGTGGTATCGTGCCAGCGGATGGAATCGCCCTTTTCAGGTGGTGTACGGGAATGAGGATGACTGGGCTGACTTCTTTGCCTCCCTAGACGATGATGACATTGCTTGGCGGTGTCATTGGCTGAGGCTTCCTGCGATGATCATGGGTAACATGGGCTCGCCACAAGTGTTCGTGGCAGGCTTGTCTGGATTCACTTTCTATTCACCACTCCGTATTCTGCGCCAGCTTGGACTCAGATAGGAGATGCCGCCCCCGGGTTTAGAAATGCTTCGTCTTCCTCCGTTCAGCATTCCGAGCCTTCAGAGTTACGCGCGAACATGGGAATCTCGAAGGACTGAGTCGAGTGATCCACTCTACTCTATTGCCCTGACTGGTAGGTACCGGAAGTGACTAAGAAGGGATGTGGAAGCAAGGAGGGGTTGACTGCTTACTTTGCCGGTCTTTGAAATAAAAGAGTGGATCTCGTTGCGTGTTTTTCTTTTTTCGTGCTCAGCTTGTAATAAAGAAATGATCTGAATAAAATTGACTGATTAAGGGTTTCCCCCTTTCGGTTTATTAATCGCATGTGCCATGAGAGAAAATATTTTGATTTGTCAATTTGGATTTTATTTTTGTGATTTAGGACCGAACCTCAGAGTAAGATTGCCTACGTATCCCTCGTGAAAGAGAATCAGGCCCATACGTAGTTCGGGCTAGGGTTCGCTCAGGTATTAACACTCTCCTTGTAGCGCTCTAAATTTTGCCTAGCACTGCCCTTTTAGGTTTTTGGCCTAGCGAGCTCTTTTTCGACTTTTTTGCCCTAACTTTTGCCTAGGCCGCCCTTTCGGGTTTTCGACCTAGCGGGCTTGCTCTAATTTTTGCCTGGTGTAGACACTCCAATCCGGATCTCCCGATCGTTTTACGGTTTCTTGTTTCCCCAATGATGAACTAGATCAAAAAGTAGTTTTCAGGTTGGAAAGGTTTGAGCTTAGTATGTGCGGAACCCCCCCTTTTGAACCCCTTTAACCCTTAAACCAAGAAAATAGAAATCAGTCAACCCTGGGTCTAGAGTTGACCGTCGCACGAGGAAGTAACTCCCTCGCGCGGGAGTCTGCTTTGCCAGGTGTGGTCAAAGTCAAACATTTGACTGTTGACCCACGCGCGACAGGTGGAACTCTCGCGTGAGAGTCTCACTGTCTCGTGCGATGGTCCTGAGCAGTCCCTTTTACCTTTTGCCAGCCACTTGGTTGCTTGCCTGGGGGTCTACAGGGCTATTTGAACCCCATTTTTCTCCATAGGACAGTGGCAGAGCTGTCCTTGGGATTACACACTCACACAACCCTTCCCATCACCTTTCTACCAAGCTTCACCACCAAGTTTGGTCCTAAGGGGGTGTTTGCCACCACCTTTGGCCCTTGGCTTCTCCTATAAATACCCCCCTTGTTCTTCCATTACAAGGGCCACAAAAACTCACTAACTTTGAAAGTTTAGGAAATTGAGAACTCTTGCAAGCACAAAGGCTCTCAACCCTAGCTCGCTTCCCATACATTTCTTCACTCCATTTTCCATCACAAGCTTCTCCAACTTGTTCAAACCTTTCCAAAACCTTCCAAGCAAAGATATAAACACCATTTCCGCTTACTGTTTTGATCCCTGAGGGGGGCTGTCAGGGCCAGGATTGGTAATCAATACCAGTTCTGGTCCTAAAGTTAGCAGAGTTACAAGAAACTGGTTCCAGCATACCCTCGCGCGAGTGACTCAGACTCACGCGCGACAGTTCACTGTCTCGCGCGACAGTCCTCGTGCGGTTTGGGGATGCTGGCTTTTCTTGTTTTATCATGTTATTACCTGTTTTGTAGTATGTTAAGCCTTAGATCACTGTTTTGCATGATAAAATACATAGTCTAGCTGGTTATTGCTTATTTATTCTGCTGGAATGCTTCTGGGTTGCTTCTGGACATGTACCAGAGCCCAGAGCATGCAAAAGCAATTCCTGGAAGTCCAGTCAGGACACTCGCACGAGGGACTCACTGTCTCGCGCGAGGGTCCTCCTGATTCCAGTGTTTGCCCTTGCATGTGCAACTTGACTCTTCGTCTTTGCTTTAACACCCCCAATGTTTAGGGGTTGTATTTCCATTCATTTAAGCTTCTGTTTGTAATAATTAGTAATATTTTTTTACTTTCAGCCCATATAAATTGCTTGGTTTGCCTCCTGGGTGTGCACTAGTCCTTCCAGAGCCCAGAAGAGAATTAAATTCAACCTGTGGTGAAACAGGACCCTCGCGCGAGTAAGTGAGTGTGTCGCGCGATGGTCTGCTTTGCATGCACGTTGATTCATGCGTGCAAAGGTGGCCATGGCGTATGGCATATCCTACTTTTATCATTCCATCCATCCATGCCATATTCAATCACATCCTGCAAACTTGTTACAGTTTTAATCCCCGATTAACTGTTCCCCTGCCCTAATTGGCTTAAAATTGATTAAAGAAGAAATTGAATCACAATCATTTGCAAAATGCCTAAGTAGAGACCGATCTCCGGATCGGGCGAGACGGGTGCCTTAAAACCCTTCCCCTCTCGTAACCTGGCTCCCGAACCCAGATATGGTTATGACAGACTGGTTCCTTCACTTTTTCAAATCAAATAGCACGGCAGGTGCTTTAAAATACGGTTCCTTGGGTGACGGACCTTCAAACCTAGGTGGCAACTCTGTGCTTTGCGAGCGCCTGTTTTTCCGCTCGCGCTCCCTCGATTAAGGGGCCCTTGCGCTTTGGAATCCGGAAATTCCAAGGGCATGCTGCCCACAGTGGCGACTCTGCTGGGGATAAATCGAACCAATATTAATTCATACTTAGAGTTTAAAATGTTTGTGAACAATTCTTTAAAAGTCTGTCAAAACGGTGAGCTTCGCGCCGCCGAAGGCTGGAATGGTGATTTAACAGGACCTCGTGTCCGGCCAATCTGATCTGGGACTTTTTCGGTTGTTCACTTACGTAGTTTCCTCTAAAGATGGACTAAATAAAGTGAGCCGAGCTTGAAAAAGGCATTTTGTGATTTCATTATTCTTCTTCTTCTTAATCAATTTCTAGCATATCATTTGCATCAATGTGGGATAAGCCTCGTTGGATCGTTTTGGCAATCCGGCACGGTTTACCAGAGCCCGGGGACCCCGAATGACCAACAACCTTCGACGATGATGGGTCATGCTACCGTTTGACTGTTGCTCAGCGATATCGCGGGCAACGGGAGGTATATCTGTGGCCCTAGTCCGAGGAACCTGTTACGAACCAAAACCGACCTTTGCATATGCAAAGCTTTAGAACTCTCCAAACTAGGACAGGTACCTACAGGGTAAGATCTATTTGCATCTAACCCCATAACTGTCTATATGTTACTGCTTTCCCTATCGCATGCACTATACATCATGCCGTCTTGCGTAGGAGCATGTCTAGGGCGGCGTCTAGGACCTCGTTCTTGCGAGTATGTTTTGAGCTGTGTTGGGCATTGTTATAGCCCGATAAGGAGTCATGCATCCAGATGATGCATGTTGTCAGCTTTTTCAAAAATCCTTAGAACAGTAGGGACTTTAGGAAATTAAAAGTTTCCTACACCCTTGTCTATACACCTGATTAGGGTTTCAAACAGAAAACTAGGAACAACAAGGAACATGCCATGATACTTACACCAGTCAGGTAACAAGTGCCTCGTCACTTACACCGCCCGGCTAGCAGCGCTGTGCCGCTCATGCCATTTCTGTTTATAGTATCATAGCATGCACACCGAATTGTTCCAAGTACAAAGTTGAAACCCCGATCAGCAAAATGGCTGAAGGTTTAGGGTTCTTTCGACATCCTTTAGTCTCATATTGGCTCGAACAAGGATACGTCCCCGAAAAATTCTGAGGATTCTGGCAATGCCTGAATAGCTCAAGACAGACTTGTTTTCTAGTTTTAGAGTCGAGGGACGACACCAACGACGCTGGCTGCATTACTTTAGTCTTTTATTTAGAATAAAGTTGCTGCAGGATCCCTTCAGAGCCTTCTGTTTTATTGTCAAGCAAAGTTCTGAGCCATTGCACCGTCGAGGAAAGTATCGAGGCAAAGAGCCAAACCCACTTGGGAACGTCTGCAACAGAATCTGGGTCAAAGGCTTGTCAGGTTACAATCCCAGTCAGTCACAATGGAAGACTCTCCGCTTTCTTCATTGGCCGCTTTACGGGCAAGCTCAACATCGATCTTCGAAGAGCCAGTGACTCCAACTCCTTTTGCTGCAAGCACTCCCGGAAATCCCAACATGGCTGGAACACCGCCCCATTAGCCGCTCACTGTTGAAGACCTGCTCATGAATCTCCAGAATAGCATCTCCACAATGCAACAGAGATCAGCGCAGACTAATGCCAACATTACCCGTCTCAATGACCTTATCAACACTCGCCTTCCACCTCCACTCGAAGAGGAAGGCGAGGACGATGAGGACGACCAAGAACAGCCTATCATGGTCCCGGATCCAAACCATGAGGGGCGTCTCATTGTACAGCACAACCCCCGGATTGTTCATGCACCTGTTGCAAACCCAAACCTGACAGGCGGAGTACCCACTGCCAATCCGGATATAGCTGCTCTTACGGCCAAGATGACCCAGCTTGAGGAATCCATTGCCAAGCCGGAAAAAGTCAAAGCGGGAGGCATTGACTTAGATCGTCTCTGCCTGTATCCTAATGCCAAGCTTCCTGAGAAGTTCAAAATGCCAGACTTGGCAAAGTTCGATGGAAGTGGTGACCCTCGAACCCATCTTTACAGTTACCATGCTGCAATGAAGCTGCTTTCAGTTGAGCCTGAGGCCATGTCACAGCTCTTTCCTCAAACCCTCTCGGGCCCTGCCTTCCAATGGTTTCTGTCACTCGACATCGCCAAAAGGAGGACTTGGGAGGACATTGGGACTGCGTTTATTTCGCAGTACAGTTACAACTCTCAACTGAAGATGACGACGCGGGAGTTGGAATCCACAAAGATGGAGGCAAAGGAGTCCTTTGCCGATTTTGTCAAGAGATGGAGAGCTAAGGCTGCCCTAATGATTGATCTCCCCAGCGAGAAAGACCAGCTCCGCATCATCTCTCGGAATCTCCAGCCGGACTATACCAAGCATTTGGTTCTCGCTCAGGCATCTGCAAACTTCGACACCTTCTATGATTCCGGTCTGGCCATCGAGGATGCACTCCAAAGCGGAATTCTGAGAAAAGGGGAATCTTCTAATCCCCCGAAGGCAAAGCCTCGCGCTTACTCTGGGAACACCAATGCTCTGTTTGGGACAGGGACTTACTCCAATACAGCAACCAATGGTACTAACGCCTCTGCTTCCAACACCGCAAACCACATTGCCGGTGTCAATCAGTTCGGCCAAGACAGAACAACCGCCCCGCTGGACAACGTAGCTTCTCTGCAATTGAGGCACCTCTGTCCTCAGTTTTGGAGAAGTTGATGAAGTCAGGGCATCTCAAGCCCCTGGACCCAATTCCTTTACCCAAAAACCCTTCCAAGCTTCAAGGCCAATCTCTATTGTGCCTACCATCAGGGTGCCGGCCACCTTACAGACTCCTGCTTTCGTCTTCGACATGCAATTCAGGACCTTATAGACGAAGGGACTCTCTCGGCACCGCCTCCGCCAGCGCAAAAACCAAACATCCTTTCCAATTCCTTACCCAACCATAAGGCTGTTCCACATATCAGCCAAATCTCTCTCAGCTCCACTCAAATCAACCCTACCTCCACTATATTTGACCCCACCGACCATATAATCCCAATTGATCAACCCAAGCCCGTGGTGCTTATGCCTTCAGAATCTGATGCCGAACTCATGTTTATAGGGCAAACCTATAATCCACCTACTTGTTTGGTGCAAGCGGGCTTGAACTTCCTCAATGACAATGTCAATGATCTCCATGACGGTCCTTTTCCATGCATCTGACTTGATTCTACCTCCACTCGTAATCTTCCCATCTTTGGTGTAGATTCTCCTGATTCTGCGCAGGACTTTGCAAGTCAATTCAGAGCTATGATGCCAGCCTTACCTGAGCCAGAACCAGAACTTGATATGCAGGCTCTAGGCTGGGCAATAGCTGATAGTCAGGATTACGATGCCCCTCTCATTCAAGAATGGTTCCAACTTGAGTTAGAGGGTTTTCCTTTGCACCTTGAGCAACCTCCACCCAATCTGGCATGGGATGTGGAATGGACTGCTCAGCATGAGTAGTTGGCACTCAACCCTCTGGATGGCATCTCCTTGTACATGCTATTCCAAGAACCCCAGCCTCAGATTCCTGAGGAAGATTACTTTTGGGATCCTAAGCCTGTTTGGCACTTTCCGGTCATTTTTCCTGAGCCTCTCCAAGGTTATACTACTCCTGAGTACAAGATGCACCTTGTTGAATACAATCTGGTTCCAGAGGAGTCTCGTGTCTTGGGAGAGTGTTTCTTCCCTTCTACTCTTAACAGGCTTGTTTACTCGGTAGCCGACCCTGCGTACGACCCTATGCTCAATATTATAGATGAAGATCAACCATGCCCTGTGGTTTCTCCTCCGGAAGACTTCAGCGTCATGGTTACAGGTCTGATTCCCCCAGCTAATCTTTGGGATGTGGACGAGATAGTCGATGTCCAGGTTGGGGCCGAGGTTTGAGCCGTCAGCCATTCTCTAGCTGATGGTGGCCTCTGGGATGTTCCTTTCACTGCAAATCCGGAGCCAGAACACAAAGTTGCAGCAGTCCAAGATCTGAATTTCTGGGACTCACTACTGATGAAGGATCTTGCTGAAGACCTGGTTGGATACGTATGCGCCGTAGCTGCACCGCCAACGACAAAGGAAAGCGTAAGCTCTGGGTGAAGTTCCATCTGATCTCGGCATGTGAATCAAGACCCATAAGCCGTGCCTTCCTTGGGAAACGTTTTTAACGTTACGAGGAGTGGACGAGTCTTTCACCCTGCTAATCAAGCTGGGACTTCGCCCAACCCTTCTAATCAAAGGAATGAACCCATTGCTTTCCCGAAGTCTGCACCACTTAAGTTACCAAGCACGGATCTTATTCGGAGGCAACTTGAGCGGGTTCCCGCTGCAATATCCCTCTGGGGCCTAATTTGTTCTTCCCGTGACCATCGTCAGCAGCTTTGCCACACTCTTGCCCGTCTGGAAGTTCAATCTGATGTCACTCCTAAGGCCATGGTATCTCTTATCCTTCCTCCTACTGCTAAGCACACCGTGGTCTTCACTGACAAGGATCTTCCTGTTGAAGGAACTGATCATAACCGCCCTCTGCACATTACAGTCAAGTGTCGCGGACTCTGGGTCCCGACTGTCCTCATTGACAATGGTTCAGCTATCAACGTTTGTCCAATGAGGGTGGCCTATCGGCTGGGACTGGCCAAGAAAGACTTTGCACCTTCCAACCTGGCTGTCAAGGCGTACGATGGCACTCGCCGTGTGCTTGAGGGCACTTTAATGCTCAAACTCGATGCTGAGGGTTTCGAAATGGGCGTTGAGTTCCATTTCGTCGACATACCTGCAACCTTCAACCTGTTGCTGGGCAAGCCATGGCTCCACCGTTCAAATATCATGGTTGTGCCATCCACTCTCCCCAAAAAGTCATGCTGGGACTGCCAACTGGTACGCTGACCATTTGCGGGGATTCTGGAATCCGCCCGCTCAAAGAAGATGGAACACCGGTGCTAGGCATCATGCACGGTGAAGAGGACGTTGACCTTGGAGGTTTCTCTTTTGATACATCTGGTTCTGTTTTGGCTATCAATGTGGACGGGGACTTCCTCATCAGCTCTGTCGCTATGGACATCATGCGCTGGATGTCTTACTTTCCTGGTCTGGGCTTAGGAGTCCACCATCAAGGAGTTCCGAGTTCTCGCCTTTCCTTCTTCTCGAGGTTCGGTTTGGGGTACTCTGCCTCTACCGGAAATGCCAAAAGAAGGAAACATACGGAAACCTCGAACTCTCTATGGTGATCCCGACCTACTTTGTGCGTGAAGTGGGGAATGCTGCCTACACTGGACAAATATGAGCCCTTCATCAATCCAAAAACTGGGTACTCGGTTTTGAGGTCTTCACCGACGACACCTGGTCTGAGAGTGATGACGAGCCAGCTAAGCTGAAATTCAAGGGGAAGCTTAATCAGGCAAAAGCGAAGACTGACTGGCTGGGGACTTTCGATCAGGGGAGTTTGGAGTTGTTCTTCCAAGAATTCTCTCAAGTGGGTTTGGCCAAGGAAGCTGAAGTGCTCATGCTCGGGCCCGACTCCCTTGAGGATCCCACTGCTCTCATCACTGAAGCCATGGGTAGCATTAAAAATTGCATTTTCAAACCGCGCCTAACTTGCATTGATGACACGTCTGAGTCTGAGTCTGATACTGAGTCTAGCGTGTCGTCTGAGTCTAGCTCTGAGTCGGAGTTTGTGCCTCTTGGCTCTCCACGTCATAGCTTTTATTTCAAGTTTGATTCCCTTGTACTTGGCGACCCGCTGGGATCTTGTGAAATGAATGAGGCATCTTCTGAGTACTTGCATGATCTTTATATAAATTGCGTCGACCCTGACGATGAAGGGATAGATTTCGATGGGGATATTCCCAAGGAAATCCGTGCCCTCATCGAGAGGGAAGATGAAAGGCATGCTCAGCCATTAAAAGAGGAAATAGTTTCTATAAACTTGAAAGATGAGAATGATCCCCGAATGGTTCAAGTAGGCTCCACGCTTTCACCAGAGGAGCATCGTGATTTCAAAGAGCTGCTCACCGAATACAGTGATGTTTTTGCATGGTCTCATCAAGACATGCCGGGCATCGACCCCGAGATAGTGGAGCATCGAATCCCTTTGTTACCAGATGCTAAGCCTGTAAAGCAGAAGCTCAGGCGGATGAGACCAGATTGGGTTCAGAAGATCAAGGACGAGGTCACGAAGCAGATTGACGCTGGGTTTCTCATGGTTTCTCTGTATCCCACTTGGGTGGCCAACATCGTTCCTGTTCCCAAGAAGAATGGACAGATTCGAGTCTGTGTCGATTTCAGGGACTTGAACAAAGCAAGCCCCAAAGATGATTTTCCCTTGCCACACATCGATGTGCTTGTGGATAATACGGCGGGGCATGCTTTGCTTTGGTTCATGGATGGTTTTTCAGGCTATAACCAAATTCTTATGGCACCCGAGGACCGTGAGAAGACAACGTTCATCACTGAATGGGGAACTTACTGCTACCTGGTCATGCCTTTTGGGCTGAAGAACGCTGGACCTACCTATCAGCGGGCTGCTACAACCATCTTGCATGATATGATCCACAAAGAGGTCGAGGTCTATGTGGATGACATGATTGCCAAATCAAAAACTCGAGAGGGACACATTCTTGTGCTAAGGAAGTTCTTCGAGAGACTCCGTAAGTTCCGTATGCGTCTCAATCCACAGAAATGCACCTTCGGAGTCACAGCTGGCAAGATGCTCGGTTTTTTGATCACTTCCCGTGGGATAGAGGTTGACCCGTCAAAGATCAAGGCAGTGCTTAAGATGAAGCCACCAGTGTCTGAAAAGGGAGTGCGGAGCTTTTTGGGAAAGGTTCAGTTCATCAGCAGATTCATCGCCAAGTTGACCTTAACTTGCGAGCCGATGTTTCGTCTACTCAAGAAAGATACCCCGTTTGTGTGGTCAGATAAGTGTCAAGCGGCTTTTACTTCCATTCAGAACTATTTTCAGAATCCTCCGGTTTTTATGCTGCCAGTACCTGGGAAGCCCTTGATACTCTACTTATCCGTGAACCCGTCTTCTATGGGATGCTTGCTAGCTTAAGAAGGAGATAAGGGAGTCGAGAAGGCCATTTACTACTTAAGTAAGAAGATGGTTGGATGCGAAGAACGCTACACTGCGCTGGAGAAGACGTGTTGGGCTCTTGTTTGGGCTTCCAAAAAGTTGAGACACTACATGCTGGCTTACCCAGTGAAGTTGATTTCTCGGATGGATCCTCTCAAGTATCTATTCGAGAAGCCAGCACTTACTGGTAAGTTAGCACGTTGGTTGCTCATGCTAGCCGAGTTCGATCTCGAGTATGTCACAAGGAAGTCTGTTAAAGGCCGTTGTAGACACCCCAATTTGGACAATTTGAATTTCCTTGGTTCGTGGCCCGGAGGCTCCCCGATGATGAAAATTGGATTAAACAAGCCTTGGACCGAAGAACAATGCTCCTTGAAGGACTTTAAGAGGAAATAAAACGTCAAAAATAGCTTTCAAGCACTCTGGATCAATCCCAAGCGCTCAAGAGCATCTTTCAAAACCTTGGACCAGTCAACTCTCGAGCGCTCGAGAGTGAAGTCCCAAGCGCTCGAGACCACTCCCCAGCGCTCGAGACTTTTGTGCTGCCCAATGGATGTTGGAGCTTCTCCACTATCCTTGCAGCCATCATTGCAGCTGTTTGAACGGGTCTTAGCCTTAGACCACACTCAACCTCAGTCAGAGGGTGAGTCAGGGCTGGAGATTTTATTGGATTCCAAATCATATTTTTCCAAAATAAGACCATATGGTATTTGACCTATATAAGGCCTTCTTCAGCTCAAACAGAAAAAAAAAACTCTCTCTCTCTAGATCTCTTCTCTGAGATTTCAAAGCAGAAAAACTAGTTCTCATCCTTTTGCAAGCAAAAAAAAATCCCATTTTCAAAAGCAAAAACAAGCCAAAAACCCAAGGTATCAAGAAGATGAAAGGGGTTCTGATCATCTCCACCTTCTGATCTTCTGAGGCTTCCATCCCTCTCCCATTTTCCAAGCCCTTCTTTCAAGGAGCAAGGTTCCAAGTTAAAAGGTAAAAGCCTCACACTTTGGTGTCAACCAAAGGCAAGGCTGCTTCTTTCCTTCTGAGGGAGGCTTCCCAGCTCACTCTAGTCCTCAATACTGGAAGTGAGAAGGAAAAGCCTTAGTGTTAAAACAAGAGCAAAGGGTCACAAGTGTTTTCCATGCATGCAGCACTGGAAACACTCCCGAGCGCTCGAGACTACTTTAGAGCGCTCGAGAGTGGTGCCAGTCTCATTTTCCATTTTTGCTGCATTTACGCTAACATGCAAGGGATATAAAGACAAGTCTCAAGCAAGAAGGGTTTTCTTAAAATGTTTTTGCTGTATCTGATTTGATTTTCAAAAAAAGGATGAAGATCACTTTTCATGTAAAAGAAGTACAAAAACATGTTTTTCAATAGGTTAAAAAGGGGAATCTTTGACATGCAAAATGAACAAATAGATCTGTTGCATTAAGACATCAAGGCTTTGGTTGGTTGAGATCAGTCTGAGGTGCAGCTCACTCCAGAGCGCTCGAGTCTACTCCAGAGCGCTCGGGAGTTCTCTGCATGCCATTTTATTCATGTCTTCCTTTATTTTAGTTCTTGTAATTCTCTTGCACGCCTTACATGTGACCCTTTAGTCTTTTGATCTATAAAACCACTGTTCTTGGAAGGAAAGGACACATGACTTGGTGGAATAGGGGCCTGACCCTGATCTACCAGGTCTCCTGTTGAGCCTGTTCATGCTTGAAACCACTTTAGTTTACATTTTCAGTATTATATCCTATTGTATTCTGTTGTACTAACACTATTTGCAGGTTGGGCATGCAAAACTCTCAAGCGCTCGGGAATGCTCCCAAGCGCTCGAGAGTGTATAAGTGACAGGGTGTTTCAACTTCTAGCGTTTTTGCATTCCGTCACAAGCCCTCATCCACTCACTGTTCACATGCACATTCTGTACTTGATGCAATTGCGGATACGTGCTAACTGTTTAATGAAATAAAATCCTTTGAAAAATTCCACGAATGTCTAGTAGAGACCGATTTCGAATCGGGCGAGAGGGGTGCCGTAAAACCCTTCCCCCCTCGTAACGTGGCTCCTGAACCCTTTTCAAACGAATCTCTAGATTTCAATTCAAATCGATAATTTTCAAATCAAAACGGTTTCTCGGGTGGTGAACCACAAATCCGGGTGGCGACTCTTCAAATTTTTCAAATCGATTCTAAAAAGCGTGGAGTTTCTTTTCGGGCCGCCCCGATTCCACCCGGGGTTGTGGTAGCCCACAGTGGCGACTCTGCTGGGGATGTTTAATTGATACTTGAGAAAAAGTTGGTTTGTTGATAAAACGGCCCGCTTTTCTTGAATATCAATTAAACTTGTGAGCCAAGCTTGTAAAACATTTGTGGGATTTTCAAAATCATTTTGTTTCATTGTCTATTTCTTGTATATATATCTTGTGCAGCCCCCGCTGTTGTGTTTCGGCAATCCTACCCGGCTTGCCGGTGATAGGGAATCCCGAAATGCTCAGCAACCCTCAACCGTGATGAGTCATCCCTACCGTTTGTACCGTTACTGGGTGTACGCTCAATAATGGGAGGTATACCTTGACTCTAGTCCGGGGAACCCTTTCTAAACCAAAACCTGGCCTCTATACATGTGTAGAAAGCAATAGAACCTTCCAAACTAGGACAGGGACCCGCAGGGTAGGAATTATGTGCTATATCCTACCTACATGTCACTGCTTTCTGCATCTCACCATGCATCTCTTCCAAGTCATGCCATCGTGTTGTCGATCTATTCAATTTCAAGTCATGTGCTCTTAAACTCGCTCGCGCGATCTGTAGAAGGTTACCGAGACCCGATGAAGAATCGTGCACTCCAGTGTACGTTGTCTAAACTACATGAGTCCTTAGAACAATAAGACTTAGGGAAATCAAAATATGCTAAGTCCTTGACTAATGCCTAATCGAAAATTCAATAGAGAATAAGGAATAACAGGAAACGACGCCGTGATGTCACTTTACTTACACCACTTTGGCTAATGGCACCATGCCACTGACACCACTCTGGTTGTGGTTTCACGTCGTCTATACTAAGCTATTCCAAGTTCAAAATTGAAACTTCAAATGAGGACTAGTTGAATACTTAGTTCATTTTGACATCTCTTAGAACTTGTTGTTCTAAACAAAGGATACACCCTAAGAGAAATTCTGAGGATTGAGGCAACCTTCGAAAGACCGTAATCTTACCCCGCTTGCACATCGCACCTTGCATCTTATGCTACTCGTTTGCTTTCGGGTAGAACTCTTAGACTCGCTCACGCGGCTTGTTTAGGATTGCCTGGACCGATGAAGAGTCGTGCTTTTTAAAGGCACGTTGTTGGAATTAATTAGTCCTTGGAACGATGAGGTTTTAGGGATATCAAAATTCATTAAGTCTTCAATACATTTTTCAATCATGGATTCAATGTAAATCAACGAAACAATTAGGCTGCAATGCCGTGATACCCACACCACTCAGGTTATAGTGCGAAGTCACTTACACTGCTTAGGCTAATGGCGCCATGCCACCTACGCCACCCCGGTTACGGTATCATGTCATTTACGCCAAATGTTTTTTCGAAACCAAAACAGAAATTTCGGGTGAAAAATGTAAAAGACTTAATTTGTCTTGATATCTCCCAAGTCTTGTTATTCCTAATCAAAGGATACACATTCAAAAGAATCTCTGAGGACTAAAGCAATCGTTCATAGGATGTTATTTCTTGAGTCGAGGTCTAGGAGACCATAAATCCATGGAGTTTGGGATAACTCCAGTGTTCGCCATGCTCGAACGGCTCCCTCTAGCCTTAAGTGCATTTTCCAGCAGTCTTATTGCTCTGTCTCGGATGGTCTTAGATAAGGAGATTGGCTCTGATTCCCAACGTGAGGAATTTAACCTGCCTGACATCGACCTACCCGTGACTGTTGGAACTATCTGTAAAGTTTGATCCCTTGAGTCAACGATGACAACACGTGAATAACAATTCTTTTATTCATGCACATTTTTTTTCCAATAAATCACAACAGGGGCATATTCTGAATTCACTTTTTTGCGTTACTGTCAGCACTGGGCCACCCATCCTACACAAAGCCATACCACCTTCTCCGACTACCTCAAAATGGTAGGGCAAATAGAGTTGGTTGAGCTGAAAAAGGCTATAGAGGAAATGAGTCAGAAAATGGACAAGCAGGTAACTCTATTGCAGGGGCTGATTGACCTTTTCATTTCCGTCATGTCAAATCCAGATTTGGGATCAAATGCTGATGATGACAGGATCAAAGAAACTCCACAAATCTACCACCCTCCTACAGTCGAAATCAAACCACGCTCAAAAGTGAAGCTCTATGACATGTTCAAAGACTTGGTTGAATTCCATGATGCCAGAACTCACTCAAATGAGGATATTGGATCCTTGCCTGAAACTAGTGCTGAAAGGTAAGATGTGCACATTGATGAGATAAACCCCAAAAGGAAAGGGTGTTATGCAATTGCGAAGCAAGCAAAGCTTTCACCAGAGGTCCACTCGGCACCACCAAGAACCCTCAACCCAGCTGTAAAATCCCACCAAGGATCTTCTCCCGCTTTCCTGTACCTCTGTCCTCAATTTATGAGAAGCTCCTCGAAGCCGGCCTCATCGAGCCACTCCCTCCAACTCCCCTACCTCAAAAGCTTTCGGCATCCCACAACCCAAATGCCTACTGTGCTTTCCACCAATATACCGACCATTTCACCAATAATTGCTTCCGTCTCCGCCACAAAATCCAAGATCTCATCGATAATGGAACCATCTCACCTCCACTTTCAAAGCCAAACACTATCATAAACCCTCTCTCAAAGCACCCGCAAAACCCCCGTGTCAACCTCATCCATATCAACCCAACCTCATTCGATCCTAGCCAATACATCATACCCGCAACCGAGCCAAAACCCACTGTCAATATACTTGAGGAAGTTGGGATTTGCATGCTTGAGAACATAGACCTGGAATGAGAGTCAACACCTGATGGGTGGCGATTGCTTGGGGAAAACTATCCTTTGATCTTTGAGGAGTTCAAGGCTGGACCGGCTAATGAATCGATGGGACGTGGCTCATTTGGACAACTTCTAAGCAACCAAACCATCAACAGGATCTTCAATGGCATAAAAATCCATCCCCACCAGTGCATTATCGATAATTGGCCACCAGAATCCATTGTTTCAACCCCTACTAAGCTCGATGCCTCAATAATAAGCTCCAAGCTGACACAGAATCCGAGGGTGGATCAAAATCCGAATGATGCCCGAGATAGTGAGAAAGGACCAGAACCATCCCAATGCCAGACCTCAGATCTGAAGAAGAAGGATGAATGCAATGAAGCCAATCCATGAATGGAATCTATCACAAGTTGGGAAGTTTTTAGGTTTCAAGTCGAGTCTTCGTCTTTCGATTTCGAGTCAGTTTGTACCTCGAGTCTTTCATGCTTTTGTGTCTGTATGCTTTCAAATTCAAGCTTGTAGTCAAAGAAGAAAAACCAAAAAGAGAGTCAATTCCGTAGTCCCGAACTACGTTATGACCTAATTCCTTTGCAAGAAGGATACGTAGGCAGCCTCATTCTGAGGCCCGGTCATTTTTATTCGAGTCGATCCCCAAATTCGGTCATGATCTTTCAAGTCAATCCTTCGTCGATCCGTCCTGTCTTTCAAAATCAATCTCAAGCTTCTCGTGTCGAAATTGTGATAATAAACTCGCATTTTGTGATAATCCCTTAACTTGGAATCGTTTTTCACCACCAATTGAGGAATCAAAACACGAGAAACTTCCCCCTTGCAAGAAGAAGAATTTCATGGGACCACTCCCTGGCACTGTCAAGAAGGGACGCCTTGGCCTGAGGAAAAGCTCGCTAGATCAAAATCTCAAAATTTGATTTACGCAAAAGTTAGAGCACGAAAATCTCTTAACTTGCATCTAGAATCTAGTTATCAAGTTGTGCAATTCAAAATGACGAAAGGCATTCTTTTCTTTTATCAAACACTTGAAGATATATATCCATTGATACCCCTTTTGAGCCTAAATCAATTTCTTTGAAAGAAAAGAACCCAGCTAGGCAGCTATCCCCCACACTGGGATGAAATGAGGAGGACAAATGTGCCAAACACATGGTTATCATCAGCGCATCAGAATTCAAAGCGTGAAAGTGCCAAATACATGGGCGCAATGAGATGCAAAACTTTGAAGAAAAAAATAGAGAAAGCTCAAAATCAATGAAAGTGTCAAACACATGGGCACAACAAAGTGCAAAGCAAATCAAGTGAAAGAAGGCACCCATTAAAAGCAAAAGGGCACAAAAATATTCAAGATAGCTGCTAGCTCTCGAAACCCAAAGAAAATGAAAATTTTTGAGCCTATTATCCTTCCTTTGTTAAACCAAACCTTGGCCACGTTACAACCCAGATAAAGCCCTTTCAGATTGAAAAACACAACTTGATAACAAAATTCCTAGATAATGGGAGAAAACAAGAAGGAGCACCAAGGCAGGACATTTCATGAATCCCGCAAAATCCAAGCTGGGGCATTTTCGAAATCCATAGGTTGTCATCAACAATCTGGGGCACGGTTTATGGTAAAGACCCTCGTGTTTTGACGAAACAAGATCAAAGAAAATCCTGAAGGAGCATCACTTGATGGAGCTAAAGCAATTTCAAACCCCAATTGGGAAAATCACCAAAACTTGATTTTATCATGACAATTTCAAACGTCAATTGTGGGACATGCTTGCCACTTTTTGAACCCTCAAACAATCAAGTTTCTCGTCGAGTCGTATCAAACTCTTTGTCCAGTCAAGATCATCATGGAGAGTCAGTCCTCTCATAAATGGTCTTTCTCGTCTTTTGAGTCATCTGGGCCTTGTCCAAATTCACACAAGGTCATGTGTCTAGTCAAGTCATATTGATCTTGAAGTCCCAACTTGTGAGAGAAATTCCAATACATGGAAGAACCCGCGCTTGCACTCATGATAAAATTGGTTACCGGAACTATCAGTGGAATCAAAGAAAAGAATCAAAGCTAAGGCCCGTCACTCACTGGGGCACATCAGCCCAATGCCATCAATCATAGTAAGCATACAGCCTACATCAAGACTGGGGCATGAATGCTCAAAACTCAAGCCCTGATCAAAGTCAAACTCAAACCAACTCCAGCTCAAGCACTAGATCCAGCTCAGACCCAATTTCCATCCAAAAACAAACTCCATCCCAAATCCCAAGGTCCTGAAAATACCACCCCGTTGGCCAAAAAGAGTAAAGCAGAAAGGGTACTCAGACATGTCCCTTGTTTTTCAAAGAATAAAAATAAAGAAATCAAATGTCGAAATAAGGGTCTCACTTTCTAGCCTCGACCTCTTATGGTCGCCTTCATCTATCATATTTGTCAACACGACTGCTTGACGTGCTGCCATAGATTTGGCATTGTCCTCTATGACATCTTTCAATCGATTGCTGCCATAGATTTGGCATCATCCTCTTGGACATCATTCAATCATCTTATGCCATAGATTTGGCATCAACCTCTTCTGCCATAGATTTGGCATTGTCCTCTGTGACATTGTAACGCCCCGAATTTTGGGTACGTTAAATAAACATTTTTATTGAATAAACTAAAGAGAGTCTAGCTCATTATTACAACATAATTCTCACAAGAGTACTTTTATTCAACAAAAGAGGGGATAAGCTAAGGTTAACTACGGCTCCGCCTCTTCTTCCATCCTTGCAAGCTCCTCGGCTCCGAAGGCCTCCAAAGTGTACTGTTCATGCTGCTCATCTATAAAATCTGACACATTATACCAGCGTCGCCCCCAGTATAATATGTCAGGGTCACCACAAAGGTAACACCGTGAGCTACAGAAGCTCAATAGAATAATCCAACCCACTAATCCATAACTTATAACACGAAGGTATATAGGCAATTACACATGCTCATTCAACAACATAATTAACAATGACACATCCGCATTCATTATCTTGCCTACGTTGGTGTCATGCCTTTCTTTGTTTCTCCTACGCGACTCATCGTAAACCGTGTCACCATTTCCAAATCAACATTTTGAAAATCATTTCTCATTCTTTGTTACCATCGGGCTACCAAGTCCGGCCAAGTTATCAAATCTTGCATTGGCTCCTCTCCGCGGATAACCAAGCCCAATTACCAATGAAGCTACCACGTCCGGCTCCGTTAGCAATCTACACAATGGGCTACCAAGTCCGGCCTCATTGCGGTTTTCGCAAGTCTACACAAAGGCTACCAAGTCCGGCCATTATGTAGTTTCAAAAGTATTTTACCAAGTTCAATTCTTTCCTTTATCCACACCCTAGGTGTCATGTATCTACTTTCCGGTTCTCCTGTCTCGTAATCATGCATAGACTCCGTGGCGGGACAAATCACGTTAAAGTAATCTTGAAACTAAACTAGCAAGATCATCCAACTCTATATTACCTACTCGTACTCAAATTATTACTTAAAGCATAACGCCACATGTACGGACGTCCTTGGAGTGGAAAACCACTTATGCTTTATCAACAACAAGTAGTGCAAGACAATATACATACATGCTCATAATCATCCTCAAGACAATAATATATTATCAAAATCCGTTCTTTCTTCCTTTGTGGAGTTTTCAAAACAACATATGTTTATTGACGAGTTCATACATGAACAAGCAACTATCATGAGGTCAAGCAATTAAGTAGTCATAATATCAAGGTAAACTACGTAAAACAAATCATACTACATATATGGCTTCATGCTCATGCAATACAATATACTTAGAGGGAGTAGTTAGGGGTTAACTACATTCAATTCAACATGCATACAATTATACTTAGGATAAGTAGGTTCGAAGAACTCTACCGTTCTTCTTGGCGGTAGGGTGGCTACGGGAATTTCGTCGGAGTAACGGCTTACGGTGGACTTCCGGTAGCTTCGAAAGAGAAAGGTTTCTCTTGAAACTAAGTCTTGACTATACTACTAAACTCTTATGGATCGAAGGGTGGTGGAGTGGTGGTTTAGTGGCGGCTTAGGATGAGTTTCTTGAAGAACAAGGGAAGAACTTCAAGAACACTCAAGAACAAAGCAAGAACAAGCAAGAACACTAGGCTTTCTAGAGAGAGAAGTTGAATGGTGAAGGTGTGAGTTGAAAGGTATGGAATGGATGCTATTTATAGGCAAAATGGAGCTTCCCCCCTCACTCCACTTGGCCGGCCATTACTCTCTCTCTCTCCCCCATAAATTTGCTCCATGGACTAGTCTTGTCAAGCAATAGTACTCCATCCAAGTGTATCTAGGTCAAATAGTGTCAAGTACAACCCACATGTCTAAATTCAACCAACATACACCTCACTCTCCCTCTCTCCCTATTCGGCCTCTCTCTCTCTCCTCTCCCATGGATTTGTTTCATAGTCTAGTCTTGTCAAGCAATAGCACTCCAACAAATGCAACTTGGTCAAATAGTGTCAAAGTACAACAACTTGCCAAGGTACAACACACATACACTTCACCTTCCCTCTCCCTCTCATTCGGCCATGTCTCTCTCTCTTCCCCATGGATTTGTTCCATGGTCTTGTCTTGTCAAGCCAAAGTACAACACAAGTGCAACTTGGTCAAATAGTATCAAAGTACAATGCACATGTCCAAGTACAACACACATGCACTCACTTTCCCTCTCCCCTCATTCGGCCCTCTCTCTCTCTCTTGGTCAAAGTACTATCATGTATATATATATATATATGTGTGTATATCTATATGTACATTTATGGAAAGAACAAGGAAGGTAAGGACAAAACTACTTAAATGTACACATGGCTTATGATTATTCTCTTTGTATGATAAAGTACACATGACTAGTCTTGTCATGCTATAGTACTCCAACCAAGTGTATCTAGGTCAAATAGTGTCAAAGTACAACACACATGTCAAAATACAACTCACATACACTCACTCTTCCTCTCTCCCAACCGGCCTCTCTCTCCTTTCCCATGGATTTATTCCATGGACTTGTCAAATCAAGTCCATAATCATGGCAAGCAACCTAAGTCTAGTCACATCAAGTCCTTTCTCTTTCAAATCAAATCTAGGTAATGATAAGGGTCCAAACAATGATGGAGGTGGTCATGGTGTAGTCTTGTCCTAGAATGGGTTTACTTGGAAGAAAGACTAGAATCATTGGCTAGGTTTTGACTAGAAATGGGTGGGCATGTAACAAATAGGCTTAAGGCTATTAGGTGGCTTGGACAAGTGGCCAAAGATACATACACACACCTCACTCTCTCTCCTCACATTCGGCCTCCCTCTCCTCTCTCTCTAGCCGATTCTCTCTCTTGGTCAAAGTACATATATGTATATATATATATATATATATATGTGTGTGTGTGTACATTTGTGGAAAGAACAAGGAGGACAAGGACAAGGCTACTTAAATGCACACATGGCTTATGATTATTCTTTTTGTAGGAGAAAGTACCATCATATCTTTCACCAAGAATCCCATGGGAATATTGGTCAATGCTATTATCCAAGGGATAATGATTTCCCTAATGGTTATTGTCCAAGGGTCTAACAATTACCCTAGCATGTAATAATCAATGGTCCAAAGAAGTAATGATGAAGGAACACATGACTTGTCTTGTCATCCTATCCTAACATCTATTGTCCAATGGGTAAAGCTTTTCCTAGCATGTAATAACCAATGGTCCAAGGAAAGTCATCATGAAGTACAATATTCACTTTTGACTAGACTATTCCAACTACTAGTCAAACTTGGTCTTCTTTCAAACAACTATTGTCCAATGGTCAAAGATCTTCCTAGCATGTATTAACCAATGGATAAAGATTTTCCTAGAACTTATCATCCAATGGATAAAGATCACCCTAGCATCTATCGTCCAATGGATAAAGATTACACTAGCATGTAATAACCAATGGTCCAAGGAAAGTCATCATGAAGTACAATGTTTGCTTTTGACTAGACTATTCCAACTACTAGTCAAACTTGGTCTTCTTCCTAACAACTATTGTCCAATGGTCAAAGATCTTCCTAGCATGTATTAACCAATGGATAAACATTAAAAAGGGGAAAATGGTCCATCTAGGGTTAGGGCAACCTAATTAGGTTTGGAATCCAAGTGATTAGGTTAAATGGGCATTAGGCTATTCTAACTAATTGGTTAAAGACTAACGATACTTAATCTAGGCTTTCATTGCTCGAGTGGTATTTTGGTTTTATTTAGTAGGAAATTGCCTAGTAACGGAATATTAAAGCCCAACGGTGCCAAACGCCAAGGCAAGGCGCGAAAGCGTGGCCAAGGCAAACTGGTGGCAAGCGGCGGCGGTGGCCAAAACAAATGGTAAACAAAGGCTAAGGCAAGAGCTGCTAAGCGGCTGCTGGCCGAGCACAAGCAGGGCTAAGGTAGCCTGATAGCTGCCAGCGGCTGTGGCAAAGGCAGCCTGGCCAAACAAAGGCTAAGGCACTGATAGCTGCAAAGGCTGCGGTGGCCAAGGCACTGGCCAAACAAAGGCTAAGGCACCCAATAGCTGCAAAGGCTGCGGGCCAAGGGCCGTTGGCCAAACAAAGCGCCAAGGCACGATAGCCAGCTGCTAGGCTAAGGCGTAGCCAAGGCAAGGCCAGAGCAAGGCAGCCCAGCAACGCCAAGGCAAAAGCAAGGCGCGACCCGACGCCAAGGCAGAACCCGATGGCAGCCAGGGCAGAGCAAGGCAGCCCAGCAACGCCAAGGCGAAAGCAAGGCGCGACCCGATGCCAAGGCAAAACCTGATGGCAACCAGGGCAGAGCAACCCGACAGTGTCCTGACGCTCAGGCGAGGCAGACCTGACAGCGACCCGACGCCTGGGCGAGGCAGGCGCGACAGCGAGCCGACGCCAAGGCAAGGCAGGCGCGACAGCGAGCCGACGCCAAGGCCAGGCAGGCGCGACAGCGAGCCGACGCCAAGGCAAGGCAGGCGCGACAGCGAGCCGACGCCAAGGCGAGGCAGGCCTGACAGAGGCCCGATGCCTGGGCAAGGCAGGTCTAACAGCGACCCGATGCCTAGGCAGCCTAGCCAAGCCAAAGCAAGGCGGTCAAGCCGACGGTCAAGGCAAAGACCAAAATTTTTCTACTAACCACTCCGGCATCGATGCATCACTAAGCCAAACAGTAGTTAGGGTTTGCTAACTAATTGGTTAAAAGCTAACTATGCTTGCTAAGTAGGATTTCCAGCCGAGAAATATAATTTAAAGATATTATTTACTTATTAGGAAAAATATACGAGTACGTTTACAAGTATATACTAGTCATGGGAGAAGGACTAAATTGTCCGGAGTAAAATGATTCAATTTTACAAGTTTCAAATCTAATTATGACGCATTATTAGAATTTAAAAGAAAATTTTAAAGCAATCCAAGCAATTAAAATAAAATTTAAATATTTATCAAAATTTTCATGAGTCAATAATGACCGATTTTTGGATGTTAAAAATGAAATCCAAGTATTAAAAAAAAAATCAAATTTTTAACGAAATTTTTATTTACCAAAAATCAGGGTCGTTACAGACATCTTTCAATCGACTGCTGCCATAGATTTGGCATCGTCCTCTTGGACATCATTCAATCATCTTATGCCATAGATTTGGCATCAACCTCTTCTGCCATAGATTTGGCATTGTCCTCTGTGACATCTTTCAATCGACTGCTGCTATAGATTTGGCATCGTCCTCTTGGACATCATTCAATCATCTTATGCCATAGATTTGGCATCAACCTCTTCTGCCATAGATTTGGCATTGTCCTCTGTGACATCTTTCAATCGACTGCTGCCATAGATTTGGCATCATTCTCTTGGACATCATTCAATCATCTTGTGCCATAGATTTGGCATCAACCTCTTCTGCCATAGATTTGGCATTGTCTTAAGGTACATCTTTCAATCATCTTCTGCCATAGATTTGGCACCATCCTGAGGGACATCTTTGAATCATCTGTTGCCATAGATTTGGCACCGTCCTGAGGGACATCTTTCAATCATCTGCAGCCATAGATTTGGCACCATCCTGAGGGACATTTTTCAATCGACTGCTGCCATAGATTTGGCATCGTCCTCTTGGACATCATTCAATCATCTTATGCCATAGATTTGGCATCAACCTCTTCTACCATTGATTTGGCATTGTCCTGAGGGACATCTTTCAATCATCTTCTGCCATAGATTTGGCACCGTCCTGAGGGACATCTTTCAATCATCTCCTGCCATAGATTTGGCACCGTCCTGAGGGACATCTTTCAATCATCTGCTGCCATAGCTTTGTCACCGTCCTGAGGGACACATTTCAATCATCTGCTGCCATAGATTTGGCACCGTTTTGAGGGACATCTTTCAATCATCTGCTGCCATAGATTTGGCACCGTCTTGAGGGATATCTTTCAATCATCTGCAGCCATAGATTTGGCACCGTCCTGAGGGACATCTTTCAATCATCTGCTGCCATAGATTTGGCACTGTCCTGAGGGACATCTTTCAATCATCTGCAGCCATAGATTTGGCACCGTCCTGAGGGACACATTTCAATCATCTTCTGCCATAGATTTGGCATTGTCCTGAAGGACATCATCCAATCAACTTCTGCCATAGATTTGGCATCACTCTCTCGACTTCTGCCATAGATTTGGCATTGTCCTGAGGGACATCATCCAATCATCTCCCGCCATAGATTTGGCATCACTCTCTCGACTTCTGCCATAGATTTGGCATCGTCCTGAGGGACACCTTTCAATCATTTTCTGCCATAGATTTGGCACCGTCCTGAGGGACACCTTTTCAATCAAATTCCGCCATAGATTTGGGCTTCGTCCTGAGGGACGTCTTTCAATCGCCTTTCGCCATTGATTTGGTTTTATCCATTCCTGACAAACTAACTTGTCTCATTGGATGGCACCCCTCGCGGTGTATTGCCTTTTTATCCCTCCGAGGCAAACTAACTTGTCTCATAGGATTGGACCCCTCGCGATGTATTCGCCTTTTTATCCTTTGAGACAAACTAACTTGTCCCGTTGGATAGCACCCCTCGCGGTGTATTTTATGTTGCGCCAGTTTAATTATTCCACCCACTGAGACTGAGCAATCGGTGGGCGCTCCTCAATCAATCTATCTTGTCAATTATTTGCTTGCATGTCTGTATGTTTGCATTTGCCCCGTAGAACTACGCTGGTCTGATCCCTGCAGAAAAGGGTACGTAGGTAGTCCGAAAGGACACGACCTCATGCATTGAATGTGCTGTTTTGCATTTGTTTGTGGAATTGAGGATTTTGACTTGGCTCGAATTGGGCTGTCTCAATCTTTGGACGTCACTCATATCCAGACATGATATCGAGCGACGCCCAAAGAGGGGCAACTGTAGACACCCCAATTTGGACAATTCAAATTTCCTTGGTTCATGGCCCGGAGGCTCCCCGATGCTGAAAATTGGATTAAACAAGCCTTGGACCGAAAGAACAATGCTCCTTGAAGGACTTTAAGAGGAAATAAAATGTCAAAAATAGCTTTCAAGCGCTCTGGATCAATCCCAAGCGCTCAAGAGCATCTTTCAAAACCTTGGACCAGTCAACTCTCGAGCGCTCGAGAGTGAAGTCCCAAGCGCTCGAGACCACTCCCCAGCGCTCGAGACTTTTGTGCTGCCCAATGGATGTTGGAGCTTCTCCACTATCCTTGCAGCCATCATTGTAGCTGTTTGAACGGGTTTTAGCCTTAGACCACACTCAACCTCAGTCAGAGGGTGAGTCAGGGCTGGAGATTTTATTGGATTCCAAATCATATTTTTCCAAAATAAGACCATATGGTATTTTACCTATATAAGGCCTTCTTAGCTCAAACAGAAAAAAAAACTCTCTCTCTCTAGATCTCTTCTCTGAGATTTCAAAGCAGAAAAACCAGTTCTCAGCCTTTTGCAAGCAAAAAAAAATCCCATTTTCAAAAGCAAAAACAAGCCAAAAACCCAAGGTATCAAGAAGATGAAAGGGGTTCTGATCATCTCCACCTTCTGATCTTCTGAGGCTTCCATCCCTCTCCCATTTTCCAAGCCCTTCTTCAAGGAGCAAGGTTCCAAGTTAAAAGGTAAAAGCCTCGCACTTTGGTGTCAACCAAAGGCAAGGCTGCTTCTTTCCTTCTGAGGGAGGCTTCCCAGCTCACTCTAGTCCTCAATACTGGAAGTGAGAAGGAAAAGCCTTAGTGTTAAAACAAGAGCAAAGGGTCACAAGTGTTTTCCATGCATGCAGCACTGGAAACACTGCCGAGCGCTCGGGACTACTTTAGAGCGCTCGAGAGTGGTGCCAGTCTCATTTTCCATTTTTGCTACATTTAAGCTAACATGCAAGGGATATAAAGACAAGTCTCAAGCAAGAAGGGTTTTCTTAAAATGTTTTTGCTGTATCTGATCTGATTTTCAAAAAAAGGATGAAGATCACTTTTCATGTAAAAGAAGTACAAAAACATGTTTTTCAATAGGTTAAAAAGGGGAATCTTTGACATGCAAAATGAACAAATAGATCAGTTGCATTAAGACATCAAGGCTTTGGTTGGTTGAGATCAGTCTGAGGTGCAGCTCACTCCAGAGCGCTCGAGTCTACTCCAGAGTGCTCGGGAGTTCTCTGCATGCCATTTTATTCATGTCTTCCTTTATTTTAGTTCTTGTAATTCTCTTGCATGCCTTGCATGTGACCCTTTAGTCTTTTGATCTATAAAACCACTGTTCTTGGAAGGAAAGGACACATGACTTGGTGGAATAGGGGCCTGACCCTGATCTACCAGATCTCCTGTTGAGCCTGTTCATGCTTGAAACCACTTTAGTTTACATTTTTAGTATTATATCCTATTGTATTCTGTTGTACTAACACTATTTGCAGGTTGGGCATGCAAAACTCTCAAGCGCTCGGGAATGCTTCCAAGCGCTCGAGAGTGTATAAGTGACAGGGTGTTTCAACTTCTAGCGTTTTTGCATTCCGTCACCATCCCTCATCCACTCACTATTCACATGCACATTCTGTACTTGATGCAATTGCGGATACGTGCTAACTATTTAATGAAATAAAATCCTTTGAAAAATTCCACGAATGTCTAGTAGAGACCGATTTCGAATCGGGGGAGGGGGGTGCCGTAAAACCCTTCCCCCCTCGTAACGTGGCTCCCGAACCCTTTTCAAACGAATCTCTGGATTTCAATTCAAATCGATCATTTTCAAATCAAAACGGTTTCTCGGGTGGCGAACCACAAATTCGGGTGGCGACTCTTCAAATTTTTCAAATCGATTCTAAAAAGTGTGGCGTTTCTTTTCGGGCCGCCCCAATTCCACCCGGGGCTGTGGCAGCCCACAGCCATGCTGTGGCAGAATTCTTGGCTGATCATCCTATCGATGGGCCGGAAGACTCAGACTTTACGTTTCCAGACAAAGAGGTGCTAACAGTAGTTGACGATGTATGGACTCTCTACTTTGATGGGGCAGCCAACCAGAAAGGATATGGGATCGGGGTCTTGTTGATAACGCCCGACGGCTCTCATATTCCTCTGGCGTTCGAACTCAATTTTGAGGTCACGAATAACCAGGCCGAATATGAGGCCTGTATTGTTGACATGGAGGCCGCATTAACACTTGGCGTTGAAAAGCTCGAGGTCATTGGCGATTCTAATCTTGTTGTATCTCAGGCCAACGGGGACTGGAAAGTTTGGGAAGAAAGGTTGAAACCTTACCATCAAGACTTGGAAGACCTTATTCCTCGTTTCAACAAGGTGACTTTCACTCATATTTCCCGCTTGAAAAATCAATTCGCCGATGCCTTGGCAACTTTGGCCTCCATGGTTGAACTTCCGTTGGGTGTCAAGCTTCGTCCTATCCTAATTGAACAGCGGGACTGCCCTGCTTACCAGCATGTTAGCACCATTGATGATGTCAATGATGGTTTGCCTTGGTATCATGACATATGGAACTTTGTAGAAAGGGGTGAATATCCGGCTGAGGCCTCTAAGAAAGATCAACTCGCACTGCGGAGGATGGCTGCTCATTACATCATCTGTGGAGGAAAGCTTTACAGGAGATCCCATTGTGGGATGCACAAGCTCTGTGTTAACGGTGCTGAGGCCACTACAATAATGGAGGAGATTCATGAAGGAATCTGTGGTCCTCACATGAGCGGTGTAATGCTTGCCAGGAAAATACTTCGTCAAGGTTACTTCTGGTCCACTATGGAATCGCAGTGCGTGGATTATGTCCGTCGCTGTCACAGGTGTCAGATTCATGCCAATCTTATGCATGTTCCTCCTTCTAAGTTATTCGGTATGACCTCACCTTGGCCCTTCTCTGTATGGGGCATTGATGTTATCGGCATGATCAGGCTGTCTGCTTCCAATGGTCATCGGTTCATTCTGGTGGCAATCGACTACTTTACTAAGTGGGTTGAGGCTGAATCCTACAAAACTCTGACTGCAGTTCAGGTTGCTCAGTTCATCAGGAAAAACATCATCTATCGATATGGTGTCCCTCAGGCCTTCGTATCAGATAATGGAGTTCACTTCAAAGGCAGGGTTTTGGAGCTTTTTGACGAATTCCAAATCCAGATTCACCATTCAACGACCTATCGCCCTCAAACGAATGGGGCAGTTGAAGCAGCCAATAAGAACATTGAAACAATCATCATCTTTGAGGATCATGACGGAATGTGAACTCACGGAATCTGAGTGGCTCAGCGGGAGGTTTGTTGAACTTATGCTCTTTGACGAAAGGAGGCTTCGTGCTTTGTACCATGTCCAGGGGTATCAGCGAAGGATCGCTCGGGCGTTCAACAAGAAAGTTAAGTCTCGTGATTTACTTGAAGGCGACATGGTTACCAAGGAAATCCGTGCTCCCATCTTTGATCTCCGCGGGAAGTTCCGGCCAAAGCGTGCGAGACCCTACATCATTAAGACCATCCTTTCGGGTGGAGCAGCTCAGCTCATTGATCTATACGGCAATGAATTCAACACTCTGGTCAACCTGGATCAACTCAAGCGTTACTATCCCTGAGAGAAGCTCGCTGGACTGAAAACCACAAGGGTGGGCGGTTCCAGGCAAAAATTAGAGCGAGCCTGCTAGACTGAAAACCTGTAAAGGCAGTTTAGACAAAAATAAATAGGCAAATATCAAAAGCTCGCTAGGTTGAAAACCTGAAAAAGGCAGTTCTAGGCAAAATTTAGAGCGTAAAAGGAGAGGTAAAAACACGAGTGAACCCTAGCCTGAACTACGTTTTGACCTGATTCCTTGAAAAGGGATACGTAGGCAATCTCTCTGTGAGATTCAGTCATAAACAATCAACTTGATCCATGGTTTTCCATTCCAGTAGACATGCTGATGTTCAAAACAGGCTTGGTGTTCAATACTAGGACCACAAGGGGAAAGTTCTTGATCTCTCACTTTTATTCAAACTATTATCTCTATTACACAGCTGAGCAAGCCTTAAAAAAAAAAGAAAAAAAAAGAATACATGCCGGAGGCCTTCATAGGCTCACAGTTTATTTTAGATCATGTGAGTTTCGGTCAGGAGTCAGTCTGCATTTTGTCTTTCCGCAACTTCATTTCGTAGCCATGCTTTGTAGCGACGCTGCAGGTTGACGCTGAAATCTGGATCCGCTCCTCAAAGTTGTCTCAAGCCCCAATTGTGTGCATAGCCAATCAGGTTCTGGGCAGTGAATACAGGAATGTGGAAGGCTTCCACCCCAGCTCGGTGCAGCCCCTAGCTCATGCCTAACTGCCGAAGGATACGGCCTGGAATATAGAAAGTGAAGCTGGACAGCCCAGCAATCACCATTCTTTCATAACCGGCAGAGTGTAGAGCCATGTCTCGAATGTCTAGCGCCCGGTGTCTCCAAACAATTTCCTGCGGCGACAGGTTGTTCATGAATGCATACCAGTCCTCTATGGACATTTCTGGGTATAGCATCCCTCGTTGGTGCATTCGCCCAGGCAGGTGTGGCCAATTCGCCTCCGGAGCTTCAATCAATCCCAGCTTGTCTGATAACCACAGCTACAAGAGTGAAAAAGACAAGTAAGAAACTATATAAACCTTGAGTGGAAAAACAAGTCAAAAACTCTGATATTGGCCTTAGTTGAGTGTTGAAGTAAAATGCGAAAGTGCGGAAACTGGAAAAAGGTGAGTTGAGTGAGTATTTACCTGGAGCAGCCGTGGACTGCCACTGAAGACGTTGCTTTGACGACTTTAGAACAGATCCAAGCCCATCAGTGTTTCGGCCAGGACTGTCGGGATGATGTTCTTGCGAGCTCCCATTTGTGAGGCCATACTCACCACACTAGGATTGACTCTCCTGTTAGCAAGAACCAGTGCGTAAGCTGCTAGCGCGCAAATCGAGAAGGCAAAGCGTTTGTGAGCCTCTTCAACGTGATCCGTCAGAATGCCGCCAGGCCCGTACAACTCAATCAAGCGCGATGTCCAATTCGTCGTCATGGATAATGCTGGCCGTTAACTCTCCGGAAATGTTCAGTTTCATCATCAGTAAATGGCTCATGTTCTCCCGCACCGGAGGAACGGCAATGACATTGGAATCTGCAAAGCCGGGTAGGTAGGCTTGGAACTCTTCCACTGTTGGGCACATTTCGTTATCGTAATTACGAAAGACGTGCATTACTGGATCCCAGTGGATCATGGCAGCTTCAAGAAGCTCAGGGCGTGGCCCCACGTATCGAAGATCTCTGATTGAGGCCAGCCCTCGAGTCCGAGGACTCACCCATTCAATGGTTTCGGTTCTCGCCAACCAAGGATCGAGCATTGCAGCTAGCGGACTCTCCATTCTGAATAGTTGTTGAGTTTTGTACTTTCAGAGGGACTAATAAGCTTTGCGTTACCACCAGTGGGTTCCATTTATAGGATTTTGGTTGGAAGTGTCGGTCCTTGTTTGATTGTGCTAAGGGAAGGAGTTCAAAGGATTGGATATTTTACACTTGGCAAGGGAAGGGCTCCCCAATTATGATGATATACTGTGTGCAGGTCGTAGGAGGGCCCTTTTGCATCTTCTGGTAGCTTTAAAAGTTTGATTTTGTCGATTAAAGACAGCCTGGCCAAGAATGACCCTCACGCGAGAGTCTCACGCTCTCGCGCGATAGTACGCTCTCGCGCGTGCATCTCACTCTCTCGCGCGACAGAAATCACTCGCGCGAGTGTCCCACTTGCTCGCGCGATGGTCCAAACTGCATCTTGACAGTTTGCAGCAGCTACTGGTTTAGCTTGGTTGTTTTGGGTTCCAGGGGTCTTTTGGCACCTTTTGTGGTTTCTACAAGTTTTATTGGGCATATGTGACTGTACCCAAGCATCGGTTACGGAAATTCACGCTTAACGAAAATTTTGGACCCTCGGCGGCCCGTTTCAAGCTAAAATCAAGGTTTTGGAGGTTCGAAATCCGTTCTAGGGGTTTTTGCCAAGGTCTTTCATGCCGTACAGGTCATGTGGGGCGTATGTGACTATACAGAGGTGTCGGTTTCAATCCGGGACATAATTGAGTCTTGTTTCGCTGTTTCGTGTCCCTTTTGTGTCCTTTGGACACTTTTGGATGTTTTTCTCGCCTCGGGATGTTTTTCTCGACTCCGTCAACTCGTGCAAGTCACGTTGCGTGTGTTTTACCTTACGGAAGTGTCGGTTTCAATCAAAGTCAAGTATTTTGAGTTTTGGCCTGTTAATGCCCAAAATTTCATTAATTTGCCGTATCCTCGTATCCTGGCCGTGTCCTAGGGTACATTTTCCGTTTTCTTTCGAGCTAGTCACTCCTACACACGTGTGCGTCTGTGGTCAGTCTCGGTGTATTATCGATGCAAGTTTGGTATTAGTGGTTGGCGTTTTACCTCTTTTATGCATATAAAGGGCGAATAAACCACGAAAATGCAAATTTTATAACTAACCATGCTGTATCAAACCAAACCAAAGGAAAGTACTGCATCTGTGGCGCTCCGGCCAATCAAAACCATCAAAGTAACAGGGCACACTCGCCCACCATCAAAAAGGCACGCAGGCCTCCCAAAAACAAGTATCAGAGTATCTAAGGCGCGTCGGCCTCTATATCTAAACTACTTGGGCACGCAGGACCGAAATCAAAAACAGGACGTGAAAAGTAAAAGAGGCTCCTCAGTAGTCCTCATCTCGTCCGAGCCAATCGGTGTCCCTCAGGTCCTCCTCGGCATCACCACCATCATCATTATCATCGTCATCCTCGTCGTCATCAGCGGCAAGCTCATGTGGATCCTGCAGGTACCGGGGGTCGTCAACAGTGTCGTCAGAGTCGCTCCTGGCCTCCTCATCCTCCTCTTCTCCTCTTTCCTCTTCCTTTTCCTCTCGGGGCTGGGCTAGGACGAGCTGCTTCTTGCGGGCCGGCTCGCCTTCGCCCGACCTATTTTGCCTCTCTATCTGATACCGCTCCTCTGCACGCGCCGCTGCCTTCCTGGCTGCTTCTTGGCCTACTGCAGCAGGCTGTGAGCCCCAAGTACGTCGGGTAGCAGCTGGAGGCGTAGTGGTCTGTGCTCGTGGCGGGGATCGCGCTCTTTTCTTGGAAGCCGCCCGTTCCTATGCCTGCATTTTCATATGATTGCATTAGTGTACATTTCGGCAGTATATTGTCTATCAAAATGCATAGATGACAGGTACATGTACATTATATGAGATTGAAAGCTATCTATCGATTGCCTGTCAGTGTTGAATGTTTTCAAAGCAAGCATGCATGTATCAAAGCAGATATGTATGGTACGTATTGAAAGCAAAGAGGAAGTGTATCGTTTTGTATACCTGAGTCCTCCGGGATGCGGCTGCCTGAGCCGGCTGAGCTGCGGGTGCTGGATAACGCAACTGCAGTGGCATGCCCTGGGCTGCTCTCCTCACCAAGTTCTCCAGAGCAAGCATACGCCGTAGGGCCTCGTTCACCCACTCCACAGGCACCTGTGCATGTTTTTCTGGTCAGCAAATATTTCAGACACGGTTCAAGGGTATTGAAATTACAGAAATGGAAGTTAGTTCACCTGTACAGTCACTGCCGCAGGCTCTCTAAGTGCAGGCACAAGCTCCACCTCAGCTGTATTCCCCTGATGGTCCACTACATCCACTTTCCAAAGCAGCTCTGGGGGCCCACCAACTACTGGCCTGCTCTCTCTACGCCTCTCGCGGCGTTCCCCTCCTCTCTGTGTCTCAGCAGCAGCCCTCCTCTCAGCACTAGCCTGGCGTGCCTGCTCCTGGATCTCTCTGCGGGCTCTGATGCCGAATGGCCTCGCCAAGCGATCTCTCTGATAGGCTGCATAGTCCATCGTCGGACGCAGGTGGCGTATCAACTCAGTATCCAGTCTCGTGAACCTCTCCAGCTCGGCCAGTGTATAGTCTCCCGTGTGGGAAGCTCGTGGTGGGAGTGGCCCGGGCACTTGGAACTTAAGGTAACCGAGTGATTGTCGAATCACTCGATCCCCTAAGTACCACTGCCAGCCAAAGGCTAACTCCAGTAGCACCCTACTGGCTGTGACCGCTCTACTCTGGGCCAAGTACTCTGGCTCCGGCCCGCTTGTTCTCCAGGGATTCCACTCGACCTGCATAAAGCGACAAACAAGCAGCGTGCACAATTGATCAGCGACAGCATTATGGAAAGCATGCATAATAGTTCATTTGGGTTCTTATGTTATACATGTGAAGCTCTCAGCTCATCCAGATACAGCCTGTAAGCATTGAGGCTGCCTCTTCCTTCTTTGGTGCCCCTATACTCCTTACTCCATATCAGTGCTCGCGGGAGGGTGCTCAGGTCAGGATGCTTGCACTCCGGGGGGTACATCCTCAGGACCTCGTATGCCCAAAGCTGCGGTGTTATCAAACATAGAAGTATATCAGTCATGAGTTGTACAGTTATGCAGTTAAAGCCAGTAAACAATCTATGCAATCAATTGGTACAATGGAAATTATGCTGCAATAATTGAAATCATACCTCCCAGACACGCCAATAGCCGGCCATGCTCTGACCATTCCTCGAGGCATCGCGGAAGAACTGGTAGGCGGTGCCGAGTGCTGCTCCGCCCCAATCAAAACGTGAGGCTGTCCTCAAGTCCCTCAGCGCCGGCAGGTATAACAAGTGCACTGTGCTTCCCCTGCCTGGAAATAGCGAAGCTCCGAACATGTACAGTAGGTATGCCCGAGCCATCTGCGCCTCCTCACGCTCATTGGCTGGCTTCTTCTTCAAATACCGTATGAACTGGGCGTACCTCGCCGCTCCTCTCTCTACCTGGGGCACCTCCCCCAAGAACCACTCCCAAGCCGCTGGGTCGGCGTGTATCCCTGAGTCAAACGGGATGGGCTCTCCTCCAACCCTCAAGCCCATGATCGCCACAAAGTCGCTCGGCGTCACCGTCATCTCTCCCGGAGGCAGGTGGAAGGTATTGGAGGTATCCCTCCATCTCTCGGCCAGTGCGACGAGAACAGCATGGTCATTCCTGACTGGTACTGTCATGGTCAGGATGAACTCTCTAAAACCCGCTGCATCTACCAGCTCTCTCACCCTCGCTGGCAACCCTAGGTACAGTGCCAGAGAATTGCATGGTCCTCCAAAGCCCCGGATATCCCTCTGCTCCGCCTGTTTCAGAAAACAAAGACAAATAGCAGGATGTAATGTTAGCACAAAGAACATTCATTTTCAAGTTCTAGGTAATCAATGCAGCAGCTTAGCCACGCATGGTAAACAAGCAACGGGATATGATGTTAGCATGCAATGCTCTCATTTTCGAGTTCCAGGTATTCAATGTACCGGCATGACCACAGATGGATGGTTTATGTTATCTGTTCAAGCCCTTGTTCAAGTGATAGCATGCACGGGTCGCAGTATTAGAGTTATCTTATCATTGTTTGGAACTCAGTGCCATTCTCAACAGTTGGTTGGTTCAAGACTTTGTGAACATGGTGTTAGTTACAAGGGCTGTGTCAGTACATTTTGACATCTACGCAGGGTGCCTTTAGATGGTTGGTTCAAGTTATGCTTTGGCATGGTGTGTTCATGGTGCAGCTTAACAATGGATTATTGGCGGAGGTTATTGTATGCATGGCATGTCTTACAAACTTTCTTTCCTCCTAGTATGTTTGTGTTCAGTCTACTACAGATGGTTGGTTCAAGTTATTACATGCATGGCATTCAGGGCATGAATTATATCGTTATTGCATGGTTCAATTACAATGTATTTTGTGATTTTCAAAGCATGCAAGCATCAAGTTAAAGCACGAAGGGGGTTGTCAAGAGATATACCTCAGCCCAAGTATTGGCAATATGCACCCCAGGATCCCTCAGTATGAGCTCCGGGTCGTAATCAGTCTGCTGTGGTGGCTTGTAGCCCGCAAACCCTAACGGCACAAACAAGTGCGGTCTCGGGGGTGTGTAAGTCTCCTCTGAAAACTCAGGGCGCTCCAGGGCACCCGCCTCGGCCACCGCACTCACTCTCGGTCCCAGAGCCTCCTCGGCCTCTGCCTCTGCCTCCTCGGCCTCAACATCAGCCGCCAGTCCCTCCCCGGCTCTCTCCCTCTCGGCCTCCCTCTCAGCCCTCGCTGCGGCATCAGCAGCCTCGATCGCTCTTGCTCTGTCCTCCTTGGCCTTCAACACATACTTCTCGATAACAGGATGATCTTCCAAGAGCTTTGCCAGCAGCTCATCGGGTGCATGCTCAGCAATGTCAGTGTAAGTGACGGGCACATGCCGGGATGATGTGGCCGCACCCGCCGGTGGTCTAAACGCAACATCTTCCACCCGAACCTCAACGGGGTCAGCCTCTGTCGTCTGCACCTCCTCAATATGCACTTCCTCGACATGTTCTTCTTCAATGACAACACCTTTGCCCTTCGCCGAGTCCCTCGGCGGGGATCCGCTCAGCTCGGTCTCATCCCCAATGGCACCGCTGCCCTCTGCATCACCAGAACCCCTCTCAACCATGGGTGGGCCCTCGGCCACCATGCCCGAGTTCTCTGGTTCACCACTGGACCCCACGGCCCCAGCCTGGTCCTTCGCACGAGGCTCCCCCTCTACCGCGCAAGGGTTCTCTCCACCAGCAGCCTCCTGCTCGCGGCCCTGGAGGCCATCGCCGCCGTCTGTGAGCATTGCACCTTCAACCCTGGCGGGCTCCGCTACCGTCTGATCCGTTTCCTCGACTGCCATTTGTTCCCCTCGAGCACCCGGATGATCAACAACCTCCCCCTCGCCTCCGCCTGTGCCATGGTCTGCCATGGGTGTGTGTATGGGTGTGGGTTTGTAGTTTTATGGTGAGAATCAAAGATTTCGGGGAGAGGAGACAAGAGAGAGGAGGGTTTGGAGATGTTTGAAGTGCTGTGGGCGGTTCTGTAACGTCTTTCGACGTATATGAGAAGAATCAGCAATGGGCCCCTTTATATAGGCAAAGGGATGACTCACTCGGTCCAATTAAATCACACGATTACAATTGCAATTGTAATGTAATTCGAACTCCTCGTCGTAATCTCTGAACGTGGCCCGAATCCATCGAAAAGGTATCGTGATTGGATCAAACAACTGACAGAACATTTGAGAGTCTGGAAAAAGGTCGATCTGGCAGCCGTAGAAAGGAACTGGCAGCCGAGGAATGGTTTAGGCGGCCGAGGAAAGGATCCTGCGGCCGAGGTTTTGATCTCTCAGGGAGATTTTCTAGCAACAGGTTGCTCGGGTGAGGAATGGATGTTAAGGCCGTGAGATCGATGTTACGGCCGACCGATGGATTTTCCTAGAGTATTGTGTTTCTGTCTGAAAGGCTATTTGGCTCTGGATTGGGTCCTCTAGGTGGCTCAAAGTTCTTACCATAAGTCCATGGGTTTCACAAGAAGGCAATCAACAATCATCGAATCCATTTCATCATCGGGATGGTCCCAAGGTGGGACTTCAAAAAATTGTTAAGCCAAATTGGGGTGTCTACAGATGCCCCTCTTTGACTGAACTCAGACGGATCGCGAGACATGTTTGAGTAAAAGTCAAAGCTGTAAAAGCAACTCAATTTGGTCCAACCACTATTCCAAGAGTTTTTAAAAAAAAGTTTTGTTATGGTCGGTCGAGGTCGCCACGTATTCCACAGGAAATTCTACCAACCGTAGTTCTAAAAAAGAAAAAGTTTGGAGGGTTAGAGACAGAAGACGTACCTTCGGGCTTTAAAAGTCGTAGTGTGACATACCTAGGCGGAGCCAGGATTTTGGCAGAAAGTAGTTGAGGGAGTGCGGGGCTGCCGGGGAAGTTTTTTACGGAGAGTTACCTTAGTATTTAGGGGGTAGATCAGTACACAGCAGGTGTGTGTTTGCTTTTCTTGATCATCCTTACTTTAACTGAGAGAAGCTCGGTAGAGTAGGCTATCCTTGTGAATGAGCTGGAAGGAATTTATGTAATTGGGGTGGAATCCAAGTCATCTGTTGGGGATGAATTGGACACCAATTTTGAGATAGGGTGGAACCCAAGCCATCTTCCGGAGACGAGTTGGATGCCACTTCTTGAAATATGGGGAGGCACAGGGCCAATGACTTAAGCACGGAGCAGTGGAATGAAGGAACCGAGGCACGGAGTCGGTTTATAGGCTTAGAGCTTTTGATGAAACCGAAGCGCGGAGCTGGTGTTGATCATAAGGCGAGAGCCTAGGGGGATGAAACCGAAGTGCGAAGCTGGTGTTGATTATAAGGCGAGGGCCTGGGGAGATAGAACCGAAGCGCGGAGCTGGTGTTGATTATAAGGCGGGGGCCTGGGAGATGGGACCAAAGTGCAGAGCTGGTGTTGATTTTAAGGCAGGGGCCTGGGAGATGGGACCGAAGCACAGAGCTGGTTATATCCTGATGGTCTGTGCATGGAGCTTTCTCATCATGAATTTTGGTGCGGAGCCAAAGGATCGAGGTTCTAACCGATCAATAAAAACCAAGGCGCGGAGCCGGTTGAGTGCAGGGTTGACCTACGAATGAGAGATAGATGCAAAACATAGCATGTGTGTATGATAAGGTCTGTTAGATGTGAACAGATATCATGATGCAGACTCGATGTGATAATGGTGACGCAATTGATGCAAATGTGCACTAGCCCGTGCGTGTGTGTTTGATATAAGCTTAGAGCTTCTTTCAAGTTCTGGACTTGAGCATTCAGAGCGTAGAGCTCGAGCATTCGGATGGCAGAATCTGAGCATTCAAAGTACAGGCTTTGAGCATCCAGTACATAGTGGTTGGGCATCCAAGCATAGAGCTTGAGCATTCAAGTGTAGAACTTGAGCATCCAGTACACAGTGGTTGGGCATTCGAAGTGCTTCGAGCATTCAAAATGTTGGATTTTGAGTATTCAAGCTTAGAGCTTGAGAATTGTCTTTATTGGGGTGGCGCGGAGCCTGCTGAGATAGCTGTTACGACTTTGAGCCAGTTGAGTTGGTTACGGCTTCGAGCCAGTTGAGATAGTGGGCTTGGAGCTGCTGAGGGGTAGGCTTAGAGCTGCTGAGTTGATAACAGGCGTAGAGCCACTGAAATAATGGGTTTAAAGCCACTGAGCTGTCGATTGTTTGATTGGGGATGCGTAGAGCCTGTGGGGATAATTACGGCGTAGAGCCAGTTGAGCGGGCGTAGAGCCGTTATGATAATGGGCTTGAAGCCGCTGAATCTGCGGGCTTGGAGCCGTTGAGTGAACATAGAGCTGCTGATATTGAATGCGGGCGTGGAGCCGCTATGATAATGGATATGGGCCTGGAGCCATCGATTTGACAAGCGCAGAGCCATTGAGGCAAGCGTTGGATTGGCTTTGATAGTGATGAGCTCGGGGCTTGCTGTAGCAGATGGAGTTACGGGGCTATAGGGTTGCTGGTAATGATCATGGGCATAGAACTGCTGAGTGGTAGCGAGCCTGGAGCTGTTGTAGCTTGTGGAGAGATAACTTCCCTTATGCTCAGGCGTGCCCCAAGGCTAGTTCTGTTCGCGTTGTACTGGCTCAGGGATGCCCTTAAGGCTGAGTTAATCATTGATTTTGTCGATCATGGACCCAAAACTTCGTAATAGCTTGAGTTGGTGCACTGAGCAAAATCCACTGGGGCTGAAGGAAATTGATTGGAGGCCCAGGAGATCGATATCTCGGCCGAGCTATTGATACGTCGGCCGTCTAATCACTTCATTTCCAGAGTGTTATAAAAGCCGACCCTTCGGCGTTTTATTTTCATTCTCCCCCTTTCCTCGTTCTTCTTCCTTGCCGAGGGGTTCACCGGGGACTATACCACCTCTTTTCTCCTTCGTCTATGGGTGACGTGCAGTCAGCGATCGTGGAGGGAGTCCACGATGTTTTCGATTTTGTCTTGCTGCTTGATTAGGGACCCTTGCATGGGTGGCTTGCTTCTGTGATGCGGAACTTCCGGGGTGGCGCTTGTACGCGGTATGATGATTTTTCTGGGTTGCGTGATGTCTCTTCTGCACCACAGTGCTTCTTTGGTACACGTTGCCCCGGGGGTATCTTTTTCTTTTTTTGCAGCTGGTCTCTGGCGGTCGGGCCGTCAAAGGGTTCGACATCCTCCTCTTCTTCTTTTATTTTCTTGCATAGGTTAGTCCGACAGGAAACCAATGTATAGCTTTGTTTAGGAAATTTGGGATGATTCACCTTGTGATGTAAAAAGCTTTTGTTATATGAAACAAAATCTTTTGCTCTTGTTATATGGTTGTATATGCTATTGTTCACCGTTCGAGTATGATAAAATTCATATTTTGTTGAAAATTAAGTGAAATAGACAGAACCGTGGAAGGGCTGTGGAAAACAGTCGTTTTTGGCGGCCGAGCCATTGATTTAGCGGCCGAGGGATCGTTCCGTCTGCCAGATTTTAGGTTAACCTTGATTTCCAAGGGCCAGGGGATCGATTCTGCGGCCGTTATTCGAAGTGCCGGCCAAGATACCGACTGGGCTAACGACGAATTTAGAATCCGATTCCGATTCGAACTGAGACTCATCCTAGCCTATAAGTATACGTTCTACGAGCTCGATGGTATTCGTCAGCAACGATTTCATGGCACAACCAGTCCTTGATCAGTGGTTGAACTCCTTTAACGGCCTCGACCGTTTGCACTTTAGGTTCTTTGGCATGGACTTCATCTTCTCCCTTCGCCAGATTCTTGTGAATTTTGCTTTCCTTAGTGCAACCACTAGCTTGTGGGACCCTGCTTTCCATGTCTTTCGATTTAGAAGAGAGGAACTGTGTCCTACTGTCGAGGAATTTGCAGCCATCATGGGTCATTCAGATAGAGAAGGTCTCATTATTCCTAACCCTTTGTTTAATCGGGACAATCTCTTGAAGGATTTGCTCCAAATTCAGAAACATGAAGCTAGGTTTTTCCTGGTAAATGGAAGATTGGAAACCTTACAGCTTGTTCAGCGCTTTGGTACCACTGAAGCTCATCGTCAAATTCCTCAACAGAAGGCGTGCTTCCATGCGCTGTGCATTTGTCTCCTTCATTACTACTTGGTCGGTCCTTCTTCTGGCCATGCTGATTCTATGCTGCTTGACTTTGCCCAACAGATGGGAAACCGTGTAGGTTTCGCTGGTTTAGTGTTGGCAGAGACCTTGATAGGCCTTGATATGATAAAGGGTAATCCTACAGCCCAGTTTTCAGGCAGCTCTCTGTTATTGCAGCTTCGCTCATTGTTATTTTTCTTTCTTTTACCAAGTTTATCTTTTCGCTCGTCACTCTTTTGTTTTGACTCACGTGTTCTCTCCACTCTCAATTTTCCCTTGTTTCCTATAGGTGTGGCTTTATGAGAAGTTGAGGGTGGGGGATGTGCCAGAGCGGTTGCCCTATAATTCGGATCACTGCACAGAACGTCGTGTAATTAGACAGTTTCCCACTGAGGCTGCTTGGAAAGGATGGATGGAGACTCGTAAGGGTGACCGGATTCAATGGGTTTGCCCCTGGTATGGCGTAAAGAGCATGATTGCAAGTACCATGAACCATTTTGGCGTAGCAGTGATTGGTATTACTCAGGTTACTTTCTATTTTCCCGCTCGTTTCCAGAGGCAATTTGGGGCTGAACAGGTTAAGGTTTTAGGTGACCCTGAGTATGCTGTTTCTAAGGTTCATAATGCCAACATTCGTCGTAATGTGCTTCGCTTGTTGCCAAATCGAGTAATGCAAGAGGTTGCTGAGAACTTTACTGACAAATTATCGGGTTCGTATAAGCGTTGGCTAGAAAAAAACGTTTTGGAAGACAAGAGCGCTGTAGACACCCCAATCCAGACCTCGGAGAGTCTTTGTCCACCCCGATGATGAAATGAAGGAAACAAAACCTTTATGAGCTTGAAAAAGGATCTCCTTTAAACCCAAAAACTCAACAAATCCAACAAGCCTAGCCAAGCCCAATAAAAAGCCCAAAAGACTCTGGACCACAAGAGGAGGCACCGTGCGGAGCCAAATTGGAGCGCACGGCATCTTGAGAATTCAAGAGACCGTGCGCAGCCAAACTCCTCCACACGGCACCTTGAGCTAAAAGCTGACTGGCTCAGAAAGCTGTCGGCCATGCTAGTGTGAGCCACAGCTGATGACTGGCTCAGCCGAAAATGCACTTCTGGCCCGCCCAGAAAATACCTCCACCATTTGAATTCAAAATCCTTGGCCATTTGCCTATAAATTAACCCCTCCACTCAAGGGAAAGGGGTCCCTCTTAGCCTGTAACGACCCTGATTTTTGGTCAATAAAAATTTCGCTAAAAATTTGAATTTTATTTTAATACTTGGATTTCATTTTAACATCCAAAAATCGGTCGTTATCGACTTATAAAATTTTGTTATTTTATTTGAAAATTCTTTATTTATTTTTTTAATCCCTTCTTGCGATTAATAATCCGTCATAATTAGGTTTATGACTTAGGAGATTGGAATTCATCGACCGGGCTGCCTTGGCCACTGTTTGGCCACCGGGCTGCTTTGGCCACCGCTCGGCCACTATGCTCTGGCGCCTTAGCCATTGTTTGGCCTTGTTGTGCTTTTACCGCTGGCCACCGCCTTGTTTGGCCATCGGCCGCCTTACTACCGCCGCCTCTGTTTGGCTCTGGATCGCCTTGACCATCGCTTTGTTGGCCACCAGGCTGCTTTGGCCGCCGCTTGGCCACTGCTTGGCCACCGGGCTGCCATGACCACTGTTTGGCCACCAGGCTACTTTGGCCGCCGCTTGGCCACTGTCTGGCCACCAGGCTGCTTTGGCCGCCGCTTGACCACTGCTTGGCCACCGGGCTGCCTTGACCACTGTTTGGCCACCGGGCTGCTTTGGCCACCGCTTTGCTACCAGGCTGCCTTGGCCACGCTCACGCATTGCCTTGGCGTTTGGCACCATCGGGCTTTAATATTCCGTTACTAGGCGATTTCCTACTAAATAAAACCAAAATACCACTCGAGCAATGAAAGCCTAGATTAAGTATCGTCAGTCTTTAACCGATTAGTTAGAACAGCCTAATGCCCATTCAGCCTAATTAGGTGGTCCTAACCCTAGATGGACCATTTTACCCTTTTTGTCTTTATCCATTGGACGATAAAAGCTAGGGTAATATTTATCCGTTGGACAATAGCGTTAGGATTTCTTTTACCCGTTGGTCAATAGGTAAACCTTGGTTAATCTTCCTAAGTACGAGATTAGATTAGCTTAGAGCTTAATTACAAATATTAGATTTCTAGCATTAACCGTTGGATAATAACCATTAAGAGTTTTATTAACCATTGGACGATAGACTAGAATCCTAGCCATTATTACCCATTGGTTATTAACCATTAGAGAAACTATTATCCATTGGATAATAGTTAGTCTTGACAATCATGTACTAGGTTGATTAAAATATTAAATTTGGCCATGTGTTAAAATCCATTAAATTAAGATTAGTCCATTAGTATATTAGGTTAGTACATGGTACTTTGGATGAATTAGAATACTTAATTAGATATTAGATTTGGTCAATATCTAGCCTAGATTGTAAGTACATGCTTATATATATATGTGTGTGTGTGTGTGTGTGTGTGTGTACTTGTACGTATATATATATAATATTGGATATAACATGTGTGTATATAGATTATTATATTTAGAAAATGTAATTTACTTGAAAACTTAGATTTTATTAAAGACCCCTAGTACATATATATATATATTAGTATATATGTAGTCTTTCATAAGAACATACAAGTGGGAGAGAGAGGGAGAGAGGAGAGAGATTGCCGAGAGAGAGGGAGGAGAGAGATCCGAGAGAGAGAGAAGGAGGGAGAGAGAGAAAGAGAAGGAAAGAGGGAGAGAGAATTGTACCTTGATCTCCTTGACCTTCTTGATGTACCATTGCTTGATTTCTTGGTGATTACCTTCCTAGCAATCTATGACCTAGTTGTCCTAAATTCATTTCTTATTGGGGAAATCTTGTACAAAACCTTGCTAGCCAAAATCCTTACTCTTCCAATCCAAATCCTTGTCCTTCCATATCTATTATATATATGGTTATATTTATATATTGTGTACCAATGTACCAAGAGGAGAGAGAGAGAGATAGGAGGAGAGAGAGGCCGAGAGAGAGAGATTGAGAGAGAGAGAGGTTCGGATGGAGAGAGAGAGATGTGTGTGCAAGTGATTGACATGCTTTGGTCATCCTTGTCCTAGTTTGTGTATACTTTCAAGTGAAAGCATAACCAATGCCATCCAATCTTGTCCTTCTTTGTACAAAACCCTAATTTTATACTTGAAATAAATCCACTTGCTTGGCCAATCTTCCAAAATCCAATCCAAAGGACACATCCTAGCCTTGCATGCCTAGGTTTTTAGGTTATTTCTTGCAAGCAAACTTGATTTGCTTGAATAAAAAAATGGAGGAAAGAGGGAGAGAGAGAGAGGATAGCCGGCCAAAGAGAGGGAGGGAGAGCCCATTTGCCTATAAATAGGACCTCACACTTCTCATTCAACTCACACCTCTTCATTCTCCAAGTTCTCTCCTTGAAAGCATAAGAATTCTTAGTGTTCTTGAGTAGTTCTAGCTTGTTCTTGAGCTTCCTTTCCATCTCCACCACTAAACCACCATACGACCACCACCTCGATCCTAAAGTAGTAGTAGTATAGGTTACGATCTAGTTTCGAGAGAAACCTTTCTCTTTCGAAGCTATCGGAACCTTATCATAAGCCGTTACTCCGTTCGTTTGCCAACTTTCTTTCCGTCGATCTTTTCGTAGTCTTCCTACCGCCAAGAAGAAAGGTAGAATCTTCTTATACCTCTAACTCTACATAGATCTTTCCTATACTTCCTAACTTTAAGTATACGTAGATTTTCCCGATCTACTCTTCCTAAAATATAGGTAAGATGTGTGTTGAGCTTTTCGAACTATTTTCGCTAAAGGAAATAAAGTTAGTTGTATGAATTAGCATGTAGAACTTTCTTACTAAAAGTACGTAGTTTACTTTGATCTTGAGAATAATTGAATGCATGGTTTAAAGAATCTCCCAACTTGATTAACTCATCAATAAACATATGTTGTTACGATAAAGTGTTGTTTCAAAACGAAGTATTCGTATTTTGACCTTTTCAAGGATTGTGAAACTTGATCGCATGATTGCTTACCTTACTTGTGGTTGTAAACAAGCATGATTAAATAGAGTTGGATGATCTTGCTAGATTACTTTAAAGTGATTCGTCCCGCCGCGGAGTCTATGCATGATTACGAGACACGAGAACCGAAAAGTAGAAACATGACACTTAGGGAGTGGTTGATATGGATAAAAAGGATTTTTGAAACTACATAATGGCCGGACTTGGTAGCCTTATGTGAGTTGTGAAAACCCGCAAGGTGGCCGGACTTGGTAGCCCTTTGTGTGGACTTGCGAAAACCGCAATGAGGCTGGACTTGGTAGCCCATTGTGTAGATTGCTAATGGAGCCGGACGTGGTAGCTTCATTGGTAATTGGGCTTGGTTATCCGCGGAGAGGAGCCAATGCAAGATTTTATAACGTGGCCGGACTTGGTAGCCCGTTGAATGAGAAATGATTTTTGAAATGAAATGGTGACACAGTTTACGATGAGTCGCGTAGGAGAAACAAAGAAAGGCATGACACCAACGTAAGCAAGATAGTGAATGCGGATGTGTCATTGTTAATTATGTTGTTGAATGAGCATGTGAAATTATTTATATGACTCTTCATTGTAAGTTATGAGTTAGCGGGTTGGATTATTCTATTGAGCTTCTGTAGCTCACGGTGTTACCTTTTTGGTGACCCTGACATATTATACTGGGGGCGACGCTGGTATAATGTGTCAGATTTTATAGATGAGCAGCAGGAACAGTACACCTTGGAGGCCTTTGGAGTTGAGGAGCTTGCAAGGATGAAGGAAGAGGCGGAGCAGTAGTTAACCTTAGATTATCCCCTCTTTTGTTGAATAAAAGTACTCTTGTGAGACTTATGTTGTAATAATGAGCTAGACTCTCCTTAATTTATTCAATAAAAATGTTTATTTAACGTACCCAAAATTCGGGGCATTACAACTTGGTATCAAAGCTTTAGGTTCAAAACCTCGGCCACGGGTAGAATGGGTAGCCTTTAAGGTTAGTTTTAAGATAAGTTGACCGTTGCACAAACATGACTTGATTTTTAAGTTTACCGTCCCAAATTGGGTGGAATTCTGACAAAACAATCTTCGCATTGAAGTAAGGTGGAAACTGGCAGTACCGCCGAACTGGGAATTCCCGAACAATTGGATGATGACTTAAATCAAGAATCGAATGTGGAACATAGAAATTTCGCTGTTTCTTTAACATTAGTAAAACTTGACTTAAAATGTTACTAATTGAGGCTAAAACTTCTTCTTGTAGATGGATCACCTAGCCAACCTGATAGTTGGAGCTCACCAACTCGAGGTCACCCTAGAAACTATGACCATCCAACTAATGAAGAAGCCTGACTACATTGTCATGATACTCGCAGAAATACGTGATTTCAAAAGAGTACAGCATCATACCCCTACCCCTGTGGAAGATGACCCTTGGTTTCCCGTAATGTTCCCAATCCTGTGTGCCTTCCGTGGATTCTTTGGAGCCCTACCCCCGATGGAAAACTTTACGTATGGTGAAGAAGAAACCGGAGACGAGAAGGTTGCTCACGAGGTGACTAAGGAAGTGGATAGTGGAAGCAAAGATGAGCCTAAGGAAGTTGAGGTTCTAGCCTATCCATGAAGCCAAGGATACTATCTAGGAGTCCCTAAATAAACCTAGCAATAGTTGTAATCCTTTGGGATGTAGGATCTTTTAAACTAGGATCACTGTTGTTAGGCCTTTTGATGTAAAATAGGAAAATGTAGGACTCTTGATGTATTAAGCTTATGGCTACTATAAGTCACCTATGATGTACTTGTTTTCCCTAAGTAATGGAATCATGTGTTTCTTTTATACGTGTTCATTTGTTTATATCTGTACATGTGTCTTTACGAGACTACTCTTTCACACCGATAAGTCTAACATATAATGTTCTTATTGTAGATATGGCAAGCTGTACCCCTGCTACACCGTTCACCTTTGCGGACCTGCTTACGTACAAGGCTCTGCTTGCACCCGAGAGTTACATCCCTATACCCCACTTGGGTATATTTGACCCTGCCACTGGCGAGCACCCCTTCGAGGTTATTCTCGTGTCACTTTTAGCTGAGACCATGGATGTGGAGACCCTACGTTTATCACTTAGTGACGCTGTTGAGGATGCCCGACAACGAGGGGAGTATTGGCTCGAGAAGAGGGAGAAGGAATGGAAGGAGGAGTTACGAGTGTATTTTGGACTTATCCCACCGCAGTAGTAGAGTCGTAGTTTTAGAATAAGGTCCCGAAAGTTGTAGTCGCACTTGTGTGAGTACGAACTTAGACCATGTATTAAGAGTATGTAGGATCATTCCACTTGTATTAGGAGGAATCGTGTCATTTGCTTTGTAGTAGAATTCTATGCTTATGATTGTATCTCTCTTTTATCTATAAAAAGTTTGTTTCCTTCAAAAGAGTACTGTTGCGTACTATTCTTTAGTAAATGAAACCCTTATTACAAAGGACAATTATTTTAGTTGACGCAAGTTGCTAAAGGATAGTGATTTTCTTTGATTACGGGTATTGTAACCCTCTGCCGATAGACATCTCATTTTTTTTTTTTGAAGGCCTTTGGAGCTGAGGAGTTTGCAAGGATGGAGGAAGAGGCGGAGCAGTAGTTAACCTTAGATTATCCCCTCTTTTGTTGAATAAAAGTACTCTTGTGAGACTTATGTTGTAATAATGAGCTAAACTCTCCTTAATTTATTCAATAAAATTGTTTATTTAACGTACCCAAAATTCGGGGCGTTACATAGCCCTTCTTTTGAGTCTCTCTCTTGCCTTTCTCTTGGCTCTCTTACTCTACTTTCTCTCTCTAAGTTTCTGCACCCACTTTCTTACTTGCACTTCCATTTCCAAGCTTTAAAGAATGTCATTCCCAAAATACCTTCTTTAAGTACTTTCACTCACTCCCCTCTCATTATTGAAGTTGATCTTTCATTAACTTCGAAGTCTCACCACCCAAAACACTTAATCTTCCCACACACCCACACTCCTTTTGTCTCATTCAACCTCTTCCATCTACATCCGTGACGATCCATCCACACCCGCGCACCAACGACCCTTGATCAAGCTCGAAACTAAAGGTACAAACTAGTTTCCTCGGACTAGACCCTGTTCTGGTCCTGAGGGGACTTTTCTGTCAGAAGGTCTAACCCCCTTTTGGTTAGATCCTGACCAAAAACCCATTTTCACAAAATAAAATCAACACTGTGCTGAGGTCGGGAAACCGCGCGGTCTGTTGAACAGACGCGCGGCACCCTGACTCTCAGCGCACGGCATGTCACATGCTAGTATTTTTGTAAGCAGGCTGTCTGGATCTGAGCTTTCCTCTGTTGTGGTTGTCTGTATCTGCTGTTTGCTGTTTCCGCTGCTTTTAAAATAAGACCATATCTACAAGCCATATTCCGGTTCTTTTAAAAGCTTTGTGAGATCATCCCAAATGATCAAATATGTCAAAAACCACTTTAAAATCATGTTTTGAGAAAGACAATGGCCTTTTGGGATGATCTGACTGCCGTGAGGTTTCTGGTGTTGAAAGATGCACAAAGAAGGCAATGGTCTAAATAATGTGTTGAAAGTCTGCAACAATCTGACAGCAGAGCGGGTACCACGCACGGCATGTTGAGGTGCCGCACGCGGCTCGAGTGCCGTGGGACAACTTAGCCGAGGTCCAGATAGTCTGTTGAATGTTGTTTATCTCTCCTGCTCACATCATTTTACCACTATTGTACAGACAGCACCACATGCACGTCGATGTGATATATTCCCCATGTCCCTTCCCCGCTACTTGTTTTATTAAAGAGTTTGACATTCCGAATAATATTAAAGATCCCCCCCCCCCTCTTTTGAAAACATTAACTAGAGACCGGTTTTTTCCGGGCGAATGGGGTGCTTTTTAAAGAAAAACCTTCTCCATTCGTAACGTGGCTCCCGAACCCAACATCTCAACGTTTTCGCTAGACCAAAAGCCTTTTCCAAACGACTCCTCGGTTTCTCGGATGATCCATTTAAAAAATCCGGGTGGCGACTCTTCGAGTTAGCGCTCCTTTTTCCGGGCGCGGGAGCCCACAGTGGCGACTTTGATGGGGACCTTTACTTCATCCAATTTTTTTTTTAAAAAAAAAATGCTCAAAAATATTGGATGATCAAGTGGGCCAAGCTTGAAAGGTGTTTTCAAAAGGGATATTTTCTTTTTTTCAAATATCTTTCGGAAGATTAAGCTCTTACATCCTGTACACTTTGCACTGCACAAGTCTCGCTAGCGTATTTTGGCTACCTTGCCCGGTTTACCGGTGACAAGCTCTCCCGAGATACCTAGCAACCCTCGACTATGATGAGCCATCGTGCTGTTAGACCATTGTCTTGCAATACACTTGACATGGGGTAGTACATCTTGGCTCTAGTCCAGGGAACCCTTCTGAGATCAAAACCGGCCTTTGCACTTATACACAACCATAGAACCATCCCAACTAAGACAGGGACCCATGGCTAGGACTTATGTGCTATATCCTGTTTATGTGCATATTTATTCCTGTACACACATCATTCATTGCATTTTGCGGGCTAGAGGATTAGGCTCCCTTAGAATCCTTTAGGACCCTCCAGTCGGTCTAGGAGACCTTAAATCCATGGAGTTTGTGATACCTCCGGTGTTTGCCGTGCCCGAACGGCTCCCTTGGTTTGGATCTAGCCTTGAGCGCGTGCGTATCTAGATTCCGGTGGTCACATTGCTCTGTCTCAGATGGTCATGATAAGGAGATTGGCTCTGGTTCCGACCTGTTCGGAATTTAACCTACCTGACGGCACCTACCCGGACTACCGAAAATCTTCTGTACAAACGTCTTAAGTGAGGTTCAAGCCACGGTAGGTCGTAGGCCTTGTTTCTAGGAGATGGGTAGAAGTAGGACGAGCATTTGGATCGATTATGAGTCGCTCCCTTTTAACTTGTTGCCAGTACTGCCAATATTGATCGCCTGCGAAAGAAAGAAGCTGTACCCAATTGGTTTCGTCTGTCCCGAAGACTAGTCCGTGTAGACACCCTGGAAGGAACCCCACTGTTTGAAGTCCAAGTCGAGCAAGAAGAGCAACAATTGTTAGAAGAGACCGTAATAGAAGAACCCATAGTCTCAATCCTGCCCGAAAACCCTTTACCCATGGCTGACCAAGGGGACGGGATAGAAGACCTCAGGCAGAACATGGCAAACATGGACATTCAGTTTAAGCAGTCCCTCATCGGTGTCGATGCGCAACTCAAGGCTACCGTGGTCTCCATGAAAAACGACATGAACATGATAATGGAAAGTATGCAGGAAATCAGTGATAAGCTTCTGGCTAGGCGGCCTGAGCAACCCAAAGAAGAAATACCAGCAGCTGATCCCAACTTGGCCGCCCTCATGGCTAAGATTAGCGAATTGGAGGAGTCAGTCCAGGAGACTAAGCGACTTGGAAAAGGAGAAATCGACATGAACAAGCTGTGCCTTTTCCCCAAGGCCAAGTTGCCAGAAAAATTCAAAGGTGTGGACTTGCAAAGTTTGATGGTACCGGCGATCCAAGGGCCCATCTTCAAGAATATGTTGGCTCCCTCACCATGCGTGGCATCGAAAAGGAAGCTATGGCCCAATTGTTCCACGAATCCTTGTCTGGGCCAGATCTACAATGGTTCCTCTCTCTCGAGCCATCCAAGAAAAAGACTTGGGAAGACATTGGGACAGCTTTCGTGGCCCAATACGACTTCAATGTTGACCTAAAAATGACCACGAGGGAGTTGGAAAGCACTAAGATGAGTGAAAAGGAAAACTTGCTGACTTTGTCAAACGTTGGAAGGCCAAGGCTGCCCAAATGCAGAATAAGCCTGATCTGAAAGAGCAGATACGGATAATAACCAAGAACCTGCCAAGCTCTTTTGCTCCTTACATGGTTCTTTCCCAGGCTGCCCCAAATTTTGAAACCTTTTATGCATCTGGACTGGCCGTAGAAGAGGCTTTGCGAGATGGAACTTTGGAAAAGAAAGAGTTAGGATCGGGGTCAAAATCCAAACGAGCATATTCAGGAAACAGCAACGTTCTCTTCGGGAATACTAACCAAGCAGGAACCTCATCCACCAAACCTATGGAAGTCAACCAGATTTCCGAAAAACCAAAATCCCAGAACCGAACCTTCACCCAGTTCAGCACTCCCAGATCCACTCTTCTTAAGAAACTCACAGAAATTGGAGTGTTGAAACCTTTTTCGCCACCACAAACCATTCCACCGAACCTCAACCAAAATGTTTACTGTGACTTCCACCAAATGCCAAGCCATACCACCGATAACTGCATCCGCCTCCGCCATGAAATCTAAAACCTCATAGATAACAAAATTGTTGATGCTCCACCCTCAGATAAACCAAACATTGTTACAAACCCCCTACCACAGCATAATGCCCCCTTCCGTATCAACCAAATCACCTTAGCCGGGAATCAGAGCATCCCAGAATTTGACCCTATCCAGTTCATTACTCCTGATACCGAACCAATCCCTGCTGATGAAATTCCCGGAGAAACTGCCTTCCGTTCCATATGGGAATGGGAAGACACGTGGGGAGAGTTGATTGCTGACTGGGAAGAATTTGAGGCTGCCAACTTCCAAAGGAACGACGAACCCTTATTCGAAGCCGGATGGGAGGTTGACTGGCAGAACATCCAGGCAGATCCTCTTGACAGGTTCTCTTTGTATGCACTATTTGAAAATCAAGGAGAAGAATACCAAGTTTTTCAAGATGTACCTGAATGGGAATGGGATCCAACCCCAGACGAGTACCAGCTCATGGCCTGGAATGACCCTTTGGATACCTTCACCCTGCCAGCACTGTTCGGTGAAGAACACCGGCCTGGATATCCGTCTGAGATGATGACCTACAACTGGCCAGAACTTGCCCCTCATCGCTCGGATTTCTCTCACTTTAACGATTTTGTCATCAATAATTTGTACGGCAATGTGGACCTCACCTGTACCCGAATCTCCCTGGAATCGAAGAAGAGGTCGCCAGTAACGAGTGCGACCCGATGGACTACCTTGTCGACGGGACTGAATCCGAACCTTCTGCTACTTTTCCAAAGGACGCCGACGTCGCCATGATGAACTTGTGGGAAGATGAACCAGGGGCCGAAACAAACCTGTGGGCTAGCACCGAGGTAGTCAACATAAAGGTGGGGAACGAAAAATGGACCGTCAATAAGACAGTAATGGAGGCTGAAAAGTGGACATCCGAGGATCTGTGGGATGATCTAGTCATTGCTGATCTGGCCGCTAATCTACAAGATACAACTATCGGAAACAAGCGCAAAGCCCTGGCCGACCTATGGAGTGAGGAATCAAAGTACCGCCAGATTGATCATTTAACCAGAAGCGGCCGTATTTACCAACCTCCGGATCTTCAAGTCGGAGAATCTTCCAACCCTGCAGCCTCAGGACCCTCTGATCCCTTTACCACCCCAGTCAAAAACACCTTTCGACCCTTTGACCCACCGGCCAAGGAGCCTTCCCGACCTGAAAAGGACCCCGAAGGGATGATCAAGCGCCAACTTGAGCAAACCAATGCCAAGATGTCTGTCTAGGATGTGCTGGTTCATTCCACACGCCATCGTGAAGGTCTCATCCAAGCACTCTCTCAACTAAAGGTTCCTTCCGCTATAACCCCCGATGAGCTTGTGGCGTTGATCAAAACCATACCTGTCAAACATGCTATCACCTTTACTGATCGGGACTTACCTGCCGAGGGAACTAACCACAATCGGCCGTTACACATCACTCTGAAATGCCATGGCAAATCGGTTCCGGTAATCCTGGTTGACAACGGTTCGGCAATTAATGTCTGCCCACTCCACGTCGCCTACTACTTGGGGTACAAAAATAAGGACTTCTCTCCATCGGAAGTCAAAGTCCGAGCATACGACAACACTCGGAGAGATGTGGTTGGGACTCTCATGATTCCCATAACCTTCGAACCGTACCAGACGGAGGTAGAGTTTCACGTGGTAAACATCCCCGCCTCTTTTAACTTGCTACTAGGAAGACCTTGGCTGCACCGACTGGATATCATGGCTGTGCCCTTTACGCTCCATCAGAAGATTCGGTTGGGGCTAGAAACAGGAATGCTCACTATCCACGGGGACTCTGGAATCCATGCCCCTGTGGAAGACAATGCCCCGCTCTTGGAAATTCAACACGGGGAAGAAGACATCGCCCTGGGAGGCTTCTCTCTGGATACCTCCCGGTCTGTCTATTCGGTCAGAATTGACGACGACTTTGTTGTCAACAATGTCGCTATCAAGAAGATGTCCTACATGCCGTGGTTGGGACTGGTGTGGCTACCACAGCCCCGAGTGGAATCGGGGCGGCCCGAAAAGAAACGCCTCGCCTTTGGAATCGATTCGAAAAATTTTGAAGAGTCGCCACCTGGATTTGTGGTTCGCCACCCGAGAAACCGTTTTATTTGGAAAATGGTTGACTTGAATTTGAAAACCAGAGATTTGAAAAGGGTACGGAAGCCACGTTACGAGGGGGAAGGGTTTTACGGCACCCCCCTCGCCCGATTTGAAATCGGTCTCTACTAAACATTTGTGGGATTTTTCAAAAGGATTTTTATTTCATTAAGCAGCTAGCATGTATTCAGAGATATATCCAGTACAGTAGTGCATGCATGTGCATATGTACAATGAATAAATGAAAGAAGCGGGAATGGAGCGCAAAATGCTGGAGACTGGAAAATCCTGTGATTAATCTCACTCTCGAGCGCTCGGAAGTACTCCCGAGCGCTTGGGAGTGTTGCATGTCCAACCTGCCAAATATGTTAGTCTCACAGAATATAACAGAATATGGTGCTGAAAATGTAAGCCAGAATATTATTAATCGTGTCACAGGCTCAACATAGAGCTTAGCAGAATGGGATGAGTCCAATAGACTGGGATCAAACCCCATTCTTCCAAACCCTGCATCTCTGTTCTTTTGGAAAATGGTTCAACAGGTCTAACAAGCAAAAAGGGATACATGCATAGACATGCAAAAACGGTGTTAGGATAAGAACTGAAAGAAGAATAGGCTGAGTTTACATGCAAGTACTCTCGAGCACTTGGAAGTATTCTCGAGCGCTCGGGAGTGATTCACATCTCAGGACTGACTTTAACCAATTAAGGCTCTCAATGAAGTATGTTGATACACTAGATCTTACATCTTAAAGCATGGAAAAGAGGTTTTCCTTCTTAGATCCAGACCAAAACTCCTTTGCATGCCTCAAATGCAAGTCATTTATTACATTTTTTTTTCAAAGAAAACAGCAAGTTTTTGGTGCCAACTTACTTCAAAAGAGTTGAAAAGAGTTTTGAAACACATTCAGCCCATGCATGTCCATTTAAACACTCAAAAGGAAAGAAAGCAATGCTGGATTCACTCTCAAGCGCTTGGGAGTAGTCCCGAGCGCTCGGGAGTTTCTCCGGTAAGCTTCACACAGAAAAGAAAGCACTTGCACCCCTTTGCTCTTGTTATGACACGAAGGTCTTTCAACCCACACTAAGTACTTTCAACCCACACTCAGTATGAAAGACTGAGGGGGCTGAAGAACCTCCCTCAGAAAGGAGAAACAGCCCTGTTTGTTGTTTTTTGACAATAAGGTAGAAACTCCTACCTTTGGTTAGGGATTTTACTCCTTGGAAGACTTTGAATGATGAAAGGAAAAGAGAAACCAGGGAGATCAAAGCTTTAGAGTACTCTGAACTCCTTATATGTCTTGAATGCCTTGTATTTTTGTTCTTTTGCTCTTGAAAGTGAAGTTTTTGGAAGAGGTGGGGAGTATTTCTACTTGAACAGCTAAAGGGGGGGTTTTTAGAGAGAGAAGTTCGTGCCTGCTCTGTGCTGGAAAAGCCCTTTTTAAAGGCAAAATAGCATATAGTTTCATTTCAGAAAATACAATATGGAATCCTTGAAAATCCATCAGGCCTGACTCACCTCTGACTGAGGTGGAGTGTTGCCTGAGGTTTGAACCGGCAAGAACGGCTGTAATGATGGCATGCATGGGTAGTGGGGAAGCTCAAGCATTCATTGGCCAATACAAAAGTCTCGAGCGCTCGGGAGCACTCTCGAGCGCTTGGGACTTTACTCTCGAGCGCTCGAGAGTTTATCAAATCCCAGGTTTTGAAAGTAGTTTGGAGCGCTTGGGATTGATCCTGAGCGCTTGAAACTGGTTTTGACATTTTATTTTCCCTTTTAAAGTCTTCAAGAACCAAAGTCCCGACCGGTCTAAGGCTTGTTTCAATCCAAATTCATCATCGGGGAGCCTCCGGGCCACAAATTAAGGAAATTCGAAGTGTTCAAATTGGGGTGTCTACAACTGGGAAAGAATCTTCAAGGCGCTGTAAAATTTGAAGCTCAGGGCACTTTGATGCGCACTACTGGCCTGGGATATTCACCTTCAAGCGACAGCAAGATGAAAAAAGGAAATAGGCTAGAAGATTACTTCGTCAAGGAAAAAGCAAAACAGGTTTACCAAGGCCAGCCAGAACCGTTCTGGGACAAAGAAACCAACACCTTTTTGCCGGGATTTGAGATATTTGCGAACGATGTTTGGCCGGAAAGCGACGAAGAAACTGAAATGGTGAAAGGGCAGAAGGAACCGGCTGACTGGATTGAGGTTTTCGCCCTGGGTAGTCTCGCGACTCTGTTCAAGGAAGACGAACCAATGGGTACAGTTGTGGAAGCAGAAGTGCTGATGACGGGACAGGATACTCTCGGAGACCCAACTTCACTCATCATGGATGCTGCTGGAGAGTACAAGAACTGGACCTTCATGCCAAATGCAACTCATTGTGGATCTGAGTCTGAGTCCGAGTCTGAGTCTGAGTCTGAGTCTGTCATGTCTTCTGAGTCTTCTGAATCTGTCGAGTCTGAGTTGGTGCCTCTCGGCCCAAACTCTCAGAGTCTGTATTTCGAATTCGAGTCCACCCGTGTGTATGGTGCCCCCGAGGCCCCCGTTAATAATGAAATGAATGAATCTGATTCTGCTTACTTCCCCGACTTTGAAATAAACTGCGTCGACCCTGATGGTGAAGAGATTGATTTCGATGGGGACATCCCCAAAGAAATTAGATCCCTAATCGAAAGGGAAGATGAGAGGCACGCTCAACCTGTAAAAGAAGAAATTGTTTTAATAAATCTGAGAGATGGAGAGAATCCTCGAATAATCCAAATCGATTCCACGCTGTCCGCCGAAGAACGCGAAGCCCTCGTAAACTTACTCAAAGAGTTCGAAGATGTGTTTGCCTGGTCACATGCGGATATGCCCGGAATAGATCCAGAAATCATGGAACATCGGATTCCCCTTTATCCCGGTGCAAAACCAGTAAAACAGAAACTGAGATGCATGAGGCCTGACTGGGTGCTTAAGATAAAGGAAGAAGTCACTAAACAGATCAACGCCGGATTCTTAATGGTAACCGAATATCCGCAATGGGTCGCAAACATCGTCCCTGTGCCGAAGAAGGATGGTAAGATAAGAGTCTGTGTTGATTTTCGGGACCTCAACAAAGCTAGCCCTAAAGATGACTTCCCGTTACCACACATCGATGTGCTGGTTGACAACACCGCCGGCCATGCTTTACTCTCTTTCATGAACGGTTTTTTGGGATACAACCAAATCCTCATGGCTCCAGAAGATCCGGAAAAGACCACATTTGTCACTGAATGGGGGACGTATTGTTACCGAGTTATGCCTTTTAGACTGAAGAACGCAGGGTCTACTTACCAGAGAGCCGCCACGGCGCTATTACACGACATGATTCACAAAGAGGTAGAAGTCTACGTTGATGACATGATCGTCAAGGCCAAAGAGCGAGAGGGACATTTTCCCGCACTCCGAAAGTTCTTCGAAAGGATCAGGAAGTACAAGATGCGCCTTAATCCGGCCAAATGCACATTTGGAGTCACTGTAGGGAAGATGCTCGGGTTCATGATTACTACCCGAGGTATCGAAGTCGATCCATCAAAGATCAAAGACATCCTAGAAATGGAGCCGCCGCGATCTGAGAAGGATGTAAGGAGTTTCCTTGGAAAAGTACAGTTCATCAGCAGGTTCATTGCAAAGTTGACTTCGACCTGCGAACCCTTATTTCGCCTACTCAAGAAATGAGTACCATTCGCTTGGGATGATAGATGTCAGAAAGCTTTCGAAGCCGTCAAGACCTACCTGCACAGGCCGCCAGTACTAACACCGCCCATAACAGGAAAACCTTTGATCCTATACCTGTCGGTCACCCCGTCTTCAATGGGGTGCATGTTAGCACAGGAAGGAGATGATGGGGTTGAAAGGGCTGTTTACTACCTCAGCAAAAAGATGGTTGGACCCGAAGAGCGTTACACTCCTCTAGAAAAGACGTGTTGGGCACTTGTGTGGGCTTCCAAGAAGTTGAGGCACTATATGCTAGCTTACCCGGTAAAGCTGATATCTCGGATGGATCCTCTAAAGTATCTGTTCGAAAAACCGGCTCTCAAAGGCAGAATGGCGCGATGGTTGCTAATGCTAGCCGAATTTGAATTAAAGTATGTCACCTGAAAGTCAGTAAAAGGAAGAGCCGTCGCAGAATTCCTGGCCGATTGCCCAATCGAGGGTGGAGAGGATGCCGAATTCAATTTCCATGACGAAGACATAATGACGATGGCTGAGGATGTTTGGCAGTTGTATTTTGATGGAGCAGCCAATCAGAAGGGGTTCGGAATCGGTGTGTTGCTAATATCACCCGATGGGTCGCACATCCCGTTGGCATTTAAACTCAACTTTGAGGTCACTAATAATCAGGCGGAATATGAAGCTTGCATCGTGGGCATGGAAGCAGCCATCGAGATCGGTATAGAAAAACTGGAGGTCGTGGGAGATTCAAATTTAGTTGTGTCCCAGGTGAATGGCGACTGGAAGGTTAGGGAAGAAAAGCTGAAGCCGTATCATCAGGATCTCGAAGATCTTATCCCCACTTTAGCCAGGTGACGTTCACTCACATACTGAGGCTCAAAAATCAATTTGCAGATGCTTTGGCAACATTGGCATCAATGGTCGAAATCCCCGTTGGCGTAAAGCTAAGGCCAATTGTGATTGAACAAAGGGATACACCAGTACACCAGCACGTCGTGACAATTGACGAGCCCGATGATGGTCATCCGTGGTATTATGACATCTGGAGATATGCGGAAAGAGGAGAATACCCCGTGGGAGCAAGCAAAAAGCACAGGATCGCTCTCCAAAGGATGGCTGCTCAATACATCATCTGCGGAGGAAACCTATACCGGAGATCGCACTGTGGCACACACAAGCTCTGCATCCATGGAGAAGATGCAAAAAGGGTGATGGAAGAAGTTCACGAAGGTGTATGCGGTCCCCACATGAATGGCATAATGCTCGCCAAGAAGATCCTCAGACATGGATATTTCTGGACCACCATGGAAACAGAATGTGTAGAGTACGTGCGAAGGTGCCGAAAATGCCAGATTCATGCCAATCTCACGCATGTTCTGCCGCACGAACTACAGCAAATGACCTCGCCATGGCCTTTCTCGACATGGGGGATTGACGTCATCGGAAGAATCGTGCCGGCAGCTTCCAACGGCCACAAGTTCATCTTAGTAGCCATCGATTATTTCACGAAATGGGTAGAAGCTGCCTCCTACACCACTCTAACTGCAGTTCAAGTTGCACATTTCATTAAGCAGCATGTCATTTATCGGTATGGCGTCCCTCAAGCTTTCGTATCCGATAATGGGGTTCATTTCAAAGGGAGAGCTCGAGAAGTATTGGATGAGTTCCAAATCCAAGTGCACAAGTCAACAACTTACCGGCCGCAAACTAATGGCGCTGTGGAAGCAGCTAACAAAACAATCAAGGCCATTCTGGAAAAGACCATTCAATCTGCAAGGGACTGGCATGAACAACTACCCCTAGCCTTGTGGGGGTACCGCACATCTGTAAGAACACCGACGGGAGCAACTCCTTACTCCCTGGTTTACGAGATGGGAGCAGTACTTCCCATTGAATTGGAAGTCCCATCTCTTCGAACTATGATTTAATGTGAAGTCCAAGAGGCAGAATGGTTGAGCAATCGGTTCAAAGAACTTATGCTATTCGATGAATGCCGGTTAAGGGCTCTTTACCACATTCAAGGGTATCAGCGAATGATCGCACGGGCATTCAACAAGAAAGTGAAACCCAGGGACTTGGCGGAAGGTGATATGGTTTTGAAGGAAATTCGGGCTCCGGTTTATGACCCACGAGAAAAGTTTCGGCCAAAGTGGTCTGGACCATACATCATCAAAACTATTCTATCGGGAGGAGCTACACAACTCATTGACCTGGACGGAAATTGTAACAACTCGGATTTTTACTGAATAAAAAATTTCGTTGTTATATTGGAAATTCTTTAATTAATCTTGTTGTCTTAATAATTCCCTTTTAATTCTAATAATCGGCCATAATTAGATTCTAAACCATAAAATTAGATTCTATCGCTCCGGTCGATAAGATCATTTTCCAAAGACAAGTGTACCTGTATAAGCAGTTATATATATTTACTTAGTAATTGTAGTAAGCCTTAAATTACATTCCTTGGCTGGAAATCCTACCTGACAAGTAGAGTTAGATTCCTAACAGACCGTTAACCTAATCACTTGGATCCCAAATCTTAATTAGGTTTTAAACGTCGTTTAACCGCCGATCTTCCTGTCATTTCTAGGGTGAAACCCTAAGATCCAACTTATCGGCTGGAAACCCTATCTAGCAACCCTAGCTAGCTTTTAACCGACGTTTCGACTTAGCTATCGTTAAACCTAGCCACCGATCGTTCCTAAACCTCCGTGGATCTTATGAGCCTCGATTCACGAACCTTTTGAAACCCTTGAGTTCGGTAACCCTAGATTAACCCTTTGAACCGTTCGAACCTTTAAGCTATTGACCATTGGACAATAGCGTTAGAGTTTCCTTTAACCAATGGTCAATAGGTAAACCTTGGTTAATCTTCCTAAGTACGAGATTAGATTAGTTTAGTACTTAATTGCAAGTATTAGACTTTCTAGCATTAACCGTTGGATAATAACCGTTAGGAGTTTTATTAACCATTGGACGATAGACTAAAATCCTAGCCATTATTACCCATTGGTTATTAACCATTAGAGAAACTATTATCCATTGGATAAAAGTTAGTCTTGACAATCATGTACTTGTTTGATTTAAATAATAGATTTGGTCATGTGTGTTAAATCCATTAAAATACAATTAGTACTTTAGGTTAGTATTATTATACATAGTACTTTGAAAGTAGTAGAATACTTTATTAGATATTGGCATGTGGTATATCTAGACTAGATTTTGTGGTACATGGCTTGTATATTATATGTATGTACTTGTATGCATAGATATATATATATAATATTGTATATAACATGTGTGTATTACAATATTATATTTAAAAAATCTAAATTACTTGTAAACTTGGATTTTATTAAAGACCCATAGTACATAGATATATATTAGTATATATATACATCTTCCATGCAAGTACAAGTGGGAGAGAGAGAGAGGGAGAGAGAGAGAGAGGAGAGAGAGGCCGAGAGAGAGAGATTCGGATGGAGAGGGAGGGAGAGAGTGTGATGCGTGTGCAAGTTGATTGACCTAGCTTAGCTCATCTTGTCCTTCTTTGATATGCTTTCAAAGTGAAAGCATGGCCAAGGACAATCAAATCTAGTCCTTCTTGTACAAACCCTAATTTTATACTTGAATCAAATCCCATTTGCTTGCCTAGTCTTCCATAATCCAATCCAAAGGACACATCCTAGCCTTGCATGCCTAGTTTTTAGGTTGTTTCTTGCAAGGAAGTAAGATTTGATGAAATAAAAAAATAAGATATATAGAGAGAGAGAGGCAAATTCGGCTAGGGAGAGAGAGAGGGAGTTCTTGGCCTATAAATAGCAAGCCACTTTTTCATTTGAACTCACACCTTTCCATTCTCCAACTTCTTTCTTGAAAGCATAACTTGTTTTTGATGTTCTTGGCTTGTTCTTGAGTTTTCTTTCCATCTCCGCCACTAAACCACCATACGACCACCACCTCGATCATAAAGTAGTAGTAGTATAAGTCACGATCTAGTTTCGAGAGAAACCTTTCTCTTTCGAAGCTATCGGAAGCTTATCGTAAGACGTTACGCCGTTCGAGTGCCGACTTTCTTCCCGTCGATCTTTTCGTAGTCTTCCTACCGCCAAGAAGAAAGGTAAATTTTTCCGATCTACTCTTCCTAAGTATACGTGATTTTATGTTTGTGTAGAGTTCTTCGAACCTACTTATCCTAAGTATAGTTTATGAGCATGATAGAAAAATATGTAGTATACTTGGATAAGTTGATCGTATGCTTTTATTTTACGTAGTTTACTTTGATCTTGAGAATAATTGAATGCATAGTTTATAGAATCTTCCCAACTTGATTAACTCGTTAATAAACATATGTTGTTACGATTTCATTTAAAGATAAAGTGTTGTTTCAAAACGAAGTATTCGTAGTTTGACCTTTTCAAGGATTGTGAACTTGATCGCATGATTGCTTACCTTACTTGTGGTTGTAAACAAGCATGATTAAATAGAGTTGGATGATCTTGCTAGTTTAGTTTCGAGATTACTTTAAAGTGATTCGTCCCGTCGTGGAGTCTATGCATGCTTACGAGACACGAGAACCGGAAAGTAGAAACATGACACTTAGGGAGTGGTTGATATGGACAAAAAGGATTTTTGAAACTACATAAATGCCGGACTTGGTAGCCTTTGTGTAGACTTGCGAAAACCACAATGAGGCCGGACTTGGTAGTCCATTGTGTAGATTGCTAACGGAGCCGGACGTGGTAGCTTCATTGGTAATTGGGCTTGGTTATCCGCGGAGAGGAGCCAATGCAAGATTTGACAACGTGGCTGGACTTGGTAGCCCATTGGTAACAAAGAATGAGAAATGATTTTCAAAATGTTGATTGGAAATGGTGACACGGTTTACGATGAGTCGCGTAGGAAAGACAAAGAAAGGCATGACACCAACGTAGGCAAGATAATGAATGCGGATGTGTCATTGTTAATTATGTTGTTGAATGAGCATGTATAATTGCCTATGTACCTTCGTGTTATAAGTTATGGGTTAGCGGGTTGGATTATTCTATTGAGCTTCTGTAGCTCACGGTGTTACCTTTTTGGTGACCCTGACATATTATACTGGGGGCGACGCTGGTATAATGTGTCAGATTTTATAGATGAACAGCATGAACAGTAAACCTTGGAGGCCTTCGGAGCCGCAGAGCTTGCAAGGATGGAGGAAAAGGCGGAGCAGTAGTTAACCTTAGATTATCCCCTCTTTTGTTGAATAAAAGTACTCTTGTGAGAATTATGTTGTAATAATGAGCTAGACTCTCCTTAATTTATTCAATAAAAATGTTTATTTAACCTACCCGAAATTCGGGGCGTTACAGAAATGAATTCTCAACTTTGGTTAATTTGGATCAACTCAAGCGCTACTACCCCTGAGAAAAGCTCGCTGGGCTGAAAACCGCAAGGGCGGGCAGTCCCAGGCAAAAATTAGAGCAAAAGCCTGCTAGGATGAAAACCCGTCAGGGCATTCTAGGCAAAAGTTAAGGCATGCAAAGAAAATGAGCTCGCTAGACCGAAAACCCGAAAGGGCGGTTCTAGGCAAAAGTTAGAGCACAAAAGGAGAGTGTTAAAACCAGAGCGAACCCTACCCTGAACTACGTCATGACCTGATTCCTTCGCTAGGAGGATACGTAGGCAGTCTCACACCGAGACCCGGTCACAATCCATCAAAATAAAAATCCAGATTGAGAAGATTCAAAGAACAGAGTCAAGAAGGGGGGGGAAACAATTCAAAACTCGTTTTTATTAACACAATTACTTCTACTACATAAGGTTGAGCAAAGCTTTCAAAAACAAAAGAAGCATGGCATGATAATGAAGGGACCTCGGTTTATTCAACGGTCGGGGTAGTAAGGTCGAGTCAGTTTCCTTGAGCTCCAGCCCTTGTAGCAATGTCCCTCCTGAGCCATCTACGATAGCTCCCACCCATCGCCACAGAAGGGTAGGGATATGCATCGATCACCTCGCTCGTCCTCCAAAAGCGTTGGTAATGGCAAAGAACTGAATGGTTGAAGAGAGGCATCACTACGTCCACAAGAACCTCTGCGGGGGCCTCCTGCCTCAAGCCGAGTTGACGCTGGATGCGATAAGGGATGTAGAAGGTGAAGGCTTCCAAACCAGCAAGAACAACCCACTGGGGGCCCATGTAGTGCACCGTCATGGGCGGGAGATTCAACCAGCGGCACATCCAAGAACTGGTCTCAGCTCGCCGGCGCCTGAAAAAGTCAACCCACTCAGCCCTGCTCCTGTCAACAAACTCGAAACATCGCTGAGAGAGTAACCTCGCCTCATATGACCAGTTGCCAGGAGGGATGGTCAGCACATTCACTTTGTCGCAAAGCCAAATCTACGAAAAAGAGAGAAAAAACAAGTAAGAAACCATAGAAAGCCCAGTCGAGTGTTGAGATAAAATGAGAACGTGGGAGAAACCAAAAAAAGGAGAGCTGAGTGAGAAGCCAACCTGTAGGAGGAGAGGGCTGCCCCCGAAAGTCTCAGTCTCTTCAAAACGAACCTTATCCAAACCAATCAGTGTCTCAGCCAAAATCATCGGAATCACATCTTTTCGGGCCTCAACCTGAGCGGCGACGTTAACCAATGCCGAGCTAGCATGACCAACGGAAGGGACCAAGAGGTAGGCCGCAAGCAAGCACATGCAGAGGGTGGTCATGCGTCGAGTCTGATAAGTCATGTCTCCAAGGTCGCCAGACGGAGAAAACAGCTCGATAAGACGCATGACATTGAGATGGCCATTCCTGACCAAGTAGCGAGCAACGCCATCACCTAATCCAAGGGCCACGACCAAGACTCTGTAAGTACTCTCACGCACAGGGCGAACAATGACCTCCCCCGAGCCAAAACCCCCGAGGTATGCACGAAACTCCTCGATAATGGGACAAAGCTCCTGCTCGCCGAAACGGAAGACATGGACCTCCGGATCCCAAAAACTCACGGCTGCCTTCAAAAGCTCGGGACGAAGGCGAATGTTGCGGAGGTATCTCATGGAGTAGAGACCGTGAGCTCGAAAGTTGAGCCAATCGACACCTTCCATAGAAGCCAACTGGACGGAGCGAGCCGGTGAGAGAAAGAGCCATTTCAAGGAGCAAAGAAAGAAGACAAGAGTTGGATGAGGTGTGGAGAATATAGAATGAGAGAGCTTGAATTTATAGGAGAGGTGGAGAGGACAACTTCAACTTTCAAAGAGCCTCGGGTTTCAAAAATGCAAGTTTTCCATGAGTCCTACATGGAGAAAAGTGTGGTCAAGTCCCAAAAGGTTCAAAACAGACATGCACTGGTCCAGAAATGCCATTGCATGGGTCAAAACTCAAGCCCCGAGCAATCTGCCTTGGGAAACAGCAAAACTGAAATCTGCCAGGAAATGTGCCTCGCGCGGCACCTTGAAGGATCGCACGGCATGTTGAACCCAGAGAAACCCCACGGCAGTGTGATCGAGGTACCGTGTGACAGATGCTAACCCGCGCGGCAGCCTGGTTCATCCGCACGGCACCTTGACTCTGCATTTCTGTAGTTTTTGGCAGCAACACATCAAGATGGAATTGAGGCCTTGCGAAGCACCGATTGACACCTAAACACACTCTAACGAATATTTGGGACTTCAGGGATGTTTCGTTCCGAGACAACTCCCAGGATTCATCATCGTGGCACGAACACTCGATAAAATCTGTTTCTTAGGCCATGTCAAGGAGTCCAAATCTGTTTCGAATAATTCCAAGTCATTCTTTCAAGTCCTACAGGTCGTAATGGTCAAAAGTGACTTAGTCCAAGTTCCGGTTCATGTCCAGAGTCAAAATTCGAGAATGTCACATGTTAGAGTCAACATTTTCCTATATTTCTAAAGCAAGGTTGAGTTTTCAAGCCTCATATCGAAACATAAAGGTCATCATTGCCCCATAACCGTGTTCTAGGTTGGATGCGAAAGTGTCAATGTAAATTCTCGTGTACCGAGTCAATCTCGTAAGGATTTATCTAGTTGCTTTCTTTGGTTTCTATTCCATTGTCAATATGCTTCGATTATTAGTATGTCACTCATCCTTAACCTCACGTTCAACTCAATCTCGTTGATCAACGACTGGTTGCATTGCCTGGTCAATGTTTTGGCTATTCAGTTTTCTTCACACAAACCAAAGAGAATTAAATGGCATAAACAATGAAAGTACAAGATCTTTGTATATAAATCCAAAAGCATCTATGAGTCAGAGTACAAAAAGGGGCATAATGGCCCAATGATCGAAATCGTATCTACCAAGGGCAAACAGGCGCCCTACAAAAAGAGCATGCAGGCTCCGTCAAAAGCACAAAACAAAAGAGGAGCTCAACTCTCGTCATCCTCATCCTCGTCCTCGCTCTCCTCCTCAGAAACCTCCTCGTCCGCCGAAGAGCTGCTCGCCGCCTGAGTGCCGGTCGCTCTAGGCACAGTATCTCCTGAGGTGACCTCCAGGTCAACGTCTGTAGGCTCGGGAGTATCATCCTCAGAGACGTCAATAGGCTCGTCCTCGGTCCCTACAGAGCGTCGTGTCCTCTTCGATGCCGGCTCCTCCCCGTGAGCCAGCAGAGGAGACCTGTCGTACCATCGGGCGGACAGACTTCCGCCGCAACCCTCGTGGAGCCCCTCCTCTGGCCTGCAATGGTATAAAATTCATGTGACATTTGCATTATAATCATGATATAAAGGTAAAGCAAATAACTAGGGTTCGAGAGTGCACCATCGTCCCGCCAACGCGAGGCAACACCTCCGGGGCGTGGCCCATGGCGTACTGCCTCACCAGCTGCTCCAGGCCCATCATGGCCTCCGCCATCTCCTTCACGTACCCTGGAGGAGCCTGCAATAAAGAAGTCAATTAGAACATGCAAAGAGAACGAACATATGAAAGAACAAAAGCATGTTATACCTGAGCGAGAAACTCTGGAGCCTCCACTGCAGGGCGTGGCACCACAACCAGGCCCGGAGCTCCCTGGGGAGTCGTCACGTCTATGGTCCAAGAGAGGGCAGAGAGGCTAGTGCCACTTGGGCCCGCGCCCTCACTGCGACCTCTGTCACCACAGCCCCCGTCTTCTCCACTGACTCCGTCGCCTCTGTCTCTCTTCCTTCCCCTTCTTCCTCCAGCGCCCTCTCGTACCGCCTGTGCTGCCTCCCAAGCAGCACGTATCCCCAGACGCGCCATCAAATACTGAGAACAGTACTCCGTGTAGTCAGCAGCAAGGCCAGCACCTGCCTCGAAGAACGGCTCCAACTCGAGGTCTGGCCGTGTGAACTGCTCGATCTCCCTCCGTGTGTGCTGGTCTGTCCTCTGCACTAGAGTAGGAAGCAGCCCAGGGACTCGATAGGCGTCCAGCCTCAACGACTGGCGTGACACTCGGTCACCCAAGTACTACTACCAGCCGTAAGGGGACTCGAGAAGCACTCTCCCCCTGGCAACCTCCCTACTCTGTGCAACGTAGGGGATCTCGAAGCGGTCCCACACCCGCCAGCGAACCTGTCATCAAAGATAAACAATATCAAGGTGCCGTTTGAATGGAAATAAGCGGGAAATAAGTATGGAAGCGCCTTAATACCTGATCAGGACGCAGCTCGTCCAAGTAAAGACAGAAGGCATCCAGCTTGCCTCTTCCCCTCTTCACGCCCTTGTACTCTATCGACCAGCGTAGGGCTCGGGGGAGTATCGTGTCGTCGGGACACGTGGTCTCGGGAGGGTACATCCCTATCACCTCATACGTCCAAAGCTGCAATTCAAGGCATCGAAAGTTAGCACAAGATATACATCGAATGGATACAAATGGAAAGCTAACTATTCATGAGAAAGGAGGGGAAATATACCTCCCAAACCCTCCAGTAGCCTCCAAGGCTGACTCCTGCCCTGCGAGAAAGAGAGCCCATGAAGGCATAGCACGTCCCCAATGCTGCACCTCCCCAGTCGAAGCGGGCGATCTCTCCGACGTCCCTCAAGGCTGGAAGAAGCGAAAGGTGTACTTGGTTGCGCCTGTTGGGAAACAGGGACGCACCAAGTAAGTATAGAAGAAAGCACCTCGCCATCTGCTCCTCCTCCACCCTGTCAGTCAGGAGCCTCTCTATCCAAAACCTGAGAAGCTGAGCATACTTCGCATCGTCTCCCTCGCCTCGGCTAGTACCCGACATCGCCCCAGGGCGCCATTGCCTCCTGCGGCAGCATCAAAAGGAATAGGGTCACCTCCGACCCTGAGACCAGTGATCGCCGCAAAGTCCAACGGCGTCACAGTCAGCTCACCAAAGGAGAAGTGGAGGGTGTTCGTCGTATCCCACCACCTCTCAGCCAAAGCCCTCACCACCAGGCGGTCGTTGCACACGCCCCTCGCCAACACCCCGACAAACTCCCGAAGCCTGCCTGCCTCACTATCTCCAGCGAAGCCTCAGGCAACCTCTCCCAGAATGTTGGCACAGCCGCCGAACCTCCGTAGCACGAGAGTGAGATCGCCTGTTACAACAAATCGACAAGTATTCAGTAAACAGGCATGACATGCAATACAATGGTATACTTAGATGCAATGAAATGAAATACGATGCATTGGAATTTGAAATGTAGATATTTAAAGTATACCTCGTCTCGGCGCAAAGAAAGGTGCTGCTGAAGGTCCCTCAAGACCAGAGCCTCGTTGTAAGTCGACCTCCTCGGAGTGTAAGGGTCGAAAAGTGAAGGCACCACCACGTGCTGAAAGGGGACGTAGGTCGCCTCATCTTAAAGCCCTCATCCCTACAACGCTAGGGTCGCCTCAGACACCACGGTGACGCGAGGAGCCATCACCCCGGCCTCTTCAGCTCGCCTCTCCTCAGCCTCCGGCTCTCTATCTCCCCCAGTCCCGAGCCCAGCCTGTAACTCTGCCTCGCGGGCCGCAAGTAAAGCGTCTGCCAACCCAGGAAACCCGTGCACTAACCCCAGCACGTCCTCCATGGACGCCGTCGCCAAGTAGTTGCCCATGCCTATGGGGCGTGATGACCCTGCACCTATGCCACTGCCCACAAACATGGGCAGCGTGTCCTCCTCTACCGGCTCCACCCCTGGCTCCACCACCAGCTCAACGATGGGGGCCTTCCCCAAGTCAGTCCTAGGCTCTCTCGCGGGAGAGGCCTCTGTCTCCTCCACCACCTGGTCTAAACCACTACCGTGACCCTCTGTGGTCCTCTCCTCCACATTAGCCGCCACCTCTGACCGGCCCGAAACCTCGGCACCGTCCGTCAACTCCATTGCACCTGGAGTCTCGGCCTCCTGGCCGTACCCGGCCAATACCGCACCGCCACTCTCATCACCACCACTACCAACCACTGCAGCGGCTGGGGCCATGGCCTTCTCGGCCAATGCCGCCTGGTCCGGAACTCTTGTAGCCTCCGGAACATCCCCAACTATCGCATCATCCCCCGGAAGAACGGGAGATGGTGTAACCTCGACCCGAGATAGTATACCGTCGTGGGGTTCCATGACTGTAATGTGTGAGAGAGGGAGAGAGAGAGCAGTCGGGAGAGAGAGAGAGAACAGTCGAGAGAGGGAGAGATGACCGAGAGAGAGAGAGAGAGACGGTCGAGAGAGAGAGAGTCGACCGAGAGAGGGAGAGAGATACCTGGAGAGAGAGATACGTTGGGAGAGATAGAGAGATAGCAGAGACCGAGAGAGAGAGGGAAATTCGAACCATGGGATGTACTGTGTACACCCCGTATATATATATATATCCCCTGAACCGGTTCACTCGGAAACCAACGTTGGACCGGGTTCACAGCCAAATTGGCCGCACGGCACTGTGGACGCGTCGCACGGCACCCTGGACGAACATACAGTGCCTTCAGTCTACGTCACTGTGCATCTCTAAATCTGCTGCGCACGGCACGTTGAGTTATTTTGACTGTTCCATTTTCTGAAGACAGTTTGTGGCAAATTCGTTCGAATTCATATGAGATAAAAAGTTTGAATGCAGGAAAATGGAAGAAGAAAGGGACTTTTCATTAAGTAAAAACCCGGGGTTTCCCCCGAGGATCTTGGCATTACATTTTTTTCAAAACAAAAAAAAAAAAAGAGAGACAAACTACGGCCCTACCGCCCTTTCTTCTTCTTTTCCTACTTCTACTCCTTCTTCTCCTTTCCTCTCCTCAATCACTCCCGCCGTCCGAAGCGTCATCCGCACCGTTCGAGCGATTATCCGAACCATTCGGATTACCCTCGGAGTCTTCCGCGGACTCCTCTGACTCACGTCTAGGGACGGACTCCGGATCATCTTTGTCATTCAGTTGGTCGAAGCAGAAGTCTTGAAGGTTGGAGACGGCCCGACGAAGGGAGCGGATGGTTGTGATGAGCCTCGCGATCTGCGTGTTTAACTCTTCAATCTCTCCGCGATAGTAAGCCATCTCGGCCTCCAAAGCCTCGACGTGAGCCGCCAAACGGCTGTTGTCCATCCCGAAACTACGAAAACAGCCTGTTCTTTTAAAAGGAGGAAAAGAAAAGTAGAGAGACTCTTGGGATTTTGATTGTAGTGCATTGAGGGACCCTCTCCCCATGCTTATAAAGATGTTCCAGCCAACGAAAAGGCACACCCGAATTAATGGGTACCCTCAAAACTGCCAACTGTTCTCGGAAATCGAAGGGGCGCTTAGAAAAGAGAGGTGCCGCACGCCCCTAATTTGGCCCGCACGGCACCCTGGCTCCAAAAGATTGAATGTTTTCTCGAAAATTGATCCAATCAGCCACCACATCCTCTTGGAAACTCAATTCTCAGCCGTTTTGCAGTAAAGATTGCAGTAAAGATCCCTTAGAATGTCGTACATCGGTCATGGTGCCATTTAATCCCCCGGGAATTTGCCGTATTCGCCTTTTTTCTCGGTATCCGTCCTCCGGGACTGGTTCGCGGAATCAACATATTTTCCCCAGCAGGTCAAAAAATTCAAAATCCAATTTTCGCCTCCCGAGGGCTCGTCTCAAAAACTCAAAACTCGATTTTCGCCTCCCGATGGCTCGTCTCAAAAATTCAAAACTCGATTTTCGCCTCCCGAGGGCTCGTCTCAAAAATTCAAAACTTGATTTTCGCCTCCCGAGGGCTCGTCTCAAAAATTCAAAACTCAATTTTTGCCTCCCGAGAGCTCATCTCAAAAATTCAAAACTCGATTTTTGCCTCCCGAGGGCTCGTCTCAAAAACTCAAAATTCAATTTTCGCGTTCCGAGGGCTCGTCTAGCTTTTTCGTCTCTCGAGCCACGGTCTAACGGACCTAACGTCTCCTCGTCTCTCGAGCCACGGTCTAACGGACCTAACGTCTCTCCCCGTCTCGATTTTCGCCTCCCGAGGGCTCGTCTCAAGTTTTTCACGATACTTCGCATGACACACGGCGCCGCAAGCACTTTGTTATTTTTGTTTGCGCGAATTTGTCCTGTGAGACTCATTTTCTCGCATTGCATTGTCCCAGTGGAACTACGCTGGTCTGATCCCTACAACGGGGTACGTAGGCAGCTCCCCGAGCGCGACCACCATCGTTATTTACTTGCATTATTCGCTTTGTCTCTGTTCAAAGGCACTAGAGCAACGGATTAGGATGCCTATTCTTTAAAGCGTCACTCGTACCAGCTAATGGTATCCGAGTTACGTTAAAGAGGGACTACTGTAGACACCCCAATCCGGACCTCGGAGAGTCTTTGTCCACCCCGATGATGAAATGAAGGAAACAAAACCTTTATGAGCTTGAAAAAGGATCTCCTTTAAACCCAAAAACTCAACAAATCCAACAAGCCCAGCCAAGCCCAATAAAAAGCCCAAAAGACTCTGGACCACAAGAGGAGGCACCGTGCGGAGCCAAATTGGAGCGCACGGCATCTTGAGAATTCAAGAGACCATGCGCAGCCAAACTCATCCGCACGGCACCTTGAGCTAAAAGCTGACTGGCTCAGAAAGCTGTCGGCCACGCCAGTGTGAGCCACAGCTGATGACTGGCTCAGCCGAAAATGCACTTTTGGCCCGCCCAGAAAATACCTCCACCATTTGAATTCAAAATCCTTGGCCATTTGCCTATAAATTAACCCCTCCACTCAAGGGAAAGGGGTCCCTCTTAGCCCTTCTTTTGAGTCCCTCTCTTGCCTTTCTCTTGGCTCTCTCATTCTACTTTCTCTCTCTAAGTTTCTACACCCACTTTCTTACTTCCACTTCCATTTCCAAGCTTTAAAGAATGTCATTCCCAAAAGACCTTCTTTAAGTACTTTCACTCACTCCCCTCTCATCATTGAAGTTGATCTTTCATTAACTTCGAAGTCTCACCACCCAAAACACTTAATCTTCCCTCCCACCCACACTCCTTTTGTCTCATTTAACCTCTTCCATCTACATCCGTGACGATCCATCCACACCCGCGCACCAACGACCCTTGATCAAGCTCGAAACTAAAGGTACAAACTAGTTTCCTCGGACTAGACCCTGTTCTGGTCTTGAGGGGACTTTTCTGTCAGAAGGTCTAACCCCCTTTTGGTTAGATCCTGACCAAAAACCCATTTTCACAAAATAAAATCAACACTGTGCTGAGGTCGGAAAATCGCGCGGTCTATTGAACAGACGCGCGGCACCCTGACTCTCAGCGCACGGCATGTCACATGCTAATATTTTTGTAAGTAGGCTGTCTGGATCTAAGCTTTCCTCTGCTGTGGTTGTCTGTATCTGCTGTTTGCTGTTTTCGCTACTTTTAAAATAAGACCATATCTACAAGCCATATTCCGGTTCTTTTAAAAGCTTTGTGAGATCATCCCAAATGATCAAATATGTCAAAAACCACTTTAAAATCATGTTTTGAGAAAGACAATGGCCTTTTGGGATGATCTGACTGCCGTGAGTTTTCACACAAAGAAGGCAGTGGTCTAAATAATGTTTTGAAAGTCTGCAACAGTCTGACAAGAGAGCAGGTACCACGCACGGTACGTTGAGGTGCCGCGCGCGACAGCTTAGGGTGCCGTGGACAGCTTAGCCGAGGTCCAGACAGTCTGTTGAATGTTATTTATCTCCCCTGCTCACATCATTTTACCACTATTGTACAGACAGCACCACATGCACGTCGATGTGATATATTCCCCATGTCCCTTCCCCGCTACTTGTTTTACTAAAGAGTTTGACATTCCGAATAATATTGAAAACCTTAAGTAGAGACCGGTTTTTCCCGGGTGAATGGGGTGCTTTTTAAAGAAAAACCTTCCCCATTCGTTACGTGGCTCCCGAACCCAACATCTCAACGTTTTCGCTAGACCAAAAGCCTTTTCCAAACGACTCCTCGGTTTCTCAGATGATCCATTTCAAAAATCCAGGTGGCGACTCTTCGAGTTAGCGCTCCTTTTTCCAGGCGCGGTAGCCCACAAGCGCAAAGAGAAGGAGGACCTAGAGATCGACACTTTGCTTATGCTTTTTGAAAGACTTTCTTTGTTTGATTCTAGTTTTCATGGATTGAGCAGTGTTTGAGCTTGCTTTTCCTTTTTCCTTGGAAATAATAAAACATTGGTTGCTTTATTTTGAAAATGTTGTTGCCATGGTTTGACAGTTAACATGCTTTAGGACAGACCTAGAAATTGGGAAGTGATAACAATAGCAGTGGCCGGATCTCGATTCGGAGATTGCCTACGTATCCCATGGAGGGAATCAGGCCATAAACGTAGTTCCGACAGAGTTTGCTTGTTTTAGTTAGGGTTCACTCGGGTATTTTCCTCTCCTTTTGTGCTCTTGATTTTGTCTAAACTGCCCTTGTAGGTTTTCAGTCTAGCGAGCACTTTTATTCATGCCTTAGTTTTTGCCTAAGCAACCCTTACGTGTTTTCGACCTAGCGGGCTTGCTCTAATTTTTGCTTGGGTCTGCCCACCTGTAGACACCCCAATTTGAACCTATTAATTATCCTTAATTTGTGGCCATGAGGCTCCCCGATGATGAACGGAATCAAAACAGGCCTTGGATGAACTTGGACGATGCTTCTTCGACTTTTTCAAAACCAAAACCTTCGTTTTCCCGACACGCTGAGGGCAAAATGGGCACCGTTTTTGGCATATAAAATATATTTGAATGAAACCAATTGGGTTAGAAAGAGGACTCAACGAGCTTTCCAACGTGTAGACACCCCAATTTGGACCTATTAATTATCCTTAACTTGTGCCCTCGGGCCTCCCCAATGATGAAAATGAATCAAAACAGGCCTTGGACGAACTTGAACAATTCTTCTTGGACTTTTTCAAAATAAAAACTCTTCTTTTTTCGACACCCTGAGGGCAAAATGGGCACACTTTTTGGCATGTAAAATATATTTGAATGAAACCAATTGGGTTAGAAAGAGGACTCAACGAGCTTTCCAACGCTTCGAAAAACACTCAAATCCGAGTCCGGGAGTGTCCGTGGCGCCCTTCTGAAGTTGGGCTGCCACTCTAGATCGCTCGGGAACATTCCCAAGCACTCGGTGCTACCACTCTAGAGCGCTTGGGAGTGCTGACAGACCAATGCATGTTGAGCTTGGCTTTGACCATGGCTTTTTAGGCTTTTCAGGTCTTTCAACATTCAAACCTGGTCTTACCTGTGTATGCAGGTCTGGCAGGGCATCTCATGATGCCATTTCACCCCCCCCCCCAAAACCATTTTCCTTTTGATTTTCTTTGATTTTTTAAGTTTCCAACTTATTTTTCCTTCCCCTATATATACCCCTCCATTCCACATGCAAAAGGGGCACGAAATATCACTCCCTCCCTCTGCTCTTCTCTGAGATTTTCAGCCTCTAAACCTCCCTAAAATGTTTTCCAAAACTTGTGTTTTCTAAGAAATTTCAAACAATTTTTAAGTACTTCAAAGCCTCAAATTTTGAGCCCATCCATTACTCTATCTTCCTACTGTTTTCTAAGCATTTTCAAGCATCCAAATCAATCCAAGAAGCACAGACCAAGAAGCATAGTCCAAGCAACAAGAAAAAGGTATAATACAAGGCTTTTCAAGCCTTTCTGTTTTCTGAGGGGGATCAAGGGCTCATGCCAGTTCCTCATACTGGTTGTGAGCTCATTTGATCTTAGTTTAACTACAAGAGCAAAGGAGCATAAAAGTGTTTTCTGTGCTAAGCCTACTGGAAGCATTCCCGAGCGCTTGGGACTACTCTTGAGCACTCGAGAATGCCTCCAGTCTCATTTTCCTTCTTTTGGGTATTTAAGTGGACATGCAAGGGGAGTGACACATGATTTCAAACAAATCAACTCTTTTGAGGTGTGCTGGTGCAGACGATCTTTTCTTTTTAGAGCAAAATAAAGAAGATTACCTTCATTTAAGGGCATGCAAAAGTGTTTTGTTCAAGATTTAAAAGGAGAAATTTTCATACTTCAAAAATACAAGATTTGGTGTACCAGAACACTACAATGAGGGTATTGGCTGATTGAAATCAGTCCTGGGGTGTGGAATTCTCCCGAGCGCTCGAGTTTACTCCCAAGCGCTCGAGAGTGTCTGCATGCAACCTCAGTCCATCTTCCTTCCCGTTTGATCCTCCTCCTGCCTTTGGATGTCCATGCATGCGTCCCTTTTTTATCTCTTAGAACTGTAAATTTGCTTTTTAGAGAAGCAAGGATGCTTGGCTTGGAAGATTGGAGTCTTATTCTAGTTCACCAAGCCCTCTGCTGAGCTGACAGCGTTTAATAACATCTTAGTTCATAGTTGCAGCACTGTATCTTGTTCGTACTAACACAATCTGCAGGTTGAGCATGTAATACTCCCAAGCGCTCGGGAGTGCTCCCGAGCGCTCGAGAGTGAACCCAGTGACAGGATTCCAGTTTTCTGTTATTTTGCATTTCTTCATCATTTCTATCATTTCCTGTACACATGCACATGCATGCACCCCTCTTTACTTGATACACTCCTGGATACCTGTTACTTGTTTAATGAAACAAAATGTTTTCAAAAAATCCCACAAATGTTTTGTAGAGACCGATCTCGTATCGGGCGAGGGGGGTGCCGTAAAACCCTTCCCCCTCGTAACATGGCTTCCGAACCCTCAAACAAATCTCTGGTTTTCAAAATCAATCAATCATTTTCAAATCAAAACGGTTTCTCGGGTGGCGAACCATAAATCCGGGTGGCGACTCTTCAAATTTTTCAATTCGATTCAAAAACGGTGTTTTTCGGGCCGCCCCGATCCACCCGACCCGGGGCTGTGGTAGCCCACAGTGGCGACTCCGCTGGGGTTTGTTTAATTGATACTTGAGAAAAATTGGGTACATTGACCAAATGACCCGTTTTCCTTAAGTATCGATTAAACCGACGAGCCAAGCTTGAAAAAAACGTTTGTGGGATTTTTCAAAATATTTTGTTTCATTGTCTATCTTTTCACACGCATATATATCTTGTGCAACCTCGCTGTTGTGTTCTGGCAATCTTGCCCGGCTCGCTGGTGACAAGGAATCCCAGAATGCTCGGCAACCCTCGACCGTGATGAGTCATATCTGCCGTTTGTACCGTTATTGGGTGTACGCTCGATAATCAGGAGGCATACCTTGACTTTAGTCCGGGGAACCCTTTCTAAACCAGAACCCGGCCTTTATACATGTGTAGAAAGCAATAGAACCTTCCAAACTAGGACAGGGACCCACGAGGTAGGACTATGTGCTATATCCTGCCTACATGTTACTGCTTTCTGCATCTCACCATGCATCTCATCCAAGTCATGCCATAATCCTGTCGATCTAATCAATTTCAAGTCATGTCCTCTTAATCTCGCTCGCACGGTCTGTAGAATGTTGCCAAGACCCGATGAAGAGTCGTGCACCCCAGTGTACGTTGTCTAAACTACATGAGTCCTTAGAACAATGAGACTTTGGGAAATCAAAATATGCTAAGTCCTTGACTAATGCCTAATCCAAAATTCAACAGAGAATAAGGAATAACAGGAAACGACACCATGATGTCACTTTACTTACACCACATTGGCTAATGGCACCATGCCACTGACACCACTCTGATTGTGGTTTCACGTCGTCTATACTAAGCTATTCCAAGTTCAAAATTGAAGTTTCGAATGAGGACTAGTTGAATACTTAGTTCATTTTGACATCTCTTAGAATTTGTCGTTCTAAACAAAGGATGCACCCTAAAAGAAACTCTGAGGAATGAGGCAACCTTCGAAAGACCGTAATCTTATCCCCCTTGCACATCTCACCTTGCATCTTATGCTGTCCATTTGCTTTCGGGTAGAACTCTTGACTCGCTCACGTGGCTTGTTTAGGATTGCCTGGACCGATGAAGAGTCGTGCTTTTAAAAGGCACGTTGTTGGAATTATTTAGTCCTTGGAACGATGAGGTTTTAGAGATATCGAAATTCATTAAGTCTTCAATAGATTTTTCAATCATGGATTCAATGAAAATCAACGAAACAATTAGGCTACAATGTCATGATACCCACACCACTCAGGTTATAGTGCGAAGTCACTTACACCGCTTAGGCTAATGGCGCCATGCCACCTACGCCACCCCGGTTACGGTATCGTGTCATTTACGCCGAACAGTTTTTGAAACCAAAACAGAAATTCCGGGTGAAAAATGTTAAAGGCTTAATTTGTTTTGATATCTCTCAAGTCTTGTTATTCCTAATCAAAGGATACACGTACACTCAAAAGAATCTCTGAGGACTACGGCAATCCTTCATAGGTTGTCATTTCTTGAGTCGAGGTCTAGGAGACCGTAAATCCATGGAGTTTGGGACAACTCCGGTGTTTGCCGTGCCCGAACGGCTCCTTCTAATTCAATTTAGCCTTAAGTGCATCTTCCAGCAGTCTTATTGCTCTGTCTCGGCTGGTCTTAAATAATGAGATTGGCTCTGATTCCCAACGTGTGGAATTTAACCTGCCTGACATCAACCTACCCGTGACTGTTGGAACTATCCGTAAAGTTTGATCCCTTGAGTCGACGATGACAACACGCGAATAACAATTCTTTTATTCATACACATTTTTTGCAATAAATCACAACAGAGGCATATCCTTAGTTCGCTTTTTTGCGTTACTGTCAACACTGGGCCACACAAAGCCAAACGACCTTTTCGATCGCCTCAAATGACAGGGCAAACAGAGTTGGTTGAGCTGAAAAAGGCTATAGAGGAAATGACTCAGAAAATGGATAAGCAGATTACTCTGGTTCAAGGGCTGGTTGACCTTTTCATCCCCGCCATGTCGAATCCAGGACTAAATGCTGATGATGCCAGGATCAAAGAAACTCCACAAATCTACCACCCTCCAATAGTCAGAATCAAACCATGCTCAAAAGTGAAGCTCTCTGACATGTTCAAAGACTTGGTTGAATTCCATGATGCCAGAACTCACTCAAATGAGAATGTTGGATCTTTGCCTGAAACTAGTGCTGAAAAGCAAGATGTGCACATTGATGAGATCAACCCGAAGGCAAAAGAGTGTTATGTAGTTGCAAAGCAAGCAAAGCCTTCGCCAGAGGCCCACTCAGCACCACCAAGAACCCTCAACCCAGCTGCAAAATCCCACCAAGGATCTTCTCCCGCTTTCCTGTACCTCTGTCATCAGTTTATGAAAAGCTCCTCGAAGCCGGCCTCATCGAGCTGCTCCCTCCAACTCCCCTACCTCGGAAGCTCTCGGCGTCCCACAACCCAAACGTCTATTATGCCTTTCACCAATATACCGGCCATTCCATCAATAACTGCTTTCGTCTCTGCCACAAAATCCAAGATCTCATCGATAATGGAACCATCTCACCTTCACTTTCAAAGCCAAAGCACCCGCAAAACCCCTGTGTCAACCTCATCCATATCAACCCAACCTCATTCAACCCTAGCCAATACATCATACCCACAACCGAGCCAAAACCCACTGTCAATATACCTAAGGAAGTTGGGATTTGCATGCTTGAGAACAGAGACCTGGTATGGGAGTCAACACCTGATGGGTGGCGGCTGCTTGGGGAAAATTATCCTCTGATCTTTGAGGAGTTCAAGGTTGGACCGACTAGTGAATCAATGAGACATGGCTCCTTTGGACAACTTCTGAGCAACCAAACCGTCAACGGGATCTTCAATGGCATAAAAATCCATCCCTACCAGTGCATTATCGACAATTGGCCACCAGAATCCACTGTTTCAACCCCTGCTAAGGTCGATGCCTCGATAATAAGCTCCAAGCCATCACAGAATCTGAGGGTGGATCGAAATCTAAATGATGCCAAGGATAGTGAGGGAGGACCAGAGCTAACAAAAGGCCAAGAAGAGGCCTTTAAAAGGGCAGTGGCAACAAAGGACCATGATTACAATGAAGCCAATCCATGAATGGAATTTCTCACGAGTCTGGAAACCTTTTAAGTTTCAAGTCGAGTCTTTTTCAAGTCAATTTCGAGTCAGTTTGTACTTCGAGTCTTTCATGCTTTGTGTCTGTATGTTTTCAAATTCAGGTTTGTAGTCGAAAAAGAAAATCCAAAAGAGAGTCAGTTTCGTAGTCCCGAACTACGTTATGACCTGATTCCTTTGCAAGAAGGATACGTAGGCAGCCTCATCCTGAGGCCCAGTCATATTCATTCGAGTCGATCCCAAAATTCAGTCACGATCTTTTGAGTCAATCCGTTGTCGGTCTGTCCCATCTTTTGAAATCAATCTCAAGCTTCTTGGGTCGAAATTGTGATAATAAACTCGCATTTTGTGATAATCCCTTAACTTGGAATTGTTTTGCACTATCAATTGAGAAGTCAAAACATGATACAGTAGTCGATTGAACCTTCGCCCTTGCAAGGAGAAGAATTTCATGGGACCACTCCCTGACGCCGTCGAGAAGCGATGCCTTGGCCCGAGAAAAAGCTCGCTGGATCAAAACATCAAAATATGATCCAGGCACACAAATATCTTAACTTGCATCTAGGATCCAGTTATCGAGTTGTGCAATTCAGTTATCGAGTTGTGCAATTCAAAATGAAGAAAGGCATTCTTTTCTTTTATCAAACGCTTGAAGATACATATCCATTGATAACCCCTTTGAGCTTAATTTGATTTCTTTTGAAAGAACCTAGCTAAGCAGCTATCCCCCCACACTGGGGTGAAATAAGGAAGACAAATGTGCCAAACACATGGTTATCATCGGCGCATCAGAATTCAAAGAAAGTGTCTAATACATGGGCACAATGAGATGCAAAACTTCGAAGAAAAATCAGGGAAAGCTCAAAATCAACACAAGTGCCAAACACATTGGCACAGCAAAGGCGAAGGAAAGAAAGCGCCCATCAAAAACAAAAAGGGCACAAAATGTTCAAGGTGGCTGCTAGCTCTCGAAACCCAAAGAAAATGAAAATTTTTTAGCCTATTATCCTTCCTTTGTTAAACCAAACCTTGGCCACGTTACAACCAGGATAAAGTCCTTTCAGATTGGAAAACACAAACTTGATAACAAAAATCCTAGACAATAGGAGAAAACAAGAAGGAGGGGCACGACATTTTGTGAATCCTGCAAAATCCAAGCTGGGGCATTTTTCGAAATCCATGGGTTGACATCAGCAATCTGGGGCATGGTTTGCGGTAAAAATCCTCGAGTTTTGACAAGACAAGATCAAAGAAAATCCTGAATGAGCATCACTTGCTGGAGCTTAAACAATTCCATGGCCCCGAATGGAAAATCATCAAAACTTGATTTTATCATGACAATTTCAAACGTCAATTGTGGGGCGTGCTTGCCATTTTTCGAACCCCCAAACAATCAAGTTTCTCGTCGAGTCATATCAAGCTCCTCGTCCAGTCAAGGTCATCACGGAGCGTCAGTCTTCTCATAAATGGTCTTTCTTGTCTTTTGAGTCATCTAAGCCTTGTCCAAATTCACACAAGGTCATCTCTCGAGTCAGGTCATATTGATCTTGAGGTCCCAACTTGTGAGAGAAATTCCAACACATGGAACCCATGCCTGCACTCATGATAACACTGGTTGCCAAAACTATCAGTGGAATCAAGGAAAAGAATCAAAACTAAGGTCTGTCACTCACTGGGGCATGCACATCAAGCCAATGTCATCGATCATAGCAAGCATATCAAGACTGGGGCATGAATGCTTAAAACTCAAGCCCTGATCAAAGTCAAATTCAAACCAACTCCAGCTCAAGCCCTGGATCCAGCTCAAACCCAATTTCCATCCAAAGACAAACTCCATTCCAAGTCCTAAGATCCTGAAAATACCAGTCCGCTGGCCAAAAACAGTAAAGCAGAAGAAGTACTCGGACATGTCCTTTGTTTTTCATAAAATAAAAAGAAATCATCGTTGTTGTCAAATGTCGAAACACGGGTCTCACTTTCTAGCCTCGACCTCTTATGGTCGCCTTCATCTATCATATTTGTCAACATGACTGCTTGACGTGCTGCCATAGATTTGGCATTGTCCTCTTGGACATCTTTTAATCAACTTCTGCCATAGATTTGGCACCATCCTGAGGGACATCATTTAATCATCTGCTGCCATAGATTTGGCACCGTCCTAAGGGGCATCTTTCAATCATCTGCTGCCATAGATTTGGCATTGTCCTGAGGGACACCTTTCAATCATTTTCTGCCATAGATTTGGCATTATCCTGAGGGACACCTTTCAATCGTCTTCCGCCATAGATTTGGCACCGTCCTGAGGGGCACCTTTCAATCATTTTCTGCCATAGATTTGGCTTTGTCCTGATGGACACCTTTCAATCATTTTCTGCCATAGATTTGGCATTGTCCTGAGGGACGTTTTTCAATCATCTTCCGCCATAGATTTGGCACCGTCCTGAGGGACATCATTCAATCATCTTCCGCCATAGATTTGGCATTGTCCTGAGGGACATCATTCTCTCGACTTCTGCCATAGATTTGGCATTGTCTTGAGGGACATCTTTCAATCATCTTTTGCCATAGATTTGGCATTGTCCTGAAGGACATTTTTCCATCATCTTTTGCCATAGATTTGGCATTGTCCTGAGGGGCATCTTTTAATCATCTTCTGCCATAGATTTGGCATTGTCCTGAGGGACATTTTTTAATCATCTTCCGCCATAGATTTGGCACCGTCCTAAGGGACATCATTCAATCATCTTCCGCCATAGGTTTGGCACTGTCCTGAGGGACATCTTTCAATCAACTTCTACCGTAGATTTGGCATCTGGTTAATTATTTGCTTGCGTGTCTGCATGTTTGCATTTGCCCCAAAAAACTACGCTGGTCTGATCCCTACAAACGGGGTACGTAGGCAGCTCGAAACAGCACGCCCTAATGTTTCGAATGCTTGTGCATCTTTACTTGCATTTGATTTTGAATTCAGGATTTAATAGGGCTCGAATTGGGCTGTCTCAATCTTTGGGCGTCACTCGCATCCAGACATGATGCCGAGCGCCGTCCAAAGAGGGGCAACTGTAAACACCCCAATTTGGACCTATTAATTATCCTTAACTTATGCCTTCGGGCCTCCCCGATGATGAAAATGAATCAAAACAGGCCTTGGACGAACTTGGACAATGCTTCTTGGACTTTTCAAAACAAAAACTCTTCTTTTTTCGACACCCTGAGGGCAAAATGGGCACACTTTTTGGCATGTAAAATATATTTGAATGAAACCAATTGGGTTAGAAAGAGGACTCAATGATCTTTCCAACGCTTCGAAAAACACTCAAATCCGAGTCCGAGAGTGTCCGTGGCGCCCTTCTGAAGTTGGGCTGCCACTCTAGAGCGCTCGGGAACATTCCCAAGTGCTCGGGACTGCCACACTAGAGCGCTTGGGAGTGCTGACAGACCAATGCATGTTGAGCTTGGCTTTGACCATGGCTTTTTAGGCTTTTCAGGTCTTTCAACGTTCAAACCTGGTCTTACCTGAGTATGCAGGTCTGGCAAGGCATCTCATGATGCCATTTTCCCCCCCAAAACCATTTTCCATTTGATTTTCTTTGATTTTTTAAGTTTCCAACTTATTTTTCCTTCCCCTATATATACCCCTCCATTCCACATGCAAAAGGGGCACGAAATATCACTCCCTCCCTCTGCTTTTCTCTGAGATTTTCAGCCTCTAAACCTCCCTAAAACGTTTTCCAAAACTTGTGTTTTCGAAGAAATTTCAAACAATTTTCAAGTACTTCAAAGCCTCAAATTTCTACCCCATCCATTACTCCATCTTCCTACTGTTTTCTAAGCATTTTCAAGCATCCAAATCAATCCAAGAAGCACAGACCAAGAAGCATAGTCCAAGCAACAAGAAAAAGGTATAATACAAGGCTTTTCAAGCCTTTCTGTTTTCTGAGGGGGATCAAGGGCGCATGCCAGTTTCTCATACTGGTTGTGAGCTCATTTGATCTTAGTTTAACTACAAGAGCAAAGGGGCATAAAAGTGTTTTCTGTGCTAAGCCTACTGGAAGCATTCCTGAGCGCTCGGGACTACTCTTGAGCGCTCGAGAATGCCTCCAGTCTCATTTTCCTTCTTTTGGGTATTTAAGTGGAAATGCAAGGGGAGTGAAACGTGATTTCAAATAAATCAACTCTTTTGAGGTGTGCTGGTGCAGACGATCTTTTCTTTTTGGAGCAAAATAAAGAAGATTACCTTCATTTAAGGGCATGCAAAAGTGTTTTGTTCAAGATTTAAAAGGAGGAAATTTCATACTTCAAAAATACAAGATTTGGTGTACCAGAACACTACAATGAGGGTATTGGCTGATTGAAATCAGTCCTGGGGTGTAGATCACTCCCAAGCGCTCGGGATCGCTTCCAAGCGCTCGGGAGTGTCTGCATGCAACCTCAGTCCATCTTCCTTCCCGTTTCATCCTCCTCCTGCCTTTGGATGTCCATGCATGCGTCCCTTTTTTATCTCTTAGAACTATAAATTTTGCTTTTTAGGGAAGCAAGGATGCATGGCTTGGAAGATTGGAGTCTTATTCCAGTTCACCAAGCCCTCTGCTGAGCTCACAGCGTTTAATAACATCTTAGTTCATAGTTGCAGCACTGTATCTTGTTCGTACTAACACAATCTGCAGGTTGAGCATGTAATACTCCCAAGCGCTCGGGAGTGCTCCCGAGCGCTCGAGAGTGAACCCAGTGACAGGATTCCAGTTTTCTGTTATTTTGCATTTCTTCATCATTTCTATCATTTCCTGTACACATGCACATGCATGCACCCCTCTTTACTTGATACACTCCTGGATACCTGCTACTTGTTTAATGAAACAAATTGTTTTCGAAAAATCCCACAAATGTTTAGTAGAGACCGATCTCGTATCGGGTGAGGGGGGTGCCGTAAAACCCTTCCCCCTCGTAACATGGCTTCCAAACCCTCAAACAAATCTCTGGTTTTCAAAATCAATCAATCATTTTCAAATCAAAACGGTTTCTCGGGTGGCGAACCATAAATCCGGGTGGCGACTCTTCAAATTTTTCAATTTGATTCAAAAACGGTGTTTTTCGGGCCACCCCGATCCACCCGACCCGGGGCTGTGGTAGCCCACACAACGCTTCGAAAAATACCCAAAACCGAGTTCGGGAGTGTCCGTGGCGCCCTTCTGAAGTTGGGCTGCCACTCTAGAGCGCTCTGGAACATTCTAGAGCGCTCGGGAGTGCCACTCTAGAGCGCTTGGGAGTGCTAACAGACCAATGCATGTTGAGCTTGGCCTTTGACCAAGGCTTTTCAGACTTTTCAACTCGTTCAACATTCAAACCTGCATATCCCAAGCATGCCTGAGCCAGCAGAGCATCTAATCATGCCTTTTTTCCCTCCCAAAGCCATTTTCTCCTTATTTTTGATTTATTTTTCAAGTTTCAAACCTATTTTCTTCACCCCTATATATACCCCCTTCATTCTTCAGCACCTGACCACGAAAAACCAGCCTCCCCCACCCCATTTTGTTGCCAAAATCAGTTTCTAAAACTCTCTTTCAAACTCTTTCAAAACAACTTCCATTTTCTAAGAAAAATCACCAATTCTCAAGCAAAGTCTCTAACAGAAATGGAGGCCTAAATTCCCTCTTCTCAAACTGTTTTCTAACCATTTTCAAGCTCCAAAGGCAGTCCAAGAAGCCAAGTTCAAAGTCAAGCAAAGGTATAAAGGCTAACTTTATACTTCGAAATTTACTATTTTTCAACCTTCTGAGGGGGATCAAGGGCTCATGCGAGTTCCTCATACAGGTTGTAAGCTCATTTGATCTTAGTTTAACTACAAGAGCAAAGGGGCATAAAAGTGTTTTCTGTGCTAAGCCTACTGGAAGCATTCCGAGCGCTCGGGACTACTCTTGAGCGCTCGAGAATGCCTCCAGTCTCATTTTCCTTCTTTTGGGTATTTAAGTGGACATGCAAGGGGAGTGAAACATGATTTCAAACAAATCAACTCTTTTGAGGTATGTTGGTGCAGACGATCTTTTTTTTTTAGAGCAAAATAAAGAAGATTACCTTCATTTAAGGGCATGCAAAAGTGTTTTGTTCAAGATTTAAAAGGAGGAATTTTCATACTTCAAAAATACAAGATTTGGTGTACCAGAACACTACAATGAGGGTATTGGCTGATTGAAATCAGTCCTGGGGTGTAGATCACTCCCAAGCGCTCGGGATCGCTTCCAAGCGCTCGGGAGTGTCTGCATGCAACCTCAGTCCATCTTCCTTCCCGTTTGATCCTCCTCCTGCCTTTGGATGTCCATGCATGCGTCCCTTTTTTATCTCTTAGAACTGTAAATTTGCTTTTTAGAGAAGCAATGATGCATGGCTTGGAAGATTGGAGTCTTATTCCAGTTCATAGTTGCAGCACTGTATCTTGTTCGTACTAACACAATCTGCAGGTTGAGCATGAAATACTTCCAAGCGCTCGGGAGTGGGGTCCCAAGCGCTCCACTCCACTTCCGAGCGCTCGAGAGTGGGATCAGTGACAGGGTTTCAGTTTCTGTCATTTTGCATTTCTTCATCATCTTTCGTTATCCTCTGTACATATGCACATGCATGCACCCCCTCACTTCATATACTTCTGGATACCTGCTAACTGTTTTCATGAAATAAAATATTTTTAATAAATCCCACAAATGTTAAGTAGAGACAGATCTTGCATCGAGCGAGGGGGGTGCCGTAAAACCTTTCGCCCCTCGTAACATGGCTTCCGAACCCCCAATCAAATCTCTGATTTTCAATTCAAATCAATCATTTTCAATCAAAACGGTTTCTCGGGTGACAAACCACAAATCCGGGTGGCGACTTTTCAAAATTTTCAACTCGATTCAAAAACGGTGTTTTTCGGGCTGCCCCGATCCACCCGAGGCTGTGGTAGCCCACAGTGGCGACTCTGCTGGGGACATGATTTAATTAATACTTGAGAAAAATCGGTATGTTGATAAAATGGCCCGATTTTCTTAAGCATTAATTAAATTAGTGAGCCAAGCTTGAAAGATATTTGTGGGATTTTTCAAAAAAAAAAACATTTTGTTTCATTTTCTATCTTTTGTATATAAATCTTATTCAGCCTCGCTGTTGTGTTCTGGCAATCTTGCCCGGCTAGCCGGTGACAAGGAATCCCAGAATGCTCGGCAACCCTCGACTATGATGAGTCATACCTGCTGTATGTACCATTATCGGGTGTACGCTCGATAAGCGGGAGGCACACCTTGACTCTAGTCTGGGGAACCCCCTTTAAACCAAAAACCGGCCTTCATATATGTGTAGAAAGCATTAGAACCTTCCTAGCTAGGACAGGGACCTGCAAGGTAGGACTATGTGCTATATCCTGCCTACACGTTACTGCTTTCTGCAGCTCACCATGCATCTCATCCATTTCATGCCATCATGCTGTCTATTCAATTTCAAGTCTTGTGCTTCTTAGACTTGCTTGCGCGGTCTGTAGAAGGTTGCCGAGACCCGATGAAGAGTCGTGCACCCCGGTGTACGTTGTTTAAACTATATGAGTCCTTAGAACAATGAGACTTTGGGAAATCAAAACATACCAAGTCTTTGACTAACGCCTAATCAAAGATTCAACGGAGAATAAGGAATAGCAAGGAAACGATGTCGTGACGCCATGTCACTTACACCATTTCGGCTAATGGCGCTATGCCACTGATGCCACTTTGGTTATGGTATCACGTCATCTATACTAAGCTATTCCAAATTCAAATTTTGAAACTTCGAATGAGGACTAGTTGAATACTTAGTTCATTTTCACATCTCTTAGAACTTGTTGTTCTAAACAAAGGATACACCCCCAAAAGAAATTCTGAGGATTGATGCAACCTTCGAAAGACCATAGTCTTATCCCGCTTGCACATCTCACCTTGCATCTTATGTTCATTTGCTTTCGGGTAGAACTCTTAGACTCGCTCGTGCGGCTTGTTTAGGATTGCCTGGACCGATGAAGAGTCGTGCTTTTTAAAGGCACGTTGTTGAAATTAATTAGTCCTTGGAACGATGAGGTTTTAGGGATATCGAAATTCATTAAGTCTTCAATACATTTTTCAATCATGGATTCAATGAAGATTAACGAAACAATTAGGCTACAATGTCGTGATACCCACACCACCCATGTTATAGTGCGAAGTCACTTACACCGCTTAGGCTAATGGCACCATGCCACTGACGCCACTCCGGTTACGGTATCATGTCATTTACGCCAAACGGTTTTTGTGTTCATTTGCTTTCGGGTAGGACCAATAAAGAGTCATGCTTTTAAGGGGCATGTTGTCGAAATTAATTAGTCCTTGGAACGATGAGGTTTAGGGATATCGAAATTCATTAAGTCTTCAATACATTTTTCAATCATGGATTCAATGAAGATTAACGAAACAATTAGGCTACAATGTCGTGATACCCACACCACCCATGTTATAGTGCGAAGTCACTTACACCGCTTAGGCTAATGGCACCATATTTACGCCAAACGGTTTTTGAAACCAAAGGAAATTTCTGGTGAAAAATGTTGAAGACTTAATTTGTCTTGATATCTCCCAAGTCTTGTTATTCCTAATCAAAGGATACACATTCAAAAGAATCTCTGAGGACTACGGCAATCCTTCATAGGTTGTCATTTCGTGGAAACCATAAATCCGCGGAGTTTGAGATACCTCCGGTGTTTGCCGTGCCCGAACGGCTCCCTCTAATTCAATGCATTTCCAGAAGTCTTATTGCTCTGTCTCGGATGGTCTTAGATAAGGAGATTGGCTCGATTCTCAACGTATGGAATTTAACTCATCGACCAACCCGTGTTGTTGGAACTATCCGTGAAGTTTGATCCCTTGAGTCGACGATGACAACACGTGAATAACAACTCTTTTATTCATACACGTTTTTTTTCTTCAATAAATCACAACAAGGGCACATTCTGAGTTCGCTTTTTTACTTTACTGTCAGCACTGGGCCATCCATCTTACAGCAAAACCATACCTTCATAGACTCAGAATTTGTGGGAAGATATGGAACAGCCGGTGCAAAATTTGAATGGGGAGCATCCGAACGGGGAATAGCCAACAGGGAATCTGAATGAGTTGAATCAAATCCGAACCTCTATTAAACAGATGGGTGAACGAACAAACAACCAGATTACCCAGTTGATGCTCATGATAACCGGAGTTGCCAGACGACTTCCACCTCCACAAAACCCAGAAATAGCCCTCGAAAACAACCATGAACCACCCCCTGAACCAAACCCCCATAGCCCAGAAATGGCCGCCATCAAAGCCAAATTAGCCCAACTTGAGCAGTCCTTAGCCAGAAGCGAAAGAATCACCTCAATTGGTTTCGACATCGATGAACTCTGCCTCTTCCCAAATGCCAGACTACCCAAGAAATTCAAGCCAATCGACTTTGCTAAGTTCGACGGAACCGGTGATCCAAAAGCACACTTGACCAGCTACATTGGGGCACTTTCCATGTGGGGCGTAGAGAAGGACGCCATGGCCCAAATGTTTTGTCAAACATTGGTTGGACATGCCCTGCAGTGGTTCACTGTCTTGGAAACGACGAAGAAGAAATCTTGGGAGGACATCTGTGAGACTTTTGTGGCCCAGTTCGACTACAACATCCAACTTGAGGTCACCATCCGAGAGTTAGAATCCACAAAGATGGAATCGAAGGAGTTTTTTATGGATTTTGTCCGAAGATGGAGAGCAACGGCTGTTCAGATGAAGGACAAACCCTCTGAGAAAGATCAAATTCGGATGATTGTCCGAAATCTCCAGCCCGCACTTGCCAAGCACATGATCCTAGCTCAAGACTCTTCCGATTTCAAGACATTCTTCGAAACAGGCCTGGCCGTCGAAGAAGCCATTCAGTTGGGCATCCTTGAAAATACTGACAACCCCAATGCCTTCTGCGCCTACCACCAAATGCCCGGTCACGCTACCGATGACTATCACCGTCTCCGTCATAAGATCCAAGACCTAATCGACGACAGAAGCATCCCAATGCCGGACCTCAGATCTAGAGTAGGATTTTGAGTGCAGTCAATCCATGAACGGAATTTCTCACGAGCCTGGGAAGTTTCTGAGTTTTTGAGTTTCAAGTCAACACTTCGTCTTTCAATTTCGAGTCAATTTGTATTTCGAGTCTTTCCTGCTTTTGTGTCTGTATGTTTTCAAATTCAAGTTTGTAGTCAAAGACGAAAAATCAAAAAGAGAGACAGCTTCGTACTCCCGAACTACGTTATGACCTGATTCCTTCGTAAGAAGGATACGTAGGCAGCCTCATCCTGTGGCCAGGTCATGTTCATTCGAGTCGATCCCAAAATTCAGTCATGATCTTTCGAGTCAATCCGTTGTCGGTCTGTCCCATCTTTTGAAATCAATCTCAAGCTTCTTGGGTCGAAATTGTGATAATAAACTCGCATTTTGTGATAATCCCTTAACTTGGAATTGTTTTACACCATCAATTGAGAAGTCAAAACATGATACAGTAGACGATTGAACCTTCGCCTTTGCAAGGGAAGAATTTCATGGGACCACTCCCTGACGCCGTCGAGAAGCGATGCCTTGGCCTGAGAAAAAGCTCGCTGGATCAAAACATCAAAATATGATCCAGGCACACAAATCTCTTAACTTGCATCTAGGATCCAGTTATCGAGTTGTGCAATTCAAAATAAAGAAAGGCATTCTTTTCTTTTATCAAACGCTTGAAGATATATATCCATTGATAACCCCTTTGAGCTTAATTTGATTTCTTTGAAAGAACCCAACTAGGTAGCTATCCCCCACACCGGGATGAAATGAGGAGGACAAATGTGCCAAACACATGATTATCATTAGCACATCAGAATTCAAAGCGTGAAAGTGCCAAATACATGGGCACAATGAGATGCAAAACTTTGAAGAAAAATCAGAGAAAACTTAAAATCAATGAAAGTGCCAGACACATCGGCACAACAAAGTGCAAAGCAAATCAAGTAAAAGAAGGCGCCCATCAAAAGCAAAAGGGCGCAAAAATATTCAAGATAGCTGCTAGCTCTCGAAACCCAAAGAAAATGAAAATTTTTGAACCTATTATCCTTTCTTTGTTAAGCCAAAACCTTGGCCACGTTACAACCCGGATAAAGTCCTTTCAGATTGAAAAACGCAACTTGATAACAAAAATCCTAGGCACTGGGAGAAAACAAGAAAGAGGGGCAAGACTTTTTGTGAATCCCGCAAAAGGAGAAAATCCGAACTGGGGCATTTTCAAAACCCATGGGCTGTCATCAGCAACCTGGGGCAGACTTCGTGGTAAAAATTCTCGTGTTTTGGACAAAACAAGATGAGCATCATTTGATAGTGCTAAAACAATTTCAAAACCTCAAATGGGAAAATCATCAAAACTTGATTTTATCATGACAATTTCCAATGTCAATTGTGGGGCATGCTTGCCATTTTTCGAACCCTCAAGTAATCAAGCTACTCGTCAAGTCAAGTCAAACTCCTCGTCCAGTCAAAGTCATCATGGAGAGTCAGTCCTCTAATAAATGGTCTTTCTTGTCTTTTGAGTCATCTAAGCCTTGTCCAAATTCACACAAGGTCCTCATCAAGTCAAGTCACTTTGATTTTGAGGTCCCAACTCATGAGAAAAATTCCAATACATGGAAGGACCCGCATTTGCATTCATGATAAAATTGGTTGCCAAAACTATCAGTGGAATCAAGGAAAAGAATCAAAACTGAGACCTGTTACTGGGCATGCACATCAGGCCAATGTCATCGAACATAGCAAGCATATCAAGACTGGGGCCTGAATGCTCAAAACTCAAACCCTGATCAAAGTCAAACTCAAACCAACTCCAGCTCAAGCCCTGGGTCCAGCTCAAACCCAATTTCCATCCAAAGACAAACTCCATCCCAAATCCCAAGATCCTGAAAATACCAGCCCGTTGGCCAAAAACAGTAAAGCAGAATAACCAACCCTGGAAGATTACTACTCCCAGACATGGCGAATCGCAGAGAGGCGGTCGAAACATAGTGACAGTTCAGTGCTACAACTATTAGGCTATAGGCCACTATAAGCGGGAATGCCCCCAACCTCAAAGAGAAAGAATGGGAGCTTTGGAAGTCAGAAAGCTCACCCTGGGCAGGCCAGTTTTAGAAGCAAAACCCTGGGGGCACATTGCAGCAGCAGCAGAATGGGCAAAGCAATGGAAAGCAGCCCATGGGAATTCAGCAAGGCACTGGAGGGCATGTCTTTGCGCTGCAGGCTGAGGAACCAGAGCAGGATCCCTCTATGAACCAAGGTATGCTACTATTGTATAGTACCTACCTACAAGCTTTGTTTGACTCTAGAGCATCGCAGTCATTCATATCTACTGCTTGCGTAACTGCACTAGCACTAGAAATAGAACCCCTAAGTACGAGTATGGAAGTAACATCACCGTTAGGGGGGAGTTTAGCTGTTAATCCAGTGTGTAGAGAGTGCGAACTAGAAGTAGCCAACCTGTGTCAGACCTGCGATCTTAGAGTGATTGACATGGCGGATTTCGATGTAATCCTGGGGATGGACTGGCTATCAGCACATCGAGCAGTCATAGACTGCCATCAGAAGATGGTGACCACTTACACCCCTGAAGGGACTCGTTTTCTATTTAAGGGGGATAGACAGACAGCGAGTTTGACGACGAGAAGATCCACGTGGTAGAATCACCTGTTTGGATGGCTAGCTGGCCTCCAAATGGAAGAAGCCGATAGGATGGAAGTGGGATTACCACACATCGTTTGTGAGTACGCCGATGTTTTCCCCGAAGAAATTGCTGGCTTACCACCTCAAAGAGAGATAGACTTCTCTATAGAATCCAACTGGGAACGACACTAATCTCTATGGCGCCGTACCAAATGGCCTCTGCTGAGCTAAAAGAGCTCAAGACCCAATTGCAAGAGCTGTTGGACAAAGGGTTCATCAGGGCGAGTATGTCACCATGGGGAGCGCCGGCATTGTTCATGAAGAGAAAAGAAGGGTCGCTTCGACTGTGCATCGACTACAGGAAGCTAAACCAAGTCACGGTCAAGAATCGGTATCCATTGCCAAGAATCGATGATCTATTTGATCAATTGAGAGGAGCAACCAGCTTCTCTAAGATCGATCTTCGATCAGGCTATCATCAGTTAAGGATCCAGGATGAGGATATCGCCAAGACAGCCTTTCGCACCAGATACGGGCACTACGAGTTTGTGGTGATGCCATTCGGGCTGACCAACGCTCCGGTAGTACTCATGTGTCTCATGAACAAGATTTTTCAGCCCTACTTAGACAATTTGTAGTGGTGTTCATTGATGACATATTGATATACTACGCCAATAAGGAGGAGCACGAAGGACACCTTCAGATAGTACAACAAATACTCCGAGATAGCCAAATCTATGCCAAAGCAAGTAAATGCGAGTTTTGGCCGGAAGTGGTTAAGTTCTTGGGGCACGTAGTATCCAAGGACAGAATCACGATGGACGAAAGTAAAGTCGAAGTAGTGCTGAATTGGAAATAACCGACCTCAGTGTTTGAAATCAGGAGTTTTCTAGGATTGGCTGGGTATTACTGCAGATTCATACAAGACTTCTCAATCCTAGCCAAGCCAATGACAAGGCTGACTCAAAAAGGAGTGAAGCTAGATTGGAATGAAGCCTATGAGAAATCCTCTAGGGCATTGAAAAAAAGGCTAACCAGTGCGTCGATGCTCATCATTCCTGAGCGGGGAGTAGATTATACGGTTTATTGCAACGCGTCAAGAGACGGTTTGGGGTGCGTGCTTATGCAGAATGGAAAAGTTGTAGCCTACGGATCTCGACAACTCCGACCACACTAGTAGAATTACCCCACTCACGACTTCGAATTGGCTGCAGAAGTATTCGCCCTTAAGTCCTAGCATTACTATCTGTGGGGAGAACAAGTCGACGTTTTTACCGACCACAAGAGCCTTAAGTATCTTTTCACTTAGAAGGATTTGAACCTGAGGCAGCATCAATGGATGGAATACTTGGAGGACTACAAGTTTACATTACAGTATCACCTTGGCAAGGCCAACGTGGTGGCTGACGCTCTGAGCCGAAAGGACAGGGCACAGAAAGTCAAAACTACCATCAAGGAGTGGGAAATGGTGGACACTCTCAACGAGTTCAACCTGCGACCATCATCAGAGGACGGAAACGCATGTCTGTATGCTCTCGTTGCAGAACCAGCACTCCACTGAGAAATCCTACTAGCTCAAACCTTTAAGTAGGATTGCGAGTTCATTTGATCTCGAATCCGAGAAGGAAAGGTGCTACCCGGATGGACAATCGAGAAGGATAATAGCCTGAGATTCAAAGAAAAGGTGTTCATACCTAATATTGGAACCCTTCGAGAAGCCGTACTCCAAGAAGCTCACCATTCGAACTTTGCAGTCAAGATGTATCACGATTTGCGAAGGACATACTTGTGGGAAGGAATGAAGAAGGAAGTTCTACCTGTCTCGTGTGTCAGCAAGTCAAGGCTGAACACCAGAAACCTGGAGGAGATCTCCAACCCTTACCAATTCTGACCTGGAAATGGGAGCATATCTCGATGGATTTTGTGACCGGACTACCAAGGTCCGCCAAATCCAACGTTGCTATTTGGGTGATCGTAGATCGACTCACCAAATCTGTGCATTTTCTGCTTATTAAGATGACAGAAAATGTAGAACATCTGAGCCTGTTGTATATCTAAGAGATTGTATGCCTACATGGCGTACCTATCTCAATAGTGTCTGACCGGGACCCATATTTCATGTCACACTTTTGGAAGGGATTGCAGAAGGCACTGGGAATGGACGTAAGGCTTAGTATGGCATTCCACCCATAGTCAGATGGACAAACGGAGAGGACAATACAGAACTGGAAGACATGCCAAGAGCCTGTGCCTTGGATTTTTTTGGAAACTAGAAGCCGCACTTACCATTGGTAGAGTTCGCCTACAACAACAACTACCAAGCGAGTATCGAGATGGCACCGTACGAAGCCCTATACGGTTGACCCTGTTGATCTCCCGTCTGTCGGACAGATGCTGGAGAAACTGGGTTAATAGGACCTGACATAGTACGGGATACCACGGAAAAGGTCAAGACCATCACACAAAGGATCTAAAGCGCTCAAAGCAAACAAAAGAGCTATGCGGATAAAAGAAATCGACCACTATCCTTTGTAGTAGAAGACCATGTGTTCCTAACGATTAGGCCAAAGAAAGGAGTTATCAGATTTGGGAAAAAGGAAAAGTTGTCCCCCCGCTATATCGGACCCTTCAACATAGAGGAGAAAATCGGGAAGGTTGCGTATCGTCTAGCGCGGCCACCGCAGCTAGATAGAGTACATAACGTGTTCCACGTTTCAATGCTCCGCAAGTATCTCACGTTTCCCACACATGTCCTTAAATGGGAAGACATCACCATTGACAAAGATTCGACGTACGAAGAAAAAACCGATAGAGATTCAGGATCGAAGTGATAAGGTAATCCGAAACAAGACGATCAAACTAGTATGAGTCCTGTGGAAGCACCATGGATCTGAAGAGACCACATGGGAGAGAGAGGAAACCATGAAGGCAAATTACCCTCACCTATTCGAATCCGAGCGTACACCTAATTTCGAGGACGAAATTATTTAAGGGAGATAGTTTGTAACGACTCCGATTTTTAGTAAATAAAAATATCGTTTAAATATTTGAAAATCCTTTATTTATACTAGGATTGTTTTATAAATTTTTTTTAACTTTTATAATCCATCATAATTAGATTTAAGACTTATAAAATTAAATCTCTTCGAACTGGACGATCTAGTCCTTTTCTAAAGACAATTATGCTTGTAGAAGCACCTGTATATTTTTCTAATGGATGAATAAAATCTTAAAATTATATTTTTTGACTAGAAATCCTACTTGGCAAGTATAATTAGCTTCTAACCAATTAGTTAGAGAAACCTAATTACCATTTCAACCTAGTTACCCTAGATGAATCTTTTCAACCATCTTTGAACCTTGTGAATCTTTCCAAACCCTAATTGAACCTTTTAGACCTACAAAGTAATCATTATGCATCCAAAAGTAGTATACTTATACACACACACACACACTAGCCTACCATAATCATATCTATATACATATATAGACTTTCTAAGAAAGTCTTAACCATTGGTCAATGTGATATCACTTGAAAGCCTTACCACTCATCATTACCCTTTTCCTAGACTTAGTAAGACTACTTAGACCTAAGTATACATAATCATGTATATATATATATACACACCCCTAGTACTAGGAAGAGAGCGAGAGGCCGAGAGAGAGGGAGAGAGTGTGTGTGTGTGTGTGTGTGTGCGCGCGCGCATGTATTTGGGTACACTCTAACTATGGTGGCCTCGGTTACTGTAACGCCCCGAATTTTGGGTACGTTAAATAAACATTTTTATTGAATAAATTAAGGAGAGTCTAGCTCATTATTACAACATAAGTCTCACAAGAGTACTTTTATTCAACAAAAGAGGGGATAATCTAAGGTTAACTACTGCTCCGCCTCTTCCTCCATCCTTGCAAGCTCCTCAGCTCCAAAGGCCTCGAAGGTGTACTGTTCCTGCTGCTCATCTATAAAATCTGACACATTATACCAGTGTCGCCCCCAGTATAATATGTCAGGGTCATCAAAAAGGTAACACCGTGAGCTATAGAAGCCCAATAGAATAATCCAACCCGCTAACCCATAACTTATAATGAAGAGTCATATAAATAATTACACATGCTCATTCAACAACATAATTAACAATGACACATCCGCATTCACTATCTTGCTTACGTTGGTGTCATGCCTTTCTTTGTTTCTCCTACGCGACTCATCGTAAACTGTGTCACCATTTCATTTCAAAAATCATTTCTCATTCAACGGGCTACCAAGTCCGGCCACGTTATAAAATCTTGCATTGGCTCCTCTCCGCGGATAACCAAGCCCAATTACCAATGAAGCTACCACGTCCGGCTCGATTAGCAATCTACACAATGGGCTACCAAGTCCGGCCTCATTGCGGTTTTCGCAAGTCCACACAAAGGGCTACCAAGTCCGGCCACCTTGCGGGTTTTCACAACTCACATAAGGCTACCAAGTCCGGCCATTATGTAGTTTCAAAAATCCTTTTTATCCATATCAACCACTCCCTAAGTGTCATGTTTCTACTTTTCGGTTCTCGTGTCTAGTAATCATGCATAGACTCCGCGGCGGGACGAATCACTTTAAAGTAATCTAGCAAGATCATCCAACTCTATTTAATCATGCTTGTTTAGAACCACAAGTAAGGTAAGCAATCATGCGATCAAGTTTCACAATCCTTGAAAAGTTCAAAATACGAATACTTCGTTTTGAAACAACACTTTCTCGTAACAACATATGTTTATTGATGAGTTAATCAAGTTGGGAGATTCTTTAAACCATGCATTCAATTATTCTCAAGATCAAAGTAAACTACGTACTTTTAGTAAGAAAGTTCTACAATCTAATTCATACAACTAACTTTATTTCCTTTAGCGAAAATAGTTCGAAAAGCTCAACACACATCTTACCTATATTTTAGGAAGAGTAGATCGGGAAAATCTACGTATACTTAAGGTTAGGAAGTATAGGAAAGAGATACGTAGAGTTAGAGGTATAAGAAGATTCTACCTTTCTTCTTGGCGGTAGGAAGACTACGAAAAGATCGACGGAAAGAAAGTTGGCAAACGAACAGAGTAACGGCTTATGATAAGCTTCCGATAGCTTCGAAAGAGAAAGGTTTCTCTCGAAACTAGATCGTAACCTATACTACTACTACTTTAGGATCGAGGTGGTGGTCGTATGGTGGTTTAGTGGCGGAGATGGAAAGGAAGCTCAAGAACAAGCTAGAACTACTCAAGAACACTAAGAATTCTTATGCTTTCAAGGAGAGAACTTGGAGAATGAAGAGGTGTGAGTTGAATGAGAAGTGTGAGGTCCTATTTATAGGCAAATGGGCTCTCCCTCCCTCTCTTTGGCCGGCTGCCCTCTCTCCCTCTTTCCTCCATTTTTTTATTCAAGCAAATCAAGTTTGCTTGCAAGAAATAACCTAAAAACCTAGGCATGCAAGGCTAGGATGTGTCCTTTGGATTGGATTTTGGAAGATTGGCCAAGCAAGTGGATTTATTTCAAGTATAAAATTAGGGTTTGTACAAAGAAGGACAAGATTGGATGGCATTGGTTATGCTTTCACTTGAAAGTATACACAAACTAGGACAAGGATGACCAAAGCATGTCAATCACTTGCACACACATCTCTCTCTCCCTCTCTCTCTCTCCATCCGAACCTCTCTCTCTCAATCTCTCTCTCTTGGCCTCTCTCTCCTCCTATCTCTCTCTCTCTCTCTCTCTCTCTCTCCTGGTACATTGGTACACAATATATAAATATAACCATATATATAATAGATATGGAAGGACAAGGATTTGGATTGGAAGAGTAAGGATTTTGGCTAGCAAGGTTTTGTACAAGATTTCCCCAATAAGAAATGAATTTAGGACAACTAGGTCATAGATTGCTAGGAAGGTAATCACCAAGAAATCAAGCAATGGTACATCAAGAAGGTCAAGGAGATCAAGGTACAATTCTCTCTCCCTCTTTCCTTCTTTTTCTCTCTCTCCCTCCTTCTCTCTCTCTCTCGGATCTCTCTCCTCCCTCTCTCTCGACAATCTCTCTCCTCTCTCCCTCTCTCTCCCACTTGTATGTACTTATGAAAGACTACATATATACTAATATATATATCTGTACTATGGGTCTTTAATAAAATCTAAGTTTTCAAGTAAATTAGATTTTCTAAATATAATAATCTATATACACACATGTTATATCCAATATTATATATATATACATACAAGCACACACATATATATATATATATATATAAGCATGTACTTACAATCTAGGCTAGATATTGACCAAATCAAATATCTAATTAAGTATTCTACTTCATCCAAAGTACCATGTACTAACCTAATATACTAATGGACTAATCTTAATTTAATGGATTTTAACACCTGGCCAAATTTAATATTTTAATCAACCTAGTACATGATTGTCAAGACTAACTATTATCCAATGGATAATAGTTTCTCTAATGGTTAATAACCAATGGGTAATAATGGCTAGGATTCTAGTCTATCGTCCAATGGTTAATAAAACTCCTAATGGTTATTATCCAACGGTTAATGCTAGAAAGTCTAATATTTGTAATTAAGCTCTAAGCTAATCTAATCTCGTACTTAGGAAGATTAACCAAGGTTTACCTATTGACCAACGGGTAAAAGAAATCCTAACGCTATTGTCCAACGGATAAATATTACCCTAGCTTTTATTGTCCAATGGATAAAGACAAAAAGGGTAAAATGGTCCATCTAGGGTTAAGGAGAAGTGATTAGGCTGAATGGGCATTAGGCTGTTCTAACTAATCGGTTAAAGACTGACGATACTTAATCTAGGCTTTCATTGCTCGAGTGGTATTTTGGTTTTATTTAGTAGGAAATCGCCTAGTAACAGAATATTAAAGCCCGATGGTGCCAAACACCAAGGCAATGCGTGAGCGTGGCCAAGGCAGCCTGGTAGCAAAGCGGTGGCCAAAGCAGCCCGGTGGCCAAACAGTGGTCAAGGCAGCCCGGTGGCCAAGCAGTGGTCAAGTGGCGGCCAAAGCAGCCTGGTGGCCAGGCTGCCGGCGGCCAAAGTAGCTGGTGGCCAAACGATGGTCATGGCGACTGGTAGCCAGCGATGGCTGCGGCCAAAGTAGCTGGTGGCCAAATAGTAGCCAAAGCGATCCAGAGCTGCGAAGGCGGCGGTAGCCAAGGCGACCGATAGCCAGCGACTGGCAACGGTGGCCATAGCGGCGGTGGACGATGGCCAAGTGGCGGCCAAAGCGACTGGTGGCCAAACAAGAGCTAAGGCGATCCAGAGTAGCGAAGGCGAGGCGGTAGCCAAGGCACTGATGGCCAAACAAGGCAGCGGTGGCCAAAGCAACTCGGTGGCCAAAAGCCAAAGGCGACCGGTAGCAGCTGCTGCGGTGGCCAAAGCGCGGTGGCCAAAAGGTAAACGGTGGCCAAGACGGTCCGTTAATAGCGGTGGCCAAAGCGACCGGTACAAAAAGGCCAAGCAGACCCGGTAGCCAAGTAGTAATGCGGTGGCCAGCGGCGTGGCCAAGTAGCCAAGGCAAAAGCAAGCGTGACTCGATGCCAAGCGAACCCGATGGCGACCAAGGCGAACCAATGGCGCCAAGGCGAGCAAGCGATCCAAAAGCCAAGGCAAAAGCGGCGCGACCGATGCCAAGCGAGAACCCGATGGCAACCAGGCGAGCAACCCGACAGTGACCCGACGCCTAGGCGAGGCAGCGCGACAATGAGCCGACGCCAAGGCAAGCAAGCCCGACAATGAGCCGATGCCAAGGTAAGCGAGCCGTCGCGACCCGACGCCAAGGCGACCTAGCCAAGCCAAAGCAAGGCAGTCAAGTTAACGGTCAAGGCAAAGACTAAACATTAACCATTTTGGCATCGATGCAACGCTCTAGGTTAGGGAAATGTAACTAAGCCAAATGGTAATTAGGGTTGCTAACTAATCGGTTGCCATGTAGGATTTCCAGCCGAGAAAATAAATTCTAGGATTTTACTACAATTACCAAGTAACTATACCCAGGTCTTAATAGGCATACTCGTCTTTAGAAAATGACCTTAATGCCCGGGCGATGAATTCCAATCTCCTAAGTCATAAACCTAATTATGACGGATTATTAATCGCAAAAAGGGATTAAAAAAATAAATAGAGAATTTTCAAATAAAATAACAAAATTTTATAAGTCGATAATGACCGATTTTTGAATGTTAAAATGAAATCCAAGTATTAAAATAAAATTCAAATTTTTAGCGAAATTTTTATTGACCAAAAATCAGGGTCGTTACATTTACAAGCTCGGTAACCTGGCCATATGGTATGAACCGAAGACTCAAGAAGGTTCAGCTGGTTGCCAGGTAGGAATCTTCCCTTCGGCATGCTGCTCGGTTCTATGCTCAAAACTAGGCCAATGAATGTCGCGGTACTGCCAGTGGCTCTGTATCTACTTCGGACCGTCCCAGGGATGCCTAAGAGAAATGGTTGTGCCAGTAGGGTCCCACGAGGATCGTGCAGAGGTTTAATCATTGGGATTATTCTTGCCCATGTGCTCCATAACCGTTCTGTTCCCTTCGTCACGTGTGACGTCACCAGGGGCGGTTACCGAGCGTACCCTACACGCGCTAGCTTGGAGGCCAAGTAAACCTAGGTCTATAAATACAAAGGGATACTCACCTAAGAGAGGTATGTCATTCTACCCTAATCCTAGATCTATACTTCCTTCCTTGAGATCTAACTTTATCGTCGGAGGGTCACTGGGCTACCAAGCCCTAGTGACTTGCTACAGGTCCAGGCGGAGGAAGCACGGAGCCACAAAGGGAGGAGCCTAACTAGAGCCACGGTCCTGATCCTAATAAATCAAACCCCTACAATTGGAGACTCTGCTGGGGATCAGTCAATCTCTCAATCGTTCATCTCCCTCCACCCAAAGAGCTCCGTCCAGACCTCCTGTAACAGCTATGGTGGAAGTTGAAGACCCTCACCCTAGTGAAACAACCCTCGGACTCGGCCCGTTTGGAGACCCCAACTTGGCCTCCGACGGGGCTGGTGCCCTGGGAAAGGCTCACATGTCCATCGGATTCGGAGCCGGAACCTCAACCCAGGACGCGGGTGTAACACCCCCAATTTCGGGTACGTTAATTAAGCATTTTATTAACAAAAACAAAGTCGAGTCTAGCTCGTTATTACAAGACTTGCCAAACGTGCTTATATTACATCAAGAAGGGGACAACTAAGGTTATCTACTACTCCGCCTCTTCCTCCATCCTTGCAAGCTCCTTGGCTCCATAAGCCTCCAAAGTGTACTGTTCATTCTGCTCATCTATAAACTCTGACACATTATACCAGCGTCGCCCCCAGTATAATATGTCAGGGTCACCAAAAGGTAACACCATGAGCTACAAAGGCTCAATAGAATAATTCTTACCCACTAATCCATAGTTTATAAACAAACAACATATAGACAACGATTTTCCAAACTTAACATGAACAGGTAACAATTACACATCCACATTCACTATCTATCGTTGGTGTCCATGATTTTCGGGTTTCTCCTACGCGACTCATAGTAGATCGTGTCACATCTTTAACATCATTTCTCAAAAACCTTTCAACTCTTGTTACCAATGAGCTACCAAGTCCGGCTCCACTGACAACGCTCACAATGGGCTAACACGTCCGGCCACATTGTGGTTTCAAAACATCACAAATCTTGCATTGGCTCCTCTCCGCGGATAACCAAGCCATATCACCAATGAGACTACCACGTCCGGCCCCATTGGCAATCTTCACAATGGGCTACCAAGTCCGGCCACATTGCGGTTTTTGCAAGTCCTCACAAGGGTTACCAAGTCCGACCATTATGTAGTTTCAAAAATATTTCTCCAAGTGTTAACCACACCCTAAGTGCCAGGTTTCTAGCTTTCTTAATTTCCGTGTCTCATAATCATGCATTGACTCCGCGGCAAGACTCCTTATACGTAACACCTTTGAAAGTAATCTTGAAACTAAACTAGCAAGATCATCCAATTCTATATTGTTTAACATGCTTATATTATCACAAAATCATGCTCCTCATTTAACACACACTCAAAAGCATAGTGCCACATGGGCGGACACCTTTGGAGTGGTAAACCACTTATGCTTTATTACACAACCACAAGTGATGCAAGCAAACATGTATACAAGCCCAAAATCCATTTCAAAGATCAAAATACGAATACTTCACATCAAGCAATTCCATTCTTTCAAAATCCGTTCTTCCTTCTTTTATGAAAGTTCAAAAAAAAAAACAACATATGTTTATAGGTTTACAAGTCATTTTTTTTAACAAGTTAATACCACCATTAGCAAAATAAGTTTACTAACCATCATGCATCCTAACTTCATAATCATTAAACTAACTCCTATTTATACTTAGAGTCTACAAGATCATACAATATATATATATATAGCTTTCTATACTTTGAGAAGTAGGTTCAAAGAATTCTAGCGTTCTTCTTGGCGGTAGGGCGGCTACGGAAAGTACGTCGGTGATTGGGCAGAGTAACATCCTACGGTGGGCTTCCGGCAGCTTCGAAAGAGAAAGGTTTCTCTCGAAACTAAATCTTGACTAACACTACTACAACTTTTGGATCAAGAGGGTGGTGGAGTGGCGGTTTAATGGCGGCTTAGGATGAGTTTCATGAAGAACTTAGGAAGAACTTCAAGAATAAGCAAGAACAAGCAAGGAACTAGCAAGAACACTTAAGCTTTCTAGAGAGAAGTTGGAGAAAGGAGAGGTGTGAGTAGAATGGTGAGAATGGCTTGCTATTTATAGGCAAATCCGTGGCTCTCTCTCCCTCCCGTGGCCGGCCTCTCTCTCCCTCTTTGTCCAATGGATTTTGCTCCAAAATCTAGTCATTTCATGCCTTGGAAACACACCAAGATCTTACTATATTAGTTACAAGAGAATCCTAGGGTAATATTCTCTTATGAACATATCTATTTCTTTAATCTTTCAAGTACAAGGGAGATCTAAGAAGTGAATAAACTATTAAGGCCTAGTACTTTGGCAAGACTAACTATTATCCAATGGGTAACAATCCTCCTAGCGGTCATTAACCAATGGGTAAAGATAGTAAGTATTATAAAGTATATATGTACTTTTGATCATGGTATATATAGCTATATAATACTATATCTAAGTACTAATAAAATCTAGTAATGTACTTTGGTAGAATAAACTAAGTTTTCCTATTGTCCAATGGGTAAAGGTTACCCTAACATTTATCGCCAATGGTTAATAGCTAAAAGGTTCAAAAGGTTCATCTAGGGTTACAAGGCTCAAAAAGGTTCAAGGGTCAAAAGGTTCATGAGGTTCACCCAGGGTTAGGAAGCAAATGGCAATTAGGTTAAACGATTGTTAAGTTAACTAGTTCGTCAAAAGCTAACTAGGCTTGCTAAGTAGGATTTCCAGCCAAGAGGTGAAATCTTAATACTAAAAACGACGGGTATTCAGCAGTTAGAAGACGATTAAAACCTTCCAAGCATAACTAAAAGATTTTTTAAATAATAACAACGAAATTTTTATTTAGTAAAAATCAGAGTCGTTATAGCGGGGCCTGCCACCGAACTCCACACCTACATTCGCCACCTAGAACGAAAGATCGACGACTTGTCGACAGTCGTGGAATGAGGCAAGCACGTCCGCGACGAGTTAGTTGAGATCAAGCATCTCCTCCAGATCTCCACATCTCATTCCTCCGGAAGCCGTGGCAGAAGAAGAAGCCGTCATAGCCTTTCCCGCAATTGCGAGGGGGGCCGCTTGGTGGAGCACCAGTCTCGACCCTCTGCCAAAGACCGTCTCGAGCCACCTGGTACAAAGGGTGGTTGAATCGAGAGAGGCGCTGGGCATAGGGAGCTATCCCGCTCCTCTAACCCCAAAGACCCACACAAGAAGCGATCTGCCTTCGAGAGGCTCGGCGCCGGAAGCGTCTCTACCTCATCCACGCACTCAGTCAGGATTGAGAAGGGACATCGCGAGCCCACTCCTAGTTTCACCAAAGTTGCCAACGACGAAGACGGCCTCCTGGAGTTCCAAACAAAAGGGTATCGCGAGCGCCTCAAAAATGCTCGAGCAAAAAGCCCATTTGTCTCACATCCAAAGGAAAAGGGTGACGAAAGCTAGGCCACCGAGTGCCTCGAGCCCTATGCTCGAGATAGCTATAGGAAGGATAGACACAAGCGCTCTCCTCAGAAGTTGGGAAGCATCCCACCGAAGAGGAAGGAGTACGAAAGGTTGGACAAGTTGATTCCGAAGAAATGCCCCACGACCGAGCGTCCAGACGGTCCCGACCGTTCGATCCGACCTCATCGCGACGCCCGACTCAAGAGACTCACGACCTCCCCCTTCACAAGGGAGATCGACTCGGTCACCCCCCCCCCCCCCCCTTAAAAGGATTCAGCCTACCCAAATTTGCCAAGTACGATGGCAAGACTGAGGCGTATACTCACTTGGTGTAATACAAACTCGTCATGTCTCTTTTCCTCCGCGATGAGCCCTCAGATGACGCCTTCCTCTATAAGGTCTTCCCCGCAAGCCTTGGGAACCTGGGCCTTATGTGGTTCAACCAGCACCCCGCCCGGTCCATCCCCTTGTTCGATTCTCTATGCGATGCCTTCATGGCACGATTCGTCATGAGCAACAAACACGAGAAGGAGATCGACTCCCTCCTCGCCCTTCGTAAACGGCCCGACGAAACACTCCGACAGTACGCCGGACGCTATTGGGAGCTATTTAATGAAATTGAGCGTTATGACAGTGTCATCTCAGCTCGCGGATTCAAACTCGGCCTCACGTCACAAGAAGAGCAGGGCTACGACGACCTCGCTCGCCACAAACCCGACTCCATGAAGGACCTAATGACCCGCATTGAAGAATGGTGCCAGCTCATCGAATCCAAGGCTGAGCGGGACATCGGGAAGTCCACGAGCTCCAAAGTAACATCCGTCTCAGCAGCCGCTTCGGTTCCCGCACCTATTTCAACGCCAAGCAGCAGATCAACAATATCAAGCAGTCCCCGAGGAAAGGACCAAAGCCAAGCGACTTCAACGCTGAGAAAATCGTCTTTACCATTCCTATCTACCGGATCATTGATCAAGTGAAGGATCAACCCTTCTTCTCCTTCCTGAACCAGAAACTTGGCACCGAGAATGGGAAGATTAAGAACCCAATTGTCCAATACAGCTACCATAACGAGCAAGGCCACCTTACTACTACTTGCAAGCCCTTCAAGGCTTACTTGGAACAGCTTGTCGCAGGTGGTCACCTCGGTAATCTCAGCAATTACGAGAAGACCAAGGCTCGGGCAGAGCGCGCTGAGAACCGAATTGAAGAAGTTCAGACGATCCATGTTATTCACGGCCCCCTGAACCCTAAAGCCGCTCGCATAATCCGTGCCGAGTAGAATGATGCTTCCTCCTCAAAACAGGTCATGCTCGTCGCTCCTGAGCCCAAGCGAGCCCGCACGGACAACGGTTCAAAGTGGACAATCACCTTTACTGAGAAGGACCTCGACCGTATCCAACTGCCTCATAATGATGCCCTCGTCGTCACACTACGCATCAGAACTTTCAACGCCCAACACGTCCTCGTTGACCAAGGCAGCTCGGCTGAGGTCATGTACTACTCCCTGTTCAAAGACCTGAAGCTCTCAAACACTGACCTTCGCCCTTCCGAAGTCCCCCTTGTTGGCTTTAACGGGGCCTCGGTGTGGCCCCTCGGCATGATCACTCTCCCTGTTTGAGCAAGCCTTGATATGGAGTTTGTGGTTGTCGATGTTCCTAGCCCTTACAACGCAATTGTCGGCCGCACCTGGCTTCATAAGCTAAAAGCTATCGCATCTACTTATCACCAAGTGGTCTGCTTCATTGGAGCTCATGGACGCCAGGAAGACCTATATGGCGATCAAACTGCGGCGAAGAGATGCTATGTTAACGCTATCCGGAGTAGTAAGTAGACTTCCCGGGTGAATCTCATTGAAGTGCCCGAAGGTCCAGTTTTGGAAGACGTCGGTAGGCCAGCCGCCGAAAAAGCAATGGAAGATCTTGTCACTATCCCAATCACCGAAGACGATTCCCGTTTCTTCCTTGTCGGTTCCTCACTTAGTGACACCGAGCGGAACAACATGGTGGACTTCCTCAAAAGAAACATCAAGTATTTGCATGGACTCCCTATGAATTGCCCGGGGTCGATCCCTCCTTCATCTGCCATGAGCTCAATATTGATAAAACCAAGCGCCCGGTCATACAGAGAGCTAGGCGATCCTCTCCGGCTCACTCCGACGCCGTCATCGAAGAGGTCAACTGACTCCTCAATGCCAACACCAACGCCATCCGAGAAGTCCAGTACCCCAAGTGGTTGGCCAACATTGTAGTGGTCAAAAAGAAAAATGGCAAGTGGCGAGTCTGCGTCGATTATTCCAACCTTAATGATGCTTGCCCGAAGGATTACTTCCCCCTCTCTCGGATCAACCAGCTCGTTGATGCCACGGTCGGCCACAACCGACTCAGTTTCATGGATGCTTACTAAGGCTATCACTAGATCGCAATGAGCGAAGGAGACGTTGACAACACGGCCTTCATCACCCCCACGGAATCTTCGGATATCTCATAATGCCCTTCGGCCTAAAGAATGCCGAGGCAGCTTTTCAAGGAATGACAACCAAGATGTTCGAGCGATAACTCGGAGACACCATGATGGCTTACATTGATGATATGGTTGTCAAAAGCATGCTCGCCGGCGACCACCTCACCCACCTCGCCGAAGCATTCGAAATCCTCAAAAAGAACAAGCTTCGCCTCAATGCCGAGAAGTGTGCCTTCGGTGTAAGCTCCGGCAAGTTCCTCGGTCATCTCGTCTCCCGACTCGGTATCGAAGCCAACCCCGCTCAACTCCTTGCCATCGAGAAACTTTCCGCTCCCCACAACAAGAGGGATGTATAACGCCTAACGGGCATGGCTGCCGCTTAGAACAGATTCATCAGTCACTCCTCTGACAGGTGTCAGCCATTTTTTGCCCTTCTGAAGGGCAGCTGTGGGCTACCACAGCCCCAGGTGGAATCGGGGCGGCCCGAAAAGAAACGCCTCGCCTTTTAGAATCGATTTGAAAATTTGAAGAGTCGCCACCCGGATTTGTGGTTCGCCACCCGAGAAACCGTTTCATTTGGAAAATGGTTGATTTGAATTTGAAAACCAGAGATTTGAAAAGGGTTCGGAAGCCATGTTACGAGGGGGGAAAGGTTTTACGGCACCCCTCTCGCCCGATTTGAAATCGGTCTCTACTAAACATTTGTGGGATTTTTCGAAAGATTTTATTTTATTAAGCAGCTAGCATGTATTCAGATATACATCAAGTACAGGAGTTGCATGCATGTGCATGTGTTCAATGAGTAAATGAAGAATGGTGATGAAATACAAAAATGCTAGAAGCTGGAAATCCCTGTCACTGATCCATTCTCGAGCGCTCGGAAGTACTCCCGTGCGCTTGGGAGTATTACATGTTCAACCTGCAAGCTTTTGTTAGCACAACAAAATACAATGCTGCAATATAAACTGGAATGAACTAGAACATCTTGTAGGTCTCACAGAGGGTTTATAAGACCGGGATCATTCTAGTAAACAGGAATCAAATCCCATTCTTTCAAACCATACCTCTTTACTTTTCCGAAAATCAATTTTACGGTTATAAGAATTAAAAGGGGGCACATGCATGGACATGCAAAGGTAGTAGAAGGGCCAAACTATGAGAAAAGTGGACTGAGCTTGCATGCAAAAACTCTCGAGCGCTTGGGAACGATCTCGAGCGCTCGGGAGTCTTATATGCCTCAGGAATAGTTTCAACCAATTAAAACACTCAATGAAGTATGCTGATACACTAGATCTTACATCTTAAAGCATGAGAAATGGGTTTTTCTTCTTAGATCCAGACCAAAACTCCTTTGCACGCCTTAAATGCAAGTCATTTATTTTATTTTTCTCTGAAAACAGCAAGTTTTTGGTACCCACTTACTTCAAAAGAGTTGAAAACAGTTTTGAAACACATTCCGCCCATGCATGTCCATTTAAACACTCAAAGGAAGGAAAGCAATACTGGATTCACTCTCGAGCGCTTGGGTGTAGTCCCGAGTGCTTGGGAGTACTTCCAGTGGGCTGAAAACAAAAAAAAAAAACGTATTTGTACCCCTTTGCTCTTGTTATTACACTAAAGTCTCTCAACCCAAGCTCAGCATTGAAGGCTGAGAGGGCTGAGGGACTTCCCTCAGAAAGGAAAACAGCCCTGACTTTATTTATGTTTGACAGTAAAGTAAAGAACTTCTACCTTTGGTTGAGGAGTTTGCTTCTTGAAAGGCTCTAGAAGGTGAAAGAAAGAAAGGTCAGGAAGATCAGAACATGCAGGCCATCTGAACTTCTTGCATGTGTATGGTGCCTTGGATTTTTTTGATTGCTTTTCTTTTGAAAATCAAGCTTTGAGAGAAATGGGAGATAGCTTTGTTTGAATGTGTCAAAGAGGTCTTTTTAGAGAGAGAGAATTCGTCCTCTCTTCTGTGCTGAAGTCCAGCCCCTTATATAGGCAAGATAGCCTATAGTTTTATTTTAGAAGATGAGATTTGGCATCTTTGAAAATCCATCAGGCCTGACTCACCTCTGACTGAGGTGGAGTGTTGCTTGAGGTTTGAACCGGCCAGGACGACTGTAATGATGGCCTACATGGGAAGTGGGGAAGCTCCACCATCCATTGGGCAGTACAAAAGTCTCGAGCACTCGGGTTCAGTCTCGAGCGCTTGGGAGTCTACTCTCGAGCGCTCGAGAGTTTGTCAAATCCCAGGTTTTGAAAATGGTTTGGAGCGCTTGGGATTGATCCAGAGCGCTTGGGACTGATTTTGACATTTTATTTTCCCTTTCAAAGTCTTCAAGAAGCAAAGTTCTGACTGGTCTAAGGCTTGTTTCAATCCAAATTCATCATCGGGGAGCCTCCGGGCCACAAATTAAGGAAATTCGAAGTGTTCAAATTGGGGTGTCTATAGTTGCCCCTCTTTGGATGGCGCTCGACATCATGTCTGGATGCGAGTGACATTCAAAGATTGAGACAGCCCAATTCGAGCCACATCAAATCCTTAATTTCAAACACAAATGCAAGTAAAAGAGTTTGATGCACGTGGTCGCGTCTTTTCAGACTGCCTACGTACCCTTTTCTGCAGGGATCAGACCAGCGTAGTTCTTCGGGGCGAATGCAAGCACGTGTAATGTATGCATGAGAAAAGATCGACACGAGTGTGATGAGGTAAATGCATGAAGAGTCCACTTGGTGCTCTGTTTAGCGGACAGTAAATGCAAGCATGTGCAGTACATGCACGAGAGACAATTGACACGAGTTTGATAAGATAAACATGCAAATAGTCCACCTGTTGCTCTGTTTAGCGGACAGCAAATGAGAGCACGTGCAGTACATGCACAAGAGACAATCGACACGAGTTTGATAAGATAAACATGCAAATAGTCCACCTGTTGCTCTGTTTAGCGGATAGAACGATGATAAAGCAGCATCTGCAGGGTAGAAATACCTGCAAACCTGTTAAAATTAGTATAAATGGACAAATTTTCGATCGACTACTAAGTAAAATGCCACATTGAGGAGCGTGAGCTCAAAATCACAACATCGACTAGAGTCTGCTTCTTGCTGTTTCGTTTGACGCGGTTAAAGTCAGGACTGAGATTGATTTTGTAAAAGGAAGGGGGGAGCTAAGGAAGCCTCGGAAGCGAGAAAATGCATGAGACGATGGAGGGTTGGCACGGGGGCCGAGGACAGAGCAGAGCGCTCAGAACCACTCCCAAGCGCTCGGGAGTGGTCTCGAGCGCTTGAGACCGTTGCTGGGGGCCACTGTCCTTTTCATCTTCTTCGCTCATTCAAGGGTTCAAAACCCATTCTCGAGCGCTCGAGAACCAGAGCAGCCGTACGCACTCGAACCTTGATCGTCCTCACACTCTCTCTCGGGCGATCTCTCTCTCTCATTCGATTGATCTCTCTCCACTCTCTCCATCTCAGACTCTCCCATTCTCTCAACACGGACCGAGCTCGAGATCTCGAGATCTCCACGATCCTACGGTGGGCTATGGTGTGCCAGGAGGTGCGGATCAAGCGCAGGAAGAAAGCTTGGGGAGGTGAAGGGCAAGCTATGGCCAGAGATGGCGAGGAGACGACGCCCAGCCGCGAGGCGACGGCGGCGGAGGTTGTGGCAGCGACGGAGGAGGCCAGCAGGGCCAGGGGTGAGGACACGGCGGCGATGGTTGATGCCAGTGAAGTTCCAAAAGCGAGGGATGACGTTGGCGGAGGTGCGGTGGCAGTAGAGGGTGAGGACAGTGGGGTCGGGGGTGATGACGCGGCGACGATGGAGGTGGACAGTAGCAGTGCTGTCACACCAGCTCAGGAGGGGGTGGTTGGTGATGATCTGATGGCAGTGAGGGGTGATGGCTATGCTCGCGGTCGAATCCGGGGTCAGAGCTGGCGAGGGTCTAGCGGTAGCAAAGAGTACTAGCAGAGGTCTAGCGACGGTAGGGGATGCGGGTGACGGTGAGGTTGTGCGAGAAGACAGCGGACTGGCCGCGGTCAGCAGAGACATGCCGGATAGTGAGATGGGGGTCTCGGGTAGCGGAGGAGATGCCATGAGCAGCAGGGGAGATGCCGCGGGCACTCCTGATACTCCGACAGTAGAGGATTTGCTAGCGGCGGCCGAGCGGGTTAGTGGTGAGCGGAGGATTGAGGATGAGGTAGTGGTAGGTGGTCGCGTCATTGCGACGCCGATACTGAGAGCGACAGCCGCTGAGCCGAGGGTCGATGACAGTGGGATCGGGGCTTCACAGCCGGTCCCATTCACGGAGGGAGACTTTCTAGACTTAGCGAGGCCGCGGGACATTCTGGATGCCCTTGGTCTTGATGCCGGGATAAGAGAGGTGCTGAGGGATGCACGGTCCACGGAGGGTCAGACCTCGGCTTTTCTGCTAGGAGCTCTGCCGAGCGGTACTGGGGTATCAGGTGTTGAAGGACCCGGAGCAGAGTCGGAGATGGAGTTGGGGGAGGAGTCGGAGGCAGAGGTGGTGATCGAGGAGCGAGTTACTACGGCCCGAGGCGAAGGCCTACGGCCCGTGCACGACACAGGTTTACGTCGGATAATTATGCACCACGGTTGCACTTTTCGAGCCGGCGGGGATGGTAGTTACGTTCTGCTCGGACAGATTATCCAAAGGACTTGCTTCTTCGAGATCGAGCCTAACATATCTCTTCCAGGTTGGACCACGGTATGATTTTAATGCTTTACTTTCTGCATTAGACTTACTTTCCTGAATCAATTGTTGCTTATTGATGCTATCTCTTTGCTCTGTTGAAACAGCGTACCAAGGATATTTACGACCAGGGTTCAGGTCACTCATTGGAGTATTTCAGGGAGCTGCCCGAGTGCGGGAGTTAGTGGAGGAGGCAGGTTTTGGGCCGTTCATCCGGTTGCATGACGGCGGTGAGGGTAGACCATGCGGTGATGACAGCTGGCGGAGCGGTGGTGGGACACCACCAATACATTCCATTTCCGCTTTGGGAGATGACGATGACACCTCTTGACTTTGCCGCGATCACGGGACTTTGGGTTGGAGGCGAGCCGATTCCATTCGACCCTAGCATAGACCTGGATGATGCGGCTTTGAGATGGTTCCTTGGACAGGTTCCACGCCACAGCGGAGGGTTAGCTGAGTATGGCCAGTTCAGGCGGTACTGGGACCATGAGCCGGCGAACGACGCTGAGGTGGCCCAGATGGCCAAGGCCTATTTGCTGTACCTGTTCGGGGCTTCTCTGTTCCCGCTCAGGCGATCTCGGGTTCACCTGAGTTACTTGGCGAGCCTGGTTGATCTCGAGGCGAGCGAGCCGATCTGACTGGGAGGTCTTTGCTCTGTGCACCCTCTACTGCTTCCTGGGAGCTGCCTCACGCGGAGTGGGGGACACCATAGGCGGTTACTGGCAAGTGATTGAGGTATGCTTCGACATTACTGCTTTGAATTGCTTTGATAGATTGAACTGAATTGCATTTGAACATGTATCTGACTTGAATTGACTTTCAAAATATGCAGCTTTGGGCTTACAAGGTCTTGGGCATGTTCCCGCCCGAGAATACTTGCACAAATCCGAGCTTGCTTCCACGCGCACTAGCATGGAGTACGGACTACCGGAGGGCTAAGGAGCGACGAGGAGAGGTGATGACTTTCCGGCGCTGGCTGGATACCATCACTGGGATCACGGTACAAACATTGCCCTTTTCTTTTCATGCCTTATGCTTTCCCTTATGAAACGTGATCATTAATGTACAACAATTGACTGCATGTTCACTGGGACCGATGGACCAGGGTGGAGGCTGACTTCCTTCCGAGGAGCCGGGAGGTGACGAGGAGTCGAGTCCTGCTGGAGTGCCCACTGGGCTGGCAGTGGTACCTGGGGGATCGGGTGACGCGACAGTCACTCGGCCTTCCAGAGTTTATCGTGCCGGGGCCACTCCCTCCACGAGTGCAGCGGACTGAGACATACACTCGAGCTGAGCTGGAGCAGTTCACGGTGCCAGATACTGATTTGGAGAGACACCTGCGGCGCACGCTGGACTATGCAGCTTACAGAGACAGATACCTAGCCACCAGCTTGGGTGTGGAGAGGGAGCTGGAGAGGCGGTTCGCTGAGGCTGAGGCTAGGAGAGCCAGGAGAGAGGCTGGTGGTGAGGCCGGAGACGACACAGGAGAGGAGACTGGGGCACGGGGCCGCGGCGGTCGCTCTTCACGTGGTAGAGGACAAGGTGGTAGACCTCCCATTGGCGGGCGAGGTGCTAGCTCCTTGGGTCAAGGCGAGGGCAGCTCACAGGTTCCAGAGGCAGCTGCGACCACCGGTGTTACCGACATTTGGGTGAGTCGATAGGGGTGAGGACCCTTCCGGAGCACGGGCGATGCTAGACATTCCACGCCTTCCACAACCACGGATGCGACTTCCTGCTCGGGTATAACACAACTTTGTCTCTTTCAATGCTTTAAATGTTTCTTGTCCTGTATTTGTTGTTCTTGATCCTTGAATCATTGTACAGTGCCGCGAGAATGGGCGAGCAGGCCATCATGTTGATAATTGGGGATCGGCTTGATTCTTTGAAGAATTTGTGCAAGGGAGGACCCTACAGACTAGACCTGCTCCTGAGCCTGTACCTGTTGCTTCTCAAGTATGAAAATTCAAATGCATGTATGTACATTTTATCAAATTTAAAACATGTATGAAATGAATGAATATTTATGACATGCAGGTGCAGCCACGACGCTCGACCAGGACACAGCCGCGGGATACCACAAGTCTGCCAGCTTCTGCTAGCACGAGAGGCGTAGACAGAGAGCAGGTCAAGGCGGTTCAAGGTCGTTCCTGCAAATAGCGTTACGGAGACTCGCCGCGAGGAGTCCGAGGAGGACACAGAGGAGTCGCTCGAGTCACGAGCTTTAGGGTCTACGGACTCGAGTACTGCCTCGGGTCCTTCTGACGACGATGATGACGACGGGGACGACGTTGAGAGCTCTGAGTCCGATGGACACCAGCAGAAGAGGATTCGCCTAGGTTGAGCTTTAGTTTTTTTTTTTTTTTTTGCTTTACTAGTCTTTCTTTTGCATGGGACCGTGTACCAGCACAGTTGTAGCTTTCAGGCCTGTGCCTTGGTTTTGTTTGGGCCTGCGTGCCCCAGTAGATAGGATTGGGTATATGTTTGCCTCAGCTTATGTACTTCCTTCCTTATCCATTGTAGATGCCGCATCTTATTTATGAAAATTTGCACTTTTCTCCGTCTGTGTTCGTTTGCACTCCCTTTAAGAATTGTATTTTATGAAATATATCCGTCTAGCTTTGAAAGAAAGCAAAGAGCACGTGAATTTCAACCGATACTCTTAGAACAGAATAAAACTCGACACAATCGATGGAATTTGATTTGAAATGACAGAAACGCCCTTAATGCGGAATTTGCGAGCACAAAGGAAAGTAACGGCTAAATTCGACCGGGATTAGACACGAGAATAGGATACGAGAGTATTTAATCCAAGCTCACACTCCCAACGCCATCATGAATAATGAAGTAGAGGCATTTGAAGGTGAAAATTGGTTTCGTGAGCTTTGGCGTGCGTTTGATCACTTCACACAGTCACCAGCACGTATTAAGACTTGCGCATGCCATTAGATTCGAACGAATACTCTCGACACGAGTTTCGACATGTTGACGGGAAAGGGAATTATTGGGACTTTGAGGTTTTTCGAGAAATATTGATGAATACTCAGACAAACTAGTAACTGGACGCGCTGTATTCCCTTAAGAGTAGATTGAAACTTGTTACAGTGGATCAATGGAACTTGAGGTGTCATCTCGGGACCAAAAACCAGGGAAGAAACTTGCTGTCAAAATTACAGAACTCTCGAGCGCTCGAGAGTATTGTCGAGCGCTTGGGAATTAACTCCCGAGCGCTCGAGACTGCTGTGGTCTACAGGTCTGTGTTCTCTCCCAAGGTGGTTTTTCAGCCTTAGCAAGTTGTTTTCTTGTGTGTGCACCTTCCCCATACACCTTGTAATTCACCTTGTGCTACTTTCCAAGGGTCAATGGTTTCCCAAAGCAAGCCTAGTGCCTTTCCAATGCTTTTTCAAGCTTTCCAAAGTTTGAATTTGAAAAGAACTTTGGAAATATGGACCATGATGGGTTCCAAGGCTGGTGGGGAAGTGGTGTTGTCTCCCCTAGGCTTCTATAAATACCAGGCTTGTCTTGGCAAAGCACTCACACTCCATTTCATCATCCATCTCTCAAAAGTCCCATTTCTCATGGCTTTGTTGAACCAAGCCTTGCTTCGCCCTTGGTTGGACAGCCTTGATGGCATTGATTGGTTGAATTTCCGAGGGCATCGCCTTCATGCCTTGAAATATCTCTGCGAGGAGGTCACAATCCGCCCTGTCCTGCTGCATGCGGCTGTGCGCTTTTGGGATCCTGAAGTGCATGTCTTCCGCTTCGGTTCTCAAGAGCTATGCCCCACCGTCGAAGAATTCCACACCGACCTTGGGAGCCACGACTCCGCCAAGCCAATCGTTCCAATGCTTAGAGAGAGCATGAAGAATATCCTAAAAGCCAAGCTGGGTGTCAGCGGGAATGTTGCTGAGTTCTTGACCCGGGGCAATGCCATTAACATCGTGCAGCTGTATGAGAGATTCAGTCCACCTGGAGACTTAACGGATTTCGAGTATCAAGGTCACCGAATGACAGCTTGTTGCATCTGCCTCTTGGCGGCCTTCCCCGGTTCCTCTGCCGGTCACCCGATTCTCTATTGGTTGGAGTCATTTGCTCAGATTGAGGCTCGCAAGGACGTCGCGCTTTTGGTCCTTGTAGAAACCTTGATGGGGTTGGATGCTGTTCGTGCTGGACATACGAGGGTTTTTGGTGGTAGCCCGCTGTTGCTGCAGGTTAGGGACCTCACTCAGCTCTCCTTTTTCTATTTCTCACATTCATTTTACCTTGACACTCGATTTAGGTTTTATCTGGCTCCTTACTTGTTTTCTCTCTCTTTGGATAGATGTGGCTTTGCGACAAGTTGGGTTTGCTGATACCGCCGGCAAGTGATTGGTGGTATCGAGCAAGCGGATGGAACCATCCCTTCCAGGTGATGTATAGCAGTGAAGATGACTGGGCTGATTTCTTTGCATCTTCTGAGGAAGACGACATCGTTTGGCGGTGCCATTGGCTGAGGCTTCCTGCAATGACTGTGAGCAATATGGGCTCGATGCATGTATTTGTGGTTGGCTTGACAGGCTTTACCTTCTACTCACCCTTCCGCATCCTTCGTCAGCTTGGGCTCAGCCAGGAGGTGCCGTTGCAAGGAGCTGAAGTGCTTCGTCTCCCTCCCTTCACCATTTTGGGCCTTCGGAGTTATGTTCGAACATGGGAGGCTCGTAGGACTGAGCCGAATGACCCACTTTTCTCAATTGCTTCGACCGGAAGGTATCGCAAGTGGCTAAGGAGGGATGTGGAAGCGAGAATGGGTTGATTGCTTACTTTGCCGTTTTTTTGAAATAAAATTTAGGTCTCGTTGTGTGTTTTTTATTTTCATGCTCAGCTTGTAATAAAGAAGCAATCTGAATAAAATCGACTGATTAAGGGTTTCCCCCTTTTCGGTTCATTGATCGCGTGCACCTCAAAAGAAAGCATTTTGACTCGTCAATTTGGATTTGGATTTTTGTGATTTAGGACCGAATCTCAGAGTGAGATTGCCTACGTATCCCTTAGGGAAGGGGAATCAGGCCCATGCATAGTTCAGGCTAGGGTTCGCTCGGGTATTAACGCTCTCCTTTTTATGCTCTAAATTTTGCCTAGAACCGCCCTTTCGGGTTTTCAGCCTAGCGAGCTCTTTTTCGACCTTTTGCCTTAACTTTTGTCTAGGCCGCCCTTTCGGGTTTTCGACCTAGCAGGCTTGCTCTAATTTTTGCCTGGGACCGCCCGCCCTTGCGGTTTTCGGCCCAGCGAGCTCTCTCAGAGGTAATAGCGCTTGAGTTGATCCAAATTGACTAGATTTGAGAATTCGTTGCCGTCAAGATCGATGATCGAAGCTGCTCCTCCGGAAAGGATCGACTTGATGATGTACGGTCCAGCCCACTTTGGTCGGAACTTTCCTCGAAGATCAAAGATCGGTGCACGGATTTCCTTGACTACCATGTCCCTCTCTTGCAGGTCCCTCGATTTCACCTTCTTGTTGAATGCTTGGGCGATCCTCCGCTGATAACCCTGGATGTGGTACAATGCTCGCAGTCTCCTTTCGTCAAACAACATGAGTTCCTCGAACCTCCCGCTGATCCATTCGGCCTCATCTATTCCTTGTTCAGCCATGACTCTGAGCGATGGAACTTCTAGCTCGATGGGGAGAACGGCTTCCATACCGTATACCAAAGAATAGGGTGTTGCCCCCGTCGGTGTGCGGATAGACGTCCGGTATCCCCAAAAAGCTAGCGGTAGCTGTTCGTGCCAATCCCTAGCCGATTCGACAGTCCTTTCGAGGATTGACTTGATGGTCTTATTAGCTGCTTCGACTGCCCCATTTGTTTGTGGCCGATAAGTGGTTGAGTGATGCACTTGAATCTTGAATTCGTCAAAAAGTTCTAGAACTTTCCCCTTGAAGTGAACACCATTATCAGATACGAAGGCTTGAGGGACTCCATACCGATAGATGATGTTTTGCCTGATAAAGTGAGCCACTTGAACTGCCGTCAGGGTCTTGTACGAGGCTACCTCAACCCACTTAGTCAAATAGTCGACCACTACCAAAATGAACCTGTGCCCATTAGAAGCCGCAGGCGTGATCCTCCCAATGACGTCAATGCCCCAGGCGGAGAATGGCCATGGTGTCGCCATTGGGTGTAACTCCGAGGGAGGTACATGGATAATATTAGCATGAGTTTGGCACTTGTGACATTGGCGCACATACTCGACGCAATCTGTCTCCATAGTCGACCAATAGTAACCCAACCTCAGAACTTTCTTCGCTAGCATCATTCCATTCATGTGGGGTCCACAAACTCCCTCATGGACTTCTTCCATCACTGCTCTTGTGTCATCACCGTGAATACACAACTTGTGGACTCTGCACGGAGATCGCCGGTACAATTTTCCACCACAGATAATGTATTGAGATGCCAATCGTTGTAATGCGATCCGATCCTTCCTAGTAGAATCTGCAGGGAACTCTCCCTTTTCGACGAAATTCCAAATGTCGTGAAACCAAGGGAGCCCATCATCAGGCTCGTCGATGTTCATGACATAGTCGTACACGTGCTTGCCTCTCTGCTCAATCATAACAGGCCTCAACTTCACCCCAATCGAAAGTTCCAGCATGGACGCCAAGGTAGCGAGTGCGTCGGTGAAGCGATTCTTCATCCTCGGGACATGCGTGAAAGTCACCTTTTGAAAATTCGGAACGAGCTCGTCGAGCTGCTGATGATACGGCTTCATCTTCTCGTCTTTGACCCTCCATTCTCCGTTGGCTTGTGACACAACCAAGTTGGAATCCCCCACAACTTCCAGGACCTTGACTCCAATTTCCAATGCAGCTTCCATTCCTACAATACACGCTTCGTATTCCGCCTCATTATTCGTGACTTCGAAGTTCAACTTGAAAGCCAAGGGAATATGTGACCCTTCGGGTGAGACCAGTAGTACGCCGATCCCGAAACCTTTCTGATTGGCAGCTCCGTCGAAGTACAGTGTCCATGTCTCATCAACTGCAGTCATCATGTCTTCATCGGGGAATTAGAACTCAGTGTGTTCTGGCCCCTCGACCGAGCGATCTGCTAAAAACTCTGCTACTGCTCTTCCTTTCACTGACTTACGGGTGACATACTTGATCTCGAACTCGGCCAATAAGAGCAACCAAACGTGCTAGCTCTTACCGGTAAGTGCTGGCTGCTCGAGTAGATACTTGAGGGGGTCCATCCGAGAAATCAGTATCACCGAATAAGACAGCATGTAGTGTCTCAATTTCTTTGTGGCCCAAACGAGCGCCCAACATGTCTTTTCCAATGAAGTGTATCGCTCTTCGCTCCCCACCATCTTCTTGCTCAGGTAGTAGATCGCTCTTTCAACCCCATCATCTCCTTCTTGTGCGAGCATGCACCCCATTGACGAGGGCGTGACGGACAAGTACAGGATCAAAGGTTTTCCCGGAATGGGTGGCATCAAGATGGGCAGATTCTGTAGGTAAGTTCTCACTGCTTCGAAATCCTTTTGGCATTTGTCGTTCCATTCGAACTTTACGTCCTTCTTGAGCAGACGAAACAACGGCTCACAGGTCAAAGTCAACTTGGCGATGAACCGGCTGATAAACTGAATTTTTCCCAAGAAACACCGGACTTCCTTCTCGGACTGAGGAGGCTCTATCTCAAGAATGGCTTTAATCTTAGAAGGATCCACCTCAATCCCCCTGGTCATGATCATGAATCCAAGCATCTTTCCTGTCGTGACTCCGAACGTGCACTTCTGCGGATTGAGTCGCATTCTGTACTTTCGAATCCTTTCAAGGAACTTTCTCAACGCCGGGAGGTGATCCTTTCGTTCTTTTCCCTTCACTATCATGTCATCAACGTAAACCTCGACCTCCTTGTGAATCATGTCGTGCGACAGTGTGGTGGCACCCCTTTGATACGTTGGACCGGCGTTCTTCAATCCAAATGGCATAACCCGATAACAATACGTCCCCCATTCGGTGATGAATGTGGTCTTTTCCCTGTCTTCCGGAGCTAGGAGAATCTGATTGTATCCCGAGAAGCCATCCATAAAAGAAAGTAGGGCGTGCCCTGCAGTGTTATCCACAAGTACATCTATATGTGGCAATGGAAAATCGTCCTTAGGGCTTGCTTTGTTCAAATCCCTGAAATCGACACACACCCTGATTTTTCCATCCTTTTTGGGGATAGGAACGATGTTGGCTACCCAAGTGGGGTACTCCGTTACGATTAGAAAACCAGCGTCGATTTGTTTTGTGAGCTCTTCTTTTATTTTTAATACCCAATCAGGCCGCATTTTTCTTAGTTTTTGCTTCACGGGTTTGGCGTCAGGGTAGAGAGGGATTATGTGCTCGACTATCTCCGGGTCGATTCCGGGCATGTCTGCGTGGGACCAAGCAAAAACTGTTTGAATTCCTTTAGTAAATCAGTGAGCTCTTGAAGCTCAGTGGGAGACAGCCCGGAACCTACCTGAACCAATCGAGGGTTGCCCTCATCGCCCAAGTTTATTGAGATTATTTCTTCTTTTAAAGGCTGAGCATGCCTTTCATTTTCGCGATCGATGAGGGAACGGATCTCCTTGGGAATGTCCCCATCGAGATCTATTCTTTCATCATCGGGATCCAAACAATTTATTTCAAAAATCGGCAAGCAAGCGAAAACGTCGTTCATTTCATTAACCAATTCATCAGACGGTCAAACGGTTGACTCGAATTCAAAGTAAAAGCTACGAAGTGGAGGGCGATGGGCACAAACTCCGACTCTGTGCTGACGACGAGTCAGTGTCGGACTCGGACTCAAACTCAGTGCAAGTGCTGTGAGTACGAGTTACATGTGGAATGAAAGTGCAATTATCATAAACGCCAAAGCTTCCACAATGAGTTTGGAAGGGTCTTCAATTTCTTCTTCATTTCCAAGCATCAACACAAACAGGGTCTTGCATCATACCCTCTGGATCCTCGCCCTCAAACAGGAGTTGGAGACCGCCCAAACCAAAAGCTTCCAACCAATGAGTGCCTCAGACAGCTCTTCTACCTTTGCGACCTCTTCGTCACTCTCCCGAGGTATCATTGGCAAAGATTTCGCACAAAGGGCTTCATTTTCGTCTCGAGGTCCACAAAGGGTTCAGGTTCTCCTTGGTACAGCGGCTCCTTCTCTTTTGATTTCATCTCCGTTGTACGGGCTCGGGCACGATTGCGCCATTTCTTTGCTGAATCACCCTTCTTGGCCTCATATCCCAGACCGAAACGCTCGTTATTTCCAGGAAAGTCAGGGAATTCGGGGACACCTTGAGCGTAAAGTCCCAAGCCCATGCCCGGCAGATACTTCATCTTTTTCATAATTTCCAGAGCTGTGGAGCTCACCAAGAAGCCGTCCTCGGCCCGGATGGTACATACCTTCGAGGTCATAACCGCAAAACCTCCCATGGCAACGGCTTCTTCTCCATGCATAATCACAAGCAGCGGGGAATTGTCCTCGGCGTGCGGACGGATACCTGAGTCTCCATAGATGATAAGGGTTCCAGATTCCAAACCCAGGATGAGTTTTTGATGTAGTGTTGAGGGCACACCCATAACATCCGGGTGATGTAGCCAAGGCCTTCCCAACAGGAGATTGAAAGATGCAGGTATTTCCAGCACACAGAATTCGACGATGGTTTTGAACTTGCCAGTTGCCAACTCCAAGTTGATTGTCCCCAAAACATCATGACGCGTATTATCATAAGCACGGATGCCCAAGTTCGATGGCGTGAAGTCCTTGTTCTTAAGGCCCAAGCAATAAGCAGTGCGGAGTGGACACACGTTAATGGCGGAGCCATTATCAACAAGGATCACTAGGACCCACTTTCCCAGGCACTTCATGGTGATGTGAAGGGGTTTGTTATGGTCAGCTCCTTCAAGCGGCAAATCTTTCTCGGTGAAGGACAATGTATGCTGGGCGAGGTTCGGGGTTATAAGGGCAATAAGAGCTTCTGGAGCGATGTCAGAGGGAACCTCGAGCCTGGAAAGGGTGTTGACCAGCCTACGGCGGTGTTCGCGAGAGGCAGCTAACACTCCCCACATAGACATGCGGGCGGGGGTTTCCTGGAGTTGACGGATAATAGGATCAGTGGAGGCTTCCGGATCAGGTTCAGGGAGTGAGTTGAGGTCAATGGACAATTTGGGCTGGGTAGGTGGGTTAGTTTTAGTGGAGCTATGAGGGTTATTTTGTGGAGCTTAAGGGGTGGGGATGTTCAGGCTTGTGGGGTTGACAGGGGTATTCTGCTGCGGTGGAGGGGCTCGGGATGAGCTACCCTGCTGGAGGTTGGTAGGCTGGTAGACCCTTCCACTTTTGGTAAGGTTACTAACTGTTTTGGGGATTGGCTCCCACCAAGTACCTTCCCAGAAATCAGAGAAGTCCAAGTCGCAATCATCCGCCTTACGCTTCCCCTTGTCAATTGCTGTTTTCTCCAAAGTCTCATTGAGAGTTTCCATTTCCAAAGCATGCCAGATGCTGTCCTCCTCCAGAGAATTCCAGAAGTTGGCATTGTTGCTGCTGTTGTCATTGCTAATCTGCAGAGACCCTTCATCCAACATGGCCTTATTGACGGTCAGCTCCTCACCATTCATCCACACATTTACCAATTCAGACTTTCCCCACAGATCTTCTGGATCCAACACGCAGATGCTGGGCTCATCAGGGATTTGAACTACAGGTTTGGAAAAGAACTCCTCGACGATGAATTCCTGTGGGAAGAAAAGATAGTCCATGGAACGTTCCAGAGCGTCGGAGTCTCGAGTAAGGTTGACAATGGTCCTGGCGTTGAGCCCTGATAACATACGGGGATTCATCAGATCCATTTCCTCCACTACCTCTTCTTCTTGAAAAAGGTATGCCAATGACGTCTCATCTAGGGGGTCGGAATCATCCATCCAGTGCCATCCGTCGGGTTCGGGCTCCCATTCCCATTCATCTTCCTCCTTGACGGATTCGAGCTCCATGAACAGCATAAAGAGAGAATATCCATCCAGCGGATCAGCCATGATCTCATCCCAGTCCTGACTCCATTCTCCATGTTCCAATTCCTCAACTTGGTTAGGGTTAAGTGCCACAGGCCATGCTCTAGTAATAAAAGCTCTGTCTTCCACCGCCAAGAAATCTTACACCAGATCTTCCCACCTTACCTGAAAGTCCCATTCCACGGTCTCAAGCGCGCAGACCGTATCCTCAACTGGCAACTTGACGGCTGGCTTAGGTTGGGTATCAAGAATGATGTAAAGGCTGGGGTTAAAAGGCTGGCTTATGGAGATGAGGTTGGTGCGGGCATTGGAATGCTTTGGGAGTGGATTTGAGACGGTGTTTGGTTTCTGTGGTGGCATAGGGAGGGTCTTGTTGTCTATCAGGTCTTGGATTGCATGGCGGAGACAGAAGCAGTTGTCGGTTAGGTGGCCCACATTCTGGTGATAGGCACAGTACGCGTTAGGATTGTGGGATGCGGGTAGTTTTTGAGGTAAGGGAGTAGGGGTAAGTGGCTTGAGGGTGCCGCTTTCGATCAATTTCTCGAGCACGGCGGAGAGTGGTGCTGAGAACTAAGCAAAACTGCGGGGCTGGGTACGCGGTTGACTGGTTTCGGTGGCTATCTGGTTCACGGCTCGGCTTGGGTTGTATTTGTGGAGGTGTTGGGAAGGTTGGTGTAGTTCGAGTTGCCAAACAGAGCATTGCTGTTTCCGGAGTAAACTTTCTTGGGCTTAGGAGCGGGCTCGGGCTTGTCGAGAATCCCCAATTGAACTGCTTCTTCGACGGCTAAACTTGTATCGAAGAATGTTTTAAAGTCTGAGCATGCTTGGGCCATCACTATATGTCTTGCCAGAGTGGGTTGAAGGTTACGGACAATCATCCGGATTTGGTCCCTGTCACTCGGTCTATCTTTCATCTGTGCTGCCTTAGCCCTCCACCTTTTCACGAAATCGGCAAAGGCCTCTTTTGCTTCCATCTTCGTTGACTCCAATTCACGGGTGGTCACCTCCAACTGGATGTTGTAATCATACTGCGCCACAAAAGCTGCGCATATATCCTCCCAAGAATGCTTCTTTCTCTCATCCAGTGAAGTGAACCAGTGCAGAGCATGACCCACCAGAGTCTGCGAAAACATCTGTGCCATAGCATCCTTTTTGACTCCCCACATGGAAAGTGCTCCGATGTATCCCGTCAGGTGTGCCTTTGGGTCTCCTGTTCCGTCAAACTTAGCAAAATCAATTGGCCTGAACTTTTTTGGAAGCTTTGCATTAGGAAACAGGCAAAGCTTATTGATGTCAAAGCCAGTCGACGCTATCTTCTCATTTCTTACAACAGATTCCTCCAGTTGGGTGAGCTTCGCCAATACTGCTGCCATCTCGGGATTCTGCGGGGTTTCCAAATCAAAGACCAGCTGCTCTTGGTTTGGATTCGGGTTAGGGTTAGGGTTGAAGTTTAGGATGGGATTTGGAGTTGGGTTTGGTATAGGAATTGGGTTTGGGATAGAAATTGGGTTAGGCACCGGATTCTGGGTCTGCGGTAGAAGGCGTCGTGCAACCCCAGTGATCATCATCATGAGTTGGGCAATTTGGTTATCAGTACGTTCGCCCAGGTGTTGAATATCTTCTCTGATCTGAGCCATTTCTCCGTTCAGATTTCCCGGGTTTGGGTTAGGGTTTGGATGGGGATTAGGAACGGGATTTGGATTCGGATTTGGCTCGCCTCCGCTTGGATTCAGGTTAGGGTTGCCTCCGTTTGGGTTAATGTTTGGGTTGGGATTCGGATTTGGGTTGCCTCCGCTTGGGTTCGGGTTCAAGCCTCCGATCAATAGATCCATTTCCGCCCCCAAATCTGATGCACTGACGGAGTCTGCTTGTAGTTGGAGCCGTTCCAATCTCTGTCCCAAGGGTCTGGTCCAGGAGGGTATGATGTTCTTCTTTTTCGGCCCAATTGCTCAGAACTGACAGCAAAGCCAAAAACTTAAGCTTAGACGCGGTTCCTGCTTGTATTTTTATGAAATTTGTGCATGATTTTAGAAAATGAGTGCCTCATCGTCACCGTCATCGACTCCGATTTTTCAAAAACGATTGACTTACGGGAAGTTGCCTCAATTCTCGGATTTTTGGGGTGTATCCTCATTTAGGAATAGCCGATTCCCAAAAGATGCTAAAATAAGCTAAATATTTGGCTAATATTCCATCGGCAATTCAACCATTGATTCGGAATGACTCGAGGTGAACAATGTGATGTGATAACCGAGGTGGCGTAAGCGGTACACTTGCTTTTAGCCTGGATGGTGTTGGCATCACAATGTTCTGCCCCCCTATCATTCCTTTTCTTTGGTTAAATGCCGATTGAATACTTAGTCAAGGACTTAGCAGAATCTTAGTTTCCTCTAGGTTTGGGTTCGAGGACTAATGAGATTCATCAACACGTGTTAGGGCGCGTGACTCTTCATCGGGTCTTGGCAACCTTCCGAGGATCGCGCGAGCGAGTCTCGAGAACCATGGCTGACAGCATGTCAATGATAATGCAAGATGCGATGCAGCACGTAAACAGATTACAGCACATAGCCCTACCCTGCAGGCTCCTGTCCTAGTTTGGAAGGTTCTATGGTTTGCTACACATGTACAAAGGCCAGGTTTTGGCTTGAAGAGGGTCCCTCGGACTAGAGTCAAAGCATACCTCCCGTTATTGAGCATACACCCAATAATGGTACAAACGGTAGGGATGACTCATCACGGTCAAGGGTTGCTGAGCATTCCGGGATTCTTTGTCACCGGCAAGCCGGGCAAGATTGTCGGAACACAACAGCGGGGCTGCACAAGATATATATACAAGAAATAAAAGTTAAAATAAAATCCTTTAAAAATCCCACAAATGTTTTTCAAGCTTGGCTCACTAATTTAATTAATACTTAAGGAAATTGGGGCATTTTATCAACATACCAACTTTTCTCAAGTATCAATTAAATCTTTATCCCCAGCAGAGTCGCCACTGTGGGCTACCACAGCCCTGGGTGGAATCGGGGCGGCCAGAAAAGAAACGCCTCGCCTTTTAGAATCGATTTGAAAAATTTGAAGAGTCGCCATCCGGATTTGTGGTTCGCCACCCAAGAAACCGTTTCATTTGGAAAATGATTGATTTGAATTTGAAAACCAGAGATTTGAAAAGGGTTCGGAAGCCATGTTACGAGGGGGGAAGGGTTTTACGGCACCCCCCTCGCCCGATTTGAAATCGGTCTCTACTAAACATTTGTGGGATTTTTCAAAATATTTTATTTTATTAAGCAGCTAGCATGTATTCAGATATACATCAAGTACAGGAGGTGCATGCATGTGCATATGTTCAATGAGTAAATGAAGAATGGTGATAAAATACAAAAATGCTAGAAGCTGAAAATCCCTGTCACTGATCCATTCTCGAGTGCTCGGAAGTACTCCCGAGCGCTTGGGAGGAATGAACTTAAACATCTTGTAGGTCTCACAGAGGGTTTATAAGATCGGGATCATTCTAGTAAACAGGAATCAAATCCCATTCTTTCAAACCATACCTCTTTACTTTTCCGAAAATCAATTTTACGGTTATAAGAATTAAAAGGGGGCACATGCATGGACATGCAAAGGTAGTAGAAGGGCCAAACTGTGAGAAAAGTGGACTGAGCTTGCATGCAAAAACTCTCGACCGCTTGGGAACAATCTCGAGCGCTCGGGAGTCTTCTATGCCTCAGGAATAGTTTCAACCAATTAAAACACTCAATGAAGTATGCCGATACACTAGATCTTACATCTTAAAGCATGAGAAATGGGTTTTTCTTCTTAGATCCAGACCAAAACTCCTTTGCACGCCTTAAATGCAAGTCATTTATTTTATTTTTCTCTAAAAACAGCAAGTTTTTGGTACCCACTTACTTCAATAGAGTTGAAAACAGTTTTGAATTACATTCCGGCCATGCATGTCCATTTAAACACTCAAAGGAAGGAAAGCAATACTGGATTCACTCTCGAGCTCTTGGGAGTAGTCCCGAGCGCTTGGGAATACTTCCAGTGGGCTGAAAACAAAAAAAACGTATTTGTACCCCTTTGCTCTTGTTATTACAGTAAAGTCTCTCAACCCAAGCTCAGCATTGAAGGCTGAGAGGGCTGAGGGACTTCCCTCAGAAAGGAAAACAGCCTTGACTTTATTTATGTTTGACACTAAAATAAAGAACTTCTACCTTTGGTTGAGGAGTTTGCTTCTTGAAAGGCTCTAGAAGGTGAAAGAAAGAAAGGTCAGGAAGATCAGAACATGCAGGCCATCTGAACTTCTTGCATGTGTATGGTGCCTTGGATTTTTTTGATTGCTTTTCTTTTGAAAATCAAGCTTTGAGAGAGATGGGAGATGGCTTTGTTTGAATGTGTCAAAGAGGTCTTTTTAGAGAGAGAGAATTCGTCCTCTCTTCTGTGCTAAAGTCCAGCCCCTTATATAGGCAAGATAGCCTATAGTTTTATTTTAGAAAATGAGATTTGGCATCTTTGAAAATCCATCAGTCCTGACTCACCTCTGACTGAGGTGGAGTGTTGCGTGAGGTTTGAACCGGCCAGGACGACTATAATGATGGCCTGCATGGGAAGTGGGGAAGCTCCACCATCCATTGGGTAGTACAAAAGTCTCGAGCGCTCGGGTTCAGTCTCGAGCGCTTGGGAGTTTACTCTCGAGCGCTCGAGAGTTTGTCAAATCCCAGGTTTTGAAAATGGTTTGGAGCGCTTGGGATTGATCCAGAGCGCTTGGGACTGATTTTGACATTTTATTTTCCCTTTCAAAGTCTTCAAGAAGCAAAGTCCTGACTAGTCTAAGGCTTGTTTCGATCCAAATTCATCATCGGGGAGCCTCCGGGCCACAAATTAAACCAATTGGGAGACCCAAATTAGGGTGTCTACAAAGATCACTCCACAAAAATATTCGGATTATTATATTCGATCTATTCATCTCAAACCAAAATAATGTTGCTGAATATATACAAAACTTTTACTGTCACAAATTTTTACTCGATCCTCGTTCGACAGGAAGGACGTGACCACCAACCCATCTACTACTCCAGTAAGACAATGACTCCCGCTGAGACACGCTATCTTCCTTTGGAAAAGCTGGTTCTCGCCCTCGTCTCAACCTCCCGAAAGCTTGCCCCATACTTCCAATCCCACAGCATCACTGTTCTTACCGAATATCCGCTCAAGTCACTCCTCCGAAAGGCGGACCTCTCCAACCGAATCTCCAGTGGGCCGTCGAGCTCGCAAATTACGAAATCCACTTCCAGCCTCGAACAGCAATCAAAGCTCAGGCCCTCGCCGACTTCATCGCTGAGCTCACACCTACCGACGTGCTTGCCACAACTCTTGTTCCTCGCCCCGAAGCCGTCCTCTAGGCAAATCTGAGCTCCACCTGGAAGCTCTTCCATGGTGACGTATGACAAATGTATGTAGATGGCGCATCTAATAGCCGAGGCGCCGGGACTGGGATTGTGCTCCTCTCTCCTTTTGGCATTCTATATGAAAGCTCCCTCTCCATCAACTTCTCAGCTTCTAACAACGAGGCCGAATACGAACCGCTTATCTCTGGGCTCAAGACTGCCAAAGCCCTCGGCATCGAGGAGCTCGTGATCTACAGTGACTCTCAGATTGTGGTTAACCAGCTCTCAGAAGAATACGAAGCTCGGGACGACCGAATGCGTACCTACCTCAACTCTGCTGTTTGGCTTCTCAAAGGATTCAAGGCCATTCGCATCGAACACATTCCCAGGGAACAAAACGCTCATGCCGACACTAAGGATGCTCACCGACTCCGCAATAGGGCCGCTCTTTTCTGGCTTAACCCCAATGGTAAACTTTACCGAAGGTCATTTACTGGCCCCTACTTGTTGGTTGCCCACCCTCACCAAGTGCCAGGCATCATCGAGGAGCTCCGTGCTGGCAACCGCGGTTGTCATTCTGGTGGACGCTCGCTCGCACACCGAGCCATCACTCAAGGGTATTTGTGGCCAACAATGAAGAGGAATTCCGAAGAGTTCGTCAAACATTGTCGGAAGTGCCAAATGTTCGCTTCCATAATCCATCAGTTGGCTCGGGACCTTAGCCCTCTCACCAGCCCATGGCCATTCTCACAGTAGGGCATGGATATCGTCGGTAAACTCCCGGTTGCTCCGGTGGATTCAAATTCCTCTTAACTTCTACCGACTACTTCTCTAAATGGGTCGAAGCCGAGCCCTTGGTTACCATCGAAGAAACTGACATCATTCGATTTGTTTGGCATAACATCATCTCTCACTTCGACATACCCTTCGCCAACCCTGAAGCATTCCAAACGCCACGCCGAGGTTGGCAATGCTGTCCGCATGGTGGATCTGGCGACCGGCGTAGTGACGGAACTCTAGAGCCCAGGGGAGGTCCTTCGGATGGACCCAGGTGCCTTCCTCCCCGCCACCGGTCTCTTCTCCCAGCTGTCGTCTCTGATCCTCCTCAATCAGGATCGTTTCCTTCTCCTTCCCTTTGCCACCATTACCCTCCTCGTGCCGAGCCCTCTTCTCCGGAGGCTCTTGCAGAGAAGTAAGGGTCATTCCCGAGGTCCCGGCGCTTGGCATACTGCTAGGGGCAACACCCCTGCCTCGGCCCCTCGGTCTCTGGCGTTTGAGATTCTTCACTTCACGAGTTCCAGGGCCTGCCATCTCTCCGCTAAGCCCAGTCCTTTCAAGCATTTCTTGGTCAATCTCCTCACGAAGAACGCCCCGAGGTCCAGAGTTACTTCCCTCAGCCTCTGGCGCCTGTTCTCCGCCCCTTCCTTCTGATCCTCTTCCTCGGCCCCTCCCCCTGCCTCGTCCTCGACCTACCCTCGGGACCCCTTGTTGCCTTGGCTTTTCTTTCAAGAAACTTGTGTAAGTTGGAATGTACCCGAGCAGCTTAGGGGCAAACTGACTTGTGATAGGGATGGCGTAGGCAGTGGTAATCTGAGCTCGGACAGCTCTCTCCCGAAGCTCTTGAATAATGCCCTCAGCTGCGAGAAAATACCAACACGAAAGAAGAATCAGTACAAGTATGCAAAGAGTAACGAAAATATAAATGGAATCTACCAAAGTACCGACCAAGAGCTTCGATCCCGAACTGAATCGTGGTAACAGTATCTATGCTTTCACCGGGCCTGAACATAAAGTTTTCGATGACCGATATGTAGATACTCGCCCACTCTTCGGAGTCAGGGAGTTGGTCGATCAAGAACATGTCATTTCTCGACCGACAGGAGAGATAATACTGATTGCTTTCTCGGTTGACTCCAACCAGGTAAACACCAAAGAGCTCCTCAAGCCCGAAGTCAGGTTGAATTGCCTCCTCAGTTCGATAATGATGGTGATGATCCGGTAGGAGTTCACCCTGAGCTGGGAGGAGGTAAGGCTAAGGGTTCGGAGCACCCGACGAACGAATTGATGAAGAGGGAACCTGATTCCCCCCTCGGTCACGGCCATCAGGGGAAAAATTAGCTCCCCCGGTAGGTGCGGCAGTTTCTTGGGATCAGTGTCCGGAAGCAACCGAACCTCAACGTCCGAAGGAATGCTGTACAACCTCTTGAACTCGGCGTAAGGGGCTGGGGCTCCGGTAAAATACTTGTTTCGGTAAGGGCAGGGCCTCATCGGCCTTTTACGTCCCCTCACCTCCTCGGGCGAATTCGCGAAAGGTCCCTGTCCCTGGTCCGACGTACTTGGGGCTTCCATTTTCCAAGGATCAAGAGAAGTAATCTCTCTGAGAGCTCGGTCGGGGTCAACCGGTTCAATGAAGTCGATTGGGATTCGATAGAATCTTCAGTTCCAAACCTCTTGAAAGATGCCTTCAATAGAAGAGGAATCAGAACTACTGGAGCTGTCTAAAGTGAGCTCAATGACCATTCGCTCCTGTCTAACAAGGAAAACATGCAAAAACCAATTAGCTATATGCCTAGGGGAAAGCAGGAGGATCTAATGCTCGGGACAGAATGGTCATCACTCTTCGGAATCTCTAGGCCTCGGTCGCTATCGAGGTACTCCTCCTCGGGAAAAGTCATCAGGGGCCCATATCTGACTTCCACGGTCTGAGATTGAAGATAGGCCATGGGAAGAACATGAACAGCAACTGGAAAAGCCAGCGCCGCCGCAAACCAGATGCCGGCGAGTGGCGTCTCCATCTTAATACATGATAAACAACAAAAAAGCATGGAAAAACTACCAAGGCTTGGAGATTACGATCTAAAGATCAACATACCTGAATTTCGTGCGAAGATCTACTCCCAGATCGCTCCAAATCTCAATCAAAAGTTGAGAAGCACGGGCGGCAACAGTTCGACGTCGACTGGAGGATGAACGTCCTTCTCTCTCGTGTTTCTCTGTTTTTATAATGGAACGAACGAAGGGTCACGCAGAAAACGAAGCATTGTGCACCGAGCCATTGGATCTCTAACACGTGTCCCCATCGGATGGCCAGCATCCAAGGGTCTGTACCGGGGACAGACGCGCCGCTCGCTGAGCCATTTGTATTCCAACACGTGTCCTCGATGGGACGGTTCGTACCAACTACCTGACATATCACGTGCCGAGGCAGCTCGTGATGTCACGCCCTTTGGTAATACTTTGACACGTGGATCCTAGCGCTGGGGCGCGCAATTTGGCGAACCGAAGCAGCTAATCTCTCAGCGCTGCGAATACCGGGGGTCCAGGCGTGTCGGTTCACTGGTAGGATCAACTCCCTGGAAGTCAACAAATGATGCTCAAAGAAGTTGAGGGGCTATTGTGGTGGCCTCGGTTACAAGCATGGTAACCTGGCCATATGGTGTGAATTGAAGACTCAAGAAGGTTCAGCTGGTTTCCAGGTAGGAATCTTCCCTTCGGCGTGTTGCTCGGTTCTATGCTCAGGACTAGGCCACTGAATGCTGCGGTACTGCCAGTGGCTCTGTATCTGCTTCGGACCATCCCAGGGATGCCTAAGAGAAACGGTTGTGCCAGAAGGGTCCCACGAGGATCGTGCAGCAGGTATAATCATTGAGATTATTTAGGCCCATGTGCTCCGTAACCGTTCCGCTCCCTTCGTCACGTATGACGTCACCCGAGGCAGTTACCCGAGCGTACCCTCCACGTGCTAGCTTGGAGGCCAAGTAAACCTCGGTCTATAAATACAAAGGGATACTCACCTGAGAGAGGTAAGTCATTCTACCCTAATCCTAGATCTATACTTCCTTCCCTGAGATCTAACTTGATTGTCGGAGGGTCACTAGGCTACCCAAGCCCTAGTGACTTGCTGCAGGTCCAGGCGGCGGAAGCACAGAGCCACAGAGGGAGGAGCCTAACCAGAGCCACGGTCCTGATCCTAATAAATCGAACCCCTACACTAACAAGCTACCTCACTTACACCTTTTCCACTCAAACCTAGCCCCACTTTACAACCCTTCTTTAGGCCACTTTAAACATAAAATCTAGCCCTTAATCATTCTAGATTATACATACATACTAGACCTAGGATTGACTAAAAATAAGAAGACTACTCTTTTAGCCTAGCTATCATTATCTTTAGACTTGTAAGACTTGCAACCTAGGGTATAATCACCTAGGATTTCCTTCAAAGCCTTAGAAAATCTTCATGATCACATAGCTTTGCACTTCGGATGGATTGACAAGGCTTTGGCATGCTTAAAGACAAGATTTGACAACACAATGGAGCAAACAAATGAGAGAAGAGAGAGCGAGAGAGAGAGAGGGGCGGCCAACAGAGGGAGCCCAATTTTTCCTATAAATAGCACCACACTCTTGCCATTCAGCTCACACCTTCAAACCCTTCAACTTCTCCCTCTAGAAATCTTGTGTTTGTTCGTTGTTCTTGGTGTTCTTGAGTTTTTCTAGAAACTTATCCACAATCGCCACTAAACCACCACTCGACCACCCTCTCGATCCAAAAAATTTTGTAGTTTAGTCAAGAATTAGTTTCGAGAGAAAAAGAAAGTTTTATCTTTTCTCTTTCGAAACTACCATAAACTTACCGTAGGAGGTCACTCCGTTCGATGGCCGATGTACTTACTTTTTCCATAAGCCGTACCTACCGCCAAGAAGAATGGTAGATTTCTCGTTCCCACTATCTCTAAGTATAAATAGAAATTTGTATATTTTTTGTATGTCTAAAATGCTTGAAAGAAAAATAGCTAGCAAACTTATTTTACTAAAATCTCGAAGAGAAAAATGAACGTGTTGAATAACTCGACTTTTATCCCGGAAAAACATATATTTTTTAGAACTTCCCAAAAACGAAGAAAGAACGGATTTTGAAACGTAAAAAATAATAGTTTGATTGAAAGTATTCATATTTTGATCTTTGGAATGGTTATGAGCGTGTATAGGATTACTTGTCTTGATGTGTGCTAAAGCATAAGTGTTTTCTACTCCAAAGGTGTCCGTCCACGTGACACTATGCTTTATGTTGTGATAGTTGTTGAATATGATTTCATGAACTTACGGATAAAATAAGCATGATAAAGTAATATAGAGTTGGATGATCTTGCTGTATGATTACTCTAGTTTAGTTCAAGTTTACAATCAATTATGCATATTTACGTGACACCGTATAGAGAGTTCAGCCGCGGAGTCGTTACATGAAAACGAGACACAAAAATCGAGAAAGTTAGAAACATGACACGTAGGGTGTTGTTAATGAAAAGACGTGTTTTGAAAAGAAAAATGTTTTGAAACCACAATGTGGCCGGACATAGTAGCTCATTATGTGGTGTGTGTGTGTGTGTGTGTGCGGGCGCGCGCGCGCGCCAATGGAATCCCGAGACAGCGAAACCATTGTGAAGATATTTGGGAGACCGGAATGGCGAAACCGACGTTGGGTGTATGACTTGTTTATCTGTGGAGAGGAGCCAATGCAAAATTTTGTGTGCCAATAGGAGCCCAAAACAGCGGAACCATTGTGAGGATACTCAGGAGCCTGGGACAGCAGAACCGAGGTTGGGTGTGTAAAAATGCTTTTCGAAATGTTGATTTGGTAAATGAAAAGTAAAAATGTGACACTGTCTACGAAATGACGCATCAAAAAAATTCAGCTATCACGGACACCAACGTTAGTTGAATAGTGAATGCGGATGTGTCATTGTTAATTGCCTTATTGAATATGCATGTGCCAATTAGAAATCATTAGAGTTACATGAGATAGTATACTACTTCTATGACCTGTTGTTTGTAATTTATGGGTTAACGAGTATGAAATTTTTCTACTGAGCTTTTGTAACTCATGGTTTTACTGTTTCAACCCTGACATATTATATTGGAGGCAACGCCAGTATAATGTGTCAGACCTTGTAGATGAGCAAGGTGAACCCTACACCTTGAAAGTTTCAGAGCCAAAGAGCTAGATAGGATGAAAGAGTAGGCGGAGCAGTAGTTAGGAACCTTAATTTCCCCTCCCTTTGTGTAATAAAAGTACGGGCTAGGAAGGAAGAGCAGGCAGAGTAGTAGTTAGAAACCTTAGTTTCCCCTCCCTTTATGTAATAAAAGTACTCGTTAAGATGGAGGAGCAGGCGGAGCAGTAGTTAGGAACCTTAGTTTCCCTTCCCTTTGTGTAATAAAAGTATTCTTATGAGAATTATGTCGTATTAATGAGCCAGACCCTACTTATGTTTTCAATAAAAATGTTTATTTAACCAGAAAGTCTACAAGTACAGCAATCTGTGCACAGATTGTGCACAGATTTTGTTGTGGGGCCCACCTCGAGTCCCACGCAAATCATCTGATCCATTTATTAAATGTAAAACATTTTTTCAAGGGTCCTGTAGACACCCCGATCTGAATCTCCTGATCGTTTTACGGTTTCTTGTTTCCCCGATGATGAACCAAATCAAAAAACAGTCTTGAGGTTGGAAAGGTTTGAGCTTGGTATGTGCGGAACCCCTTTGAACCCTTTAAACCATTTAAAAGAAAATAGAAATCAGTATAGCCTTGACCTGGAGTTGACTCTCGCGCGTGGAAGTCATTCCCTCGCGCGATGGTGTGCCCTATCCAGGTGTGGTCAAAGTCAAATGTTTGACTGTTGACCCACGCGCGACAGCTGTTACCCTCGCGCGACTGTCCCACTCCCTCGCGCGATGGTCCACTCCAGTCACTTTCACCTTTTTCAGCCAGTTGGTTGCTTGCCTGGGGGTCTACAGGGCTATTTGAACCCCGTTTTTCTCCACAGGACAGTGGCAGTGCAGGCTTTGGGGCTATACACTCACACAACCCTTCCCATCAACTTTCCACCTTGCTTAGCCACCAAGTTTGGTCCTAAGGGGGTGTTTGCCACCACCTTTGCTCCTCCACTCCTTCTATAAATACCCCCCTTGGTCTTTCATTACAAAGGTCACTAAGTCACTAAGTCATTAATTTTCCAAGTTTGAGAGGTTAAGAACTCTTGCAAGCACACTAAAGCTTTTAACCCTAGTTCTCTTGCTCATCCATTCTTCATTCCATTTTCCATCACAAGCTTCACAACCTTGTTCAATCTTCTCCAAAACCTTACAAGCAAAGGTATAAACACCTTTATCAAGCATCGCTTTTGATCCTCGAGGGGTCAAGGCCAGGGTTGGTAATCAATACCAGTTTTGGTCCTAAAGTCAACAGAGTTACAAGAAGCTATGAAAAGCATACGCTCGCGCGAGTGATTCAGACTCACGTGCGACAGTCCACTGTCTCGCGCGACAGTCCTCGTGGGGTTTGGGGATGCTGGTTTTTCTTGTTTTGTCATGTTATCACTTGTTTTAAAAATTGATAAGCTTTTAGCTCACTGTTTTGCATGTTAAAACACATAGACTAGCTTTTTTTGCTTATTTACTTTGTTGGAATGCTTTTGGGTTGCATCTGGACCTGTACCAGAGCTCAGAGCATGCAAAGCAATTCCTGGAAGTCTAGTCAGGACCCTCGCGCGATGGAGTCACTGTCTCGCGCGATGGTCCTCTATTTTCCAGTGACTGCCCTCGCATGAGCAGCTTGGCCCTTGGCCTTTGTTTTGATACCCTCACTGTTTAGGGGTTGTATTTCCTTTCATTTGGCTTCTGATTGTATTATTTTGTAATAATTACCTTACTTTCAGTACATATTAACTGCTTGGTTTGCCCCTGGGTGTGCACTGGTCCTTCCAGAGCCCAGAAGGGGATAAAATTCAACCTATGGTGAGGCATAAACCCTCACGCGAGGGAGTTGGTGTATCGCGCGACGATCCCTTTTGCATGCACGTAGATCCATGCATGTAAAGGTGGCTGTCATGTGAGATATACTCATTCCATGAGCAATTTGGTTTATTTCTGATCAGGGGTTAAGTTGCATCCCGTTACATTTTTTTGCCATCCATCCACGCCATGTTTAGATTATATCTTGCAAATCGTGTTACAGTTTTAATCCCCGATTAACTGTTCCCCTGCCCTAATTGGCTTAAAATTGGTTAAAGAAAAAAACAAATCACAAATATTTTCACAAAATGTCTAAGTAAAGACCGATCTCCGGATTGGGCGAGAGGGGTGCCTTAAAAACCTTCTCCTCTCGTAACCTGGCTCCCGAACCCAGATATGGTTATGACGGACTGGTTCCTTCACTTTTTCAAATCCAACAGCGCTGCAGGTGCTTCGAAATACGGTTCCTTGGGTGTCGGACCTTCAAACCCAAGTGGCGACTCAGTGTTTTGTGAGCGCCTGCTTCTCCGCTCGCGCTCCCTTGATCTATCGGGCCGCTTTGGCGAAAAGAACGGGGAACGGAATCCCTTGATTTTTCCAAGGGCATGCTGCCCACAGCGGCGACTCTGTTGGGGATCGAACCAATATTAATTCATACTTAGAGTTTAATACACTTGCGAATAATTCCTTAAAAGTCTGTCAAAACGGTGAGCTTCGCGTTGCCGAAGGTTGGAATGGTGATTTAACAGGACCTCGTGTCCGGTCAATCCGATCTGGGACTTTTTCGATTGTTCACTTGCGTAGTTTCCTCTAAAGATGAACTAAATAAAGTGAGCTGAGCTTGAAAAGGCTTTTTGTGATTTTGTGATTCTTCTTCTTCTTAATCAATTTCTAGAATCTCATTTGCATCAATGTGGGATAAACCTCGTTGGATCGTTTTGGCAATCCGGCACAGTTTACCGGAGCCCAGGGACCCCAAATGACCAACAACTTTCGACGATGATGGGTCATGCTACCGTTTGACTGTTGCTCAGCGATATCACGGGCAACGGGAGGTATATCTGTGGCCCTAGTCCGAGGAACCTGTTACAAGCCAAAACCAGTCTTTGCATATACAAAGCTCTAAAACTTTCCAAACTAAGACAAGTACCTACAGGGTAAGAGTTATTTCCATCTAACCCCCATAAACTGTCTACGTGTTACTGCTTTCCCTATCGCATGCACTGTACATCATACCGTCTTGCGTAGGAGCATGTTTTAGGGCGGCTTCTAGGTTCTCGTTCTTACGAGTTGTCTTGAGCTGTGTTGGGCATTCTTGTGGCCCAATGAGGAGCCATGTATCCAGATGATGCATGTTTTCAGCTTTTTCAAATCCTTAGAATAGTAGGGACTTTAGGAAATCAAAAGTTTCCTACACCCTTGTCTATATACCTGATTAGGGTTTCAAACAGAAAACTAGGAACAACAAAGAACATGCCATGATGCTTACACCAGTCAGGTAACAAGTGTCTCGCCACTTACACCGCTCGGCTAACGGTGCAGTGCCGCTCATGCCGTTTCTGGTTATAGTATCATGACATGCACACCGAGTTGTTCCAAAATACAAAGTTGAAACCTCAGTCAGCGGAATAGCTGAAGGTTTAAGGTTCTTTCGACATCCTTTAGTCTCATATTGGCTGAAACAAGGATACACCTCTGAAAAGAATTCTGAGGGCTTTGGCAATGTTTTCTAGTCTTAGAGTCTAGGGGCGACACTGACGACGCTGGCTGCATTTCTTTAGTCTTTTATTTAGATTAAAGTTGCTGCAGAATCCCTACTGAGCCTTATGTTTTATTGTCAAGCAAAGTTCTGAGCCATTGCACCGCCAAGGAAAGTATCGAGGCAAAGAGCCAAACCCGCTTGGGAACGTCTGCAGTAGAATCCGGGTCAAAGGCTTGTCAGGTTACAATCCCAGTCAGTCACAACGGAAGACTCACCGCTTTCCTCGTTAGCTGCCTTACGAGCAAGCTCCTCACCTATCCTAGAAGAGGTCACTAAGCCAACATCTCCAACTCTTTCTTCAGCATCTAAAACTCCCGACATGGCAGGAAACCCAGAGGCTCGGCTGCTTACTGTGGAACAAATGCTCATGAACCTTCAAACTAGCATCACTGTAATGCAACAGAAAGCTGCCCAAACTGATGCTAACGTCACTCGTTTGAATGAGCTCTTCGACACTCGCCTTCTACCACCTCTTGAAGAGGAAAGCGAGGCCGAAGAAGATCCGCACGTGCAGCAAGTTATGGTTGAAGATCCAAACAATCCAGAGCGCGTCATTGTTCAGCACAACCCTTGGATTGTTCATGCACCTGCTGGTAACCGTGCGGGCAATGTCCTGGCTGAAAATCAGGACATTACTGCTCTTGTGGCCAAAATGGCCAAACTCGAAGAATCCATTGCCAAAGCAGAAAAAGTCAAAGCTAGAGGCATTGACCTGGATCGCCTCTGCCTGTATCCCAATGCCAAGCTTCCTGAGAAGTTTAAAATGCCAGACCTAGCAAAATTCGATGGAAGTGGTGACCCTCGAACCCATCTTTATAGTTACCATGCGGCAATGAAACTGCTTTCAGTTGAGCCTGAGGCCATGTCGCAGCTCTTTCCTCAGACCCTCTCGGGCCCTGCCTTCCAATGGTTTCTGTCACTCGACATCGCCAAGAGAAAGACTTGGGAGGACATTGGGACTGCGTTTATTTCGCAGTACAGTTATAACTCACAATTGAAGATGACCACACGTGAGCTGGAATCCACAAAGATGGAGGCAAAGGAGTCCTTTGCCGACTTTGTCAAAAGATGGAGAGCTAAAGCTGCTCATATGATTGATCGCCCCAGCGAGAAAGATCAACTCCGCATTATCTCTCGGAATCTCCAGCCAGACTATGCCAAGCATCTGGTCCTCGCTTAAGCGTCTGCAAACTTTGACACATTCTATGACTCCGGTCTGGCTATCGAGGTTGCACTCCAAAGCGAAATTCTGACAAAAGAGGAATCTTCTAATCCCCCGAAGGCAAAGCCCCGTGCTTACTCTGGGAACACCAATGCTCTGCTTGGAACTGGGACTTACTCCAACGCAGCGACCGGCGGTACCAATGCCTCTGCTTCCAATGCTACCAACCATATAGCTGACGTCAACCAGGTCCAGTCACCACAGAACAACCGGCCCCGCGGTCAGCCCTGCAGCTTCTCTGCAATTGAGGCACCTCTGTCCTTAGTTTTGGAGAAGTTGATGAAATTAGGACATCTCAAGCCCCTGGATCCAATTCCTTTACCCAAGAACCCTCCGCCGAGCTTCAAGACCAATCTCTACTGTGCCTACCATTAGGGTGCAGGCCATCTTACAGATTCTTGTTTCCGTCTTCGACATGCAATTCAAGATCTTATAGACGAAGGGACTCTTTCAGCACCGCCTCCACCATCCCAAAAGCCAAACATTCTTTCCAACTCTTTACCCAACCGCAAGGCTGTTCCACACATCAGTCAGATATCCCTCAGCTCCACTCAAATCAACCCTACCTCCACTATATTTAACCCCACCAACCATATAATCCCAGTCAACCAACCCAAACCCATGGTGCTCATGCCTTCAGAACTTGATGCTGAACTCATGTTTATAGGGCCACCTTATAATCTGCCTCCTCGTTTGTTGCGAGCAGGCTTGGACTTTCTCAATAACAACATCAGTGATCTTTACGCCGATGCTATCCCACCAGTCCAGCTTGATCCTGCATCAAACTGTGATCTCCAAGTTTTTACTATTGCTCCTCCAGATCTTTCTCAGGATTTCATGAGCCGTTTCAGAGCTGCAATGCCAGCCTTACCTGAGCCAGAACCAGAACTTGATATGCAGGCTGTAGGTTGGGGGATAGCTGATAGTGAGGATCACGATGCTCCTCTTATCCAAGAATGGTTTCAACTCGAGTTGGGAGGGTTTCCTCTGCACCTCGAACAAGCTCCACCCGATCCGGCATGGGAAGCCGAATGGATTGCTCAACATGAGCAGATGGCAATCAACCCTTTGGATGGCATCTCTTTATACATGTGCTTTCAGCAACTTCAGCCTCAGGTTCCCGAAAAAGAGTACTTTTGGGATCCTGAGCCTGTTTGGCAATTTCCTGTCGATGCCTCTAAGCCCTTCCAAGGCTATATCTTGCCTGAGCACATGACACACTTTGCTGAAGATGACTTGGTTCAGAAAGAGACCTGTGGTATCTTCTCCGGAAGACTACAGCGTCATGGTTACGGGCCTTGTTCCACCGGCTGATCTTTCGAATGTGGACGAGATAGTTGATGTCCAGTTGGGGCAGAAGTCTGGGCTGTTAGCCGTTCTTTGGCCGAGGGTGGCCTCTGGGATGTTCCTTTCACTACAGATTCAGAGCCAGCGCGTGAAGTTGCTGCAATCCCAGATCTGAACTTTTGGGACTCGTTGCTAATGAAAGACCTGGCTGAGGACTTGGGATTGGATACAGAATCGCCGATAGCAGCATTGGCCACTGACAAAGGAAAGCGTAAACTGGGGGAAGTTCTGTCTGATCTCTGGGATGTAAACCAAGACCCTTAGGCCGTGCCTTCTTTGGGGAACGTTCTTAACGTTACAAAGAGTGGACGAGTTTTTCAGCCTGCTAATCTGCAAACTGGGACTTTGTCCAACACTTCTCATCAAAGGAACGAGCCCATTCCTTTCCCAGGGTCTGCACCACTTGAGGTGCCAAGCACGGATCTTATTCAGAAACAGCTCGAGCGAGTTCCTGCTGCTAAATCCCTTTGGGGTTTAATTTGTTCTTCCCGTGAGCACCGTCAGAAACAGTGCCACACTCTCGCCCGTCTGGAAGTCCAGGCTGATGTCACTCCCAAAGCTATGGTATCTCTCATCCTTCCCCCTACTGCTAAACACACCGTGGTCTTCACCGACAAGGACCTTCCTATTGAAGGAACTGATCATAACCGCCCTTTGCATATTACCGTCAAAAGTCGCGGACTCTGGGTCCCAACTGTCCTCATTGACAATGGATCAGCCATCAATGTTTGTCCTATGAGGGTGGCCTATCGTCTGGGACTGGCCAAGAAAGACTTTGCACCTTCCAATCTGGCTGTCAAGGCGTATGACGGCACTCGCCGTATGGTCGAGGGCACTCTGATGCTCAAGCTCGATGCTGAAGGTTTCGAAATGGACGTTGAGTTCCATGTTGTCGACATACCTGCAACTTTCAATCTGCTGCTAGGCAGACCATGTCTCCATCGATTCGATATCATGGCTGTACCATCCACTCTTCACCAGAAGGTCATGCTGGGACTGCTTACTGGTACATTAACCATTTGCGGGGATTCTGGGATCCGCCCGCTCAAAGAAGATGGAACACCCGTTTTTGGGATCATGCACGGAGAAGAAGATGTGGACGTTGGAGGTTTCTCTTTCGACACGTCCGGCTCTGTTTTGGCTATCAATGTGGACGGGGACTTTCTCACCAGCTCTGTTGCGATGGACATCATGCTCAGGATGTCTTACTTTCCTGGTCTGGGCTTAGGAATTCACCAATAGGGAGTCCCGGAGTTCCCTACCTTTCCTTTTTCTGAGGGCTGTTTTGGTTTGGGGTACACTGCCTCAGCCGAAAATGCCAAAAGAAGGAAACATACGGGAAAACCCCGAACTCTCTATGGTGATCCCAACAGCTACTTTGTGCGTGAAGTGGGGAATGCTGCTTACACTGGACAGTCCGAGCCCTTCATCAATCCAGAAACTAGGGAGTTGTTACCTGGTTTTGAGGTCTTTGCTGACGACACCTGGTCTGAGAGTGATGACAAGCCAGCCAGGCTGGAATTCAAGAGGAAGCTTAATCAGCCAAAGGCGAGGACTGACTGGTTGGGGACTTTCGATCAAGGGAGCTTGGAGCTGTTCTTCCAAGAGTTCTCTCAAGTGGGTTTGGCCAAGGAAACTGAAGAGGCCGAAGTGCTCATGCTCGGGCCCGATGCCTTCGAGGATCCCACTGCTCTTATCACTGAAGCCAAGGGTAGTGTTAAAAATTGCATTTTCAAACCGCGCCTAACCTGCATTGATGACACTTCTGAGTCTGAGTCTGCGTCTGACTCAGAGTCAGAGTCCAGTGAGTCGTCTAAATCTAGCTCTGAGTCGGAGTTTGTGCCTCTCGGCCCTCCACGTCATAGCTTATATTTCGAGTTTGACTCTCTTGTACTTGGCGACCCGTTGGGGTCTTGTGAAATGAATGAAGCATCTTTTGAGTACTTGCATGATCTTTATATAAACTGTGTCGACCCCAACGATGAAGGGATAGATTTCGATGAGGATATTCCCAAGGAAATCCGTGCCCTCATCGAGAGGGAAGATGAAAGGCATGCTCAGCCATTAAAAGAGGAAATAGTTTCTATAAACTTGAAGGATGAGAACGATCCCCGAATGGTTCAAGTGGGCTCCACGCTTTCACCAGAGGAACACCGGATTTCAAAGAGCTGCTTACGGAGTACAGTGATGTCTTTGCATGGTCTCATCAAGACATGCCGGGCATCGACCCCGAGATAGTGTAGCATCGAATCACTCTGTTGCCGAATGCTAAGCCTGTGAAACAGAAGCTCAGACGAATGAGGCCAGATTGGGTTCAGAAGATCAAGGATGAGGTCACGAAACAGATTGACGCTGGGTTCCTCATGGTTTCTCAGTATCCCACTTGGGTGGCCAACATCGTTCCTGTTCCCAAGAAGAATGGACAAATACAAGTCTGCGTTGATTTCAGGGACTTAAACAAAGCAAGCCCCAAAGATGATTTTCCCTTGCCACACATCGATGTGCTTGTGGATAATACGGCTGGGCATGCCTTACTCTCGTTCATGGATGGATTTTCAGGCTATAACCAAATTCTTATGGCACCCGAGGACCGTGAGAAGACAACGTTCATCACTGAGTGGGGGGCTTATTGTTACTTAGTCATGCCTTTTGGACTGAAGAATGCTGGGCCCACCTATCAAAGGGCTGTTACAACCATTTTGCATGATATGATCCACTAGGAAGTGGAGGTTTATGTCGATGACATGTTTGCTAAATCAAAAACTCAAGAGGGACACATTCTTGTGCTTAGGAAGTTCTTTGAGAGGCTCCGTAAGTTTTGTATGCGTCTTAATCCACAGAAATGCACTTTCGGAGTCACAACTGGTAAAATGCTCGGTTTCATGATCACTTCTCGTGGGATAGAGGTTGACCCATCAAAGATTAAGGCAGTGCTTGAGATGAAGCCTCCAGTGTCTGAAAAGGGAGTGCGGAGCTTTCTGGGAAAGGTTCAGTTCATCAGCAGATTCATCGCCAAGTTGACCTTAATTTGCGAGCCGATGTTTCATTTACTCAAGAAAGATACCCCGTTTGTGTGGTCAGACAAGTGCCAAGCGGCTTTCACTTCCATTCAGAATTATCTTCAGAATCCTTCGGTTTTGATGCCGCCAGTACCTGGGAAGCCCTTGATACTTTACTTGTCTGTCAATCCCTCCTCTATGGGATGCTTATTAGCTCAGGAAGGAGATAGGGGTGTTGAGAAGGCCATTTACTACCTGAGTAAGAAGATGGTTGGATGCGAAGAGCGCTATACTGCTATGGAGAAGACATGTTGGGCTCTTGTTTGGGCTTCCAAGAAGTTGAGACACTACATGCTCGCTTACCCAGTGAAGTTGATTTCTCGAATGGATCCTCTCAAGTATTTATTCGAGAAGCCAGCGCTTACTGGTAAGTTAACACGTTGGTTGCTCATGCTAGCTGAGTTCGATCTTGAGTATGCCACAAGGAAGTCTGTTAAAGGCCGTGCTGTGGCAGAATTCTTGGCTGATCATCCCGTGGATGGGCCGGAGGACTCAGACTTTATGTTTCCAGATGAAGAGGTACTAACAGTAGTCGATGATGTGTGGACTCTCTATTTTGATGGGACAGCCAATCAGAAAGGATATGGAATCGGGGTTTTGTTGGTAACACCCGACGGCTCTCATATTCCGATTGCGTTCAAACTCAATTTTGATGTCACGAATAACCAAGCCGAATATGAGGCCTGCATTGTGGGCATGGAGGCTGCTTTAGCACTTGGCGTTGAAAAGCTCGAGGTCATTGGCGATTCTAACCTTGTTGTATCTCAGGCCAACGGGGACTAGAAAGTTCGTGAAGAAAAGTTGAAACCTTACCATCAAGACTTGGATGATCTTATTCCTCGTTTTAACAAGGTGACCTTTACTCATATTCCTCGTCTAAAAAATCAATTTGCCGATGCTTTGGCAACTTTGGCTTCCATGGTTGAACTTCCATTGGGTGTCAAACTTCGTCCTATCCTGATTGAACAGCGGGACTGCCCTGCTTATCAACATGTTGGTACCATTGATGATGTCGCTGATGGTCTACCTTGGTACCATAACATATGGAACTTTGTAGAAAGTGGTAAATACCCGGCTGAAGCCTCTAAAAAGGATCAACTTGCCCTACGGAGAATAGCTACTCATTACATCATCTGTGGAGGGAAGCTTTACAGGAGATCTCATTGTGGGATGCACAAGCTCTGTGTCAACGGTGCTGAGGCCACTACGATAATGGAGGAGATTCATGAGGGAATATGCAGTCCTCACATGAGCGGTGTCATGCTTGCCAGGAAGATTCTTCGTCAGGGTTACTTCTAGTCTACTATGGAATCACAGTGTGTGGATTATGTCCGTCGCTGTCATAGGTGTCAGATTCACGCCAATCTTATGCATGTTCCTCCCTCAAAGCTGTTTGGTATGACCTCGCCTTGGCCCTTCTCTGTCTGGGGCATCGATGTTATCGGCATGATCAGGCCTTTTGCTTCGAATGGTCACCAGTTCATTCTGCTGGCAATAGACTACTTTACCAAGTGGGTTGAAGCTGAGTCCTACAAAACTCTGACTGCAGTTCAGGTTGCTCAATTCATCAGGAAAAACATCATCTATCGATATGGTGTCCTTCAGGCCTTCGTATCGAATAATGGAGTTCACTTCAGAGGCAGGGTTTTGGAGCTTTTTGATGAGTTCAAAATCCAGATACATCATTCAACGACTTATCGCCCTCAAACAAACGGGGCGGTTGAAGCAGCCAACAAGAACATCGAAACAATCATCAAGAAGTCTGCAGAGTTCGCCAGGGACTGGCACGAGCAACTACCTCTGCTTTGTGGGGGTACCGAACATCAATCCGAACATCAACCGGGGCAACACCCTACTCTCTAGTCTATGGGATGGAAGCGGTACTCCCTATCGAACTTAAGGTGCCATCTTTGAGGATCATGACAGAATGTGAACTCACGGAATCTGAATGGCTCAGCGAGAGGTTTGTTGAACTCATGCCCTTTGACGAGAGGAGGCTCCGGGCCTTGTATCATGTTTAGGGGTATCAGCGAAGGATTGCTCGGGCATTCAACAAGAAGGTAAAGTCTCGTGATTTGCTTGAAGGTGACATGGTTACAAAGGAAATCCGTGCTCCCATCTTTGATCTCCGCGGTAAGTTCCGTCCGAAGCGTGCAGGGCCATACGTTATCAAAACCATCCTCTCAGGTGGAGCGGCTCAGCTCATTGATGTGGACGGCAACGAGTTCAACACTCTGGTTAACTTGGATCAACTCAAACGTTACTATCCCTGAGAGAGCTCGATGGGCCGAAAACCACAAGGGTGGGCGGTTCCAGGCAAAAATTAGAGCAAGTTTGCTAAACCGAAAACCTGCGAAGGCGGTCTAGGCAAAAATAAATAGGCAAACATCCAAAGCTCGCTAGGCTGAAAACCTGAAAAGGGCAGTCCTAGGCAAAAATTAGAGCGCAAAAGGAGAGATAAACATACGAGTGAACCTTAACTTGAACTACGTTTTGACCTGATTCCTTGAAAAGGGATACGTAGGGCAATCTCTCTGTGAGATTCGGTCATTTTCAATTAACTTGATCCATAATTTTCCATTCCAGTGTATATGCTAACATTCAAGACCGGCTTGGTGTTCAACACTTGGACCAAAAGGGGGAAAGTTTTTGATTTGTCAAATTTATTCCAAACTATTATCTCTATTACACAGCTGAGCAAAGCCCTTAAAAACTATTAAGCATAAAAACAGAATACATGCTAGAGGCCTTCATAGGCTCACAGTTTATTCTAGATCATTTGGGTTTTGTCAGGAGTCAGTCTACATTTTGTCTTTCTGCAACTTCATTTCGTAGCCATGTTTTGTAGCGACGTTGCAGGTTAATGCTGAAATCTGGATCTGCTCCTCCAAGTTGCCTCAAGCCCCAGTTGTGTGCGTACCCGATCAAGTTCTGGGCAGTGAATGCAGGAATGTGGAAGGCGTCCACCCCAGCTCGGTGTAACCCCTGGCTCATTCCTAACAGCCGAAGGATACGGCCTGCATATAGAAGGTGAAATTGGACAGCCCAACGATCACCATTCTTTCATAACTGGCAGAATTTAGGGCCATGTCTGGGATATCTAAAGCTCTGTGCCTCCAGACAATTTCCTGCGATGACAGGTTGTTCATAAATTCATACCACTCCTCCGAGGACATTTCTAGATATAGCATCCCTCATTGATGCATTCGCCTGGGCAGGTGCGGCCAGTTCACCTCTGGAGCTGCAATCAATCCCAGCTTGTTTGATAACCACAGCTGCATGAGTGAAAGGACAAGTAAGGAGCTACATAAAACTTGAGTGGAAAAACAAGTCAGAAACTCTGATTTTTAGCCTTAGCTGAGCGTTGAGGTAAAAGCAGAATGTGTGAAAGACAGAAAAAGGTGAGCTGAGTGAGTTTACCTACAGTAAGAGTGGACTACCGCCAAATATTTCTGTTTGACCGGTAGCTGCTAAATCCAAACCCATGAGTGTTTCTGCAAGAACCATTGGTACAATATTCTTTCGAACACCCAACTGGGTGGCGGCATGCACTAATGATGGATTGACTCGTCCATCTGGAGGCACCAGTAGATATGCAGCTAGCACGCAGATTGTTAGAGCAAAACATCGCCTGGCCTGCACGGCAGTGTCTGTGAGGTCACCTTCGGGGCCATACCACTCTATCAGGCGCATTATGTTTATCTGCCCTCCACTTAGCAGACCTTCTGCTGCACTTTTCGAGATTTTCAGCGCGGACTTCAGGAGTTTGGACATGCTTTCTCTGTAGGGAGGTACGATGATCATGCTGGAAGCAAACCCTTGGAGGTATGCCTGGAATTCCTCCACTGTTGGACATAGCTCGTCGTCTCCAAATCGGAACACATGGACGTCTGGGTCCCAGAACTGCACTGCAACCCATAGGATTTCAGGGCGCAATCTTACGCTTCAGAGATAACGAAATGCGGCCAGACCGTGAGTCCGGAATGATAGCCAATCCCCTGCAACGAATGTTTCAAGCCATGGACCAATTAAGGTGGGGAGATGGTTTGCCATTTGAATGTGGCCTGGAATTTTCTTTTGAAGATGAGTGCCTTGCGTAAACAAAGATATGGCATTTTATAGCCAAAAGAATGGCAGGATGTTTCCTCTTTTTCAAAGAAAATATCTAGGGAGGTTGGTATAGGTCTCTTCAAGGGTACACCTAGACCTTTGCTGGACGTCCACATGTGGGGACAAGGCCTGCAAACACTGCAACTTTCTGAAAAAGGTCGAACTTCGCATCTGTACTGGACAGAACCATCGCGCGATACACTGGGATAGTCGCGCGAGTGAGTGACTCTCGCGCGAGGAAGCCACTTACTCGCACGAGGGTTGTTTCTTTGCACGGTTTGAGGAGCAGCCTACTGTCTTTTTGGGGTGTTTACTCATGTTTCATCTCGGACTGAATCGTGGATTTTTGTACGTTGCCAGAGGGTCAACACAAGTGTAAACGAATGTATTGAAGATTCCATTTTGTGATTTGGTGATTGCATACGTTTTTCAACCCTGTTGTTTATTTTCGAACAAAGACATCCTTTATTGGATGTACCTGGCATGAGTACCATACAACGGATTCGAGGGTCAAACAAAAGCAAAGAAAATTGTTCGACTAGCCTAACAGCTTTTGAACTTGTTCTTAATACAGACATGATACTCTCGGACTCAATAGTATCCCCCAGGCCTCGCTTGGATCTCTGCACGAAGCCATGCCACGTAGCGGCTATCAAGCCAATCCACAAAGTCTGGGCTGGGACCCTCAAGCACCCCGTTTCTCCAGTACCTTCGGTAATCGCGCAGCGTCGGTACATTGAAGTCAGGCAATTGGAACTCCTCAATTCCGGCCCTATGCAGCCCTTGACTTATGCCTAGCTGGCGTAGTATGCGGCCCGGGATGTAAAAGGTAAAACTGGCCAAACCAGCAATTATCACCCTCTTGAAGCCTGTGGTATTGACGGCCATCTCCGGCATGTTTAGCCATGGGCATCTCCAGACGAGGTCATTAGACTGCATGTCATGCAGGATTGTATACCATCCAACCATGTCTTGTTCAGGATATAGCAAGGGTCGTTCGAGCAACCGTCTCGGGAAATGTTCCCAACCAGCAAGGGGAGCTTCGAGTAGGCCTACCTTGTCAGAAAGCCATACCTATGAGTGAAAAGACAAGTGAGCAACTAGATAAAGCCTGAGCAAAAAGACAAGTAAGGTTCTGGAGCGATCCTTATCCAAGCGTCGAGGTAAAATGAGAAAGTGCGAAAACCGGAAAAAGGTGAGTTGAGTGAGGATTTACCTGGAGCAACCGCGGACTGCCACTGAAGATGTTGCTCTGTTGGCTTTTGAACAGATCCAAGCCCATCAGCGTTTCAGCTAGGATCGTTGGAATGATGTTCTTATGGGCTCCCATTTGTGAAGCCATGCTCACCACGCTGGGACTAACCCTTCCATTAGCAGGAACCAATGCATAAGCCGCCAGCGCGCAAATCGAGAAGGCAAAGCGTTTGTGTGCCTCCTCGACATGATCTGTCAGAATTTCGCCTGGACCATACAATTCGATCAGACGGGGGATGTCCAATTCACCGTCATGGATAATACTGGCCGCTAGTTCTCTGGAAATGTTCAGTTTCGTCATCAATAAATGGCTCATGTTCTCCTGAACCGGAGGAACGGCAAGGACATTGGAATTTGCAAAGCCGGGCAGGTAGGCTTGGAACTCTTCCACTGTTGGGCACATTTCGTTGTCATAATTACGGAAGACGTGCATGACTGGATCCCAGTGAATCATGGCAGCTTCAAGAAGCTCAGGGCGTGGCCCCACATATCGAAGATCTTTAATTGAGGCCGGCCCTCGAGATCGAGGACCCGCCCCATCAAAGGTTTCAGTTCTCACCAACCAAGGATCGAGTATTGTTGCTAGTGGACTCTCCATTGACTGATGAGTTTTTTTTGTGCTTCTCAAAAGGGATAATGTGCTTTACGTCATTACAAAGGTGTTCCACTTTATAGACATTTGTTTGGAGATGTCAGTCCTCATTTGTCGTGCCAAAGGAAAAAATGAAAAAGCTTAAATGTCTTACCACTTGGCAAGTGAAGAATACTCCAATTATGGTTTCACACTGTGTGCAGGCTGTGGGGGGGGCCCCTTGAAGCATCTAATACCTTTAAAAGGTTTGATTTGGTCAAACAAAGGCAGCCTGGCAGAAATGACCCTTGCGCGAGAGCCCCACTCTCTCGCGCGACATAACGCCCTCGCACGTGCGTCTCTCTCAGTCGCGCGACAGTCGTCCCTCGCGCGAGTGTTCCACTTCCTCGCGCGATGGTCCAGTCTGCATTTTTGACAGTATGCAGCAGCTGCTGGTTTGGATTGGTCATTTTGGGTTCCAGGGGTCTTTTGGCACTTCTTATGGTTCCTACAAGTCATGTTGGGCATGTGCGACTATATCCAATCGTCGGTTTCAGAATTTCGTGCTTAATGAGGATTTTGGACCCTCGGTGGCCCGTTTCAAGTCAAAAGCAAGGTTTGGAAGGTCGAAATCCGTTCTAAAGGCTCTTGCCAAGTTCTTTCATGCTATACAGGTCATATGGAGTGTATATGACTATACGGAGGTGTCGGTTTCAGTCCGGGACATAATTGAGTTGTGTTTTGCATCCCGTGTCTCTTTTCGTGTCTTTTGGACACTTTTCGGCATATTTCTCGTCTCGGGGCGTTGTTCTTGGTTCCGTCAACTCGTGCAAGTCATGTTATGTGTATTTAACCTTGCGGAAGCGTCAGTTTCAATCAAAGTCGAGTATTTTGAGTTTTGGCCTGTTAAAGCCCAAAATTTGCCGTATCCTCGTATCCTGGCCGTGTCTTGGGGTATATTTCCGTTTTTCTTTCGAGCTAGTCACTCTTATACATACGTGTGTGTTTGTAGACAGTCTCGGTTGGTTATCAATGCAAGTTTGATATTAGTGGTTGGCGTTTAACCTCTTTTATGCATAATAAGAGCGGATAAACCATGAAAATGCAAATTTTATAACTAAACTATGCCGCTATCATACCAAACCAAAGGAAAGTACTGTGTGCATGGCCTGCTGGTCAATCAAAAGCTATCAAAAGTCAAAACCAGGGCACACTCGCCCACTATCAACGAGGCACGCAGGCCTCCAAAAGCATGTATCAGAGTATCTAAGGCACGTCGGCCTCTATATCTAGCTACTTGGGCACGCAGGCTCGAAATCAAAAGTAAGTCATGGAAAGTAAAAGGCTCCTCAGTCGTCCTCATCTCGTCCAAGCCAGTCGGTATCTCCGAGGTCCTCCTCGACATCATCCCCGTCGTCCCCACCGTCGTCATCATCATCCTCGTCGTCATCAGCTGCAAGCTCTCTCGGATCCTGCAAGTACCTAGGATCATCAACAGTGTTGTCGGAGTCGCTTCTAGCCTCTTCGTCTTCTCCCCTTTCCTCTCCTTCCCCTTCCTCAGGAGGCTGGACCAAGACGAGCTACTTCTTGCGGGCCGGTTCATCTTGGCCCGACCTGCCTCGCCTCTCTATCCGGTATTGCTCTTCTGCGCAAGCTGTCGCCTTCCTGGCTGCTTCTTTGCTTGCTGCAGCAGGCTGTGAGCTCCTGGTATGTCGAGTAACGGCCGGAGGCGTAGTAGTCTGTGTTCGCGGCGGAGATCGCGCTCTCGTCTTAGAAGCCGCCCGTCCCTGTGCCTGCATATTTATATGTTGCATTAGTATATATTTTGCAATATATTTGTCTATCAAATGTTTAAATTGACATGTACATTCTTTCAATTGGAAGCTATCTATGGGCTGTTTATCGGTATCAAGGGTTTTCAAAGCAGTCATGCATATATTGACAGTAGATATGTATTGTACGTATTGAAAGCAAGAAGGAGTGTATCGTTTGCATACCTGAGTCCTTCGAGGAGCACCTGCCTGAGCTGGCTGGGCTGGAGATGCCGGATAGCGTAACTCCAATGGGAAGCCGTATGCTGCTCTCCTCACCAGGTTCTCCAGAGCAAGCATACGGCGAACAGCTTCGTTCACCCATTCAACAGGCACCTGTGAATGTTTTACAACAATCAGACAATTCCAATACAGTTCAAGAGTATTGAAATTACAAAAATGGAAGTTGGTTTACCTGAACAGTCACTGCCGCGGGCTCTATGAGAGCTGGTACAAGTTGCACCTCAGCCGGATTGCCCTGAGAATCCACCACGTCCACCTTCCAAAGCAACTCTGGAGGACCGCCTACTACTGGCCTACTCTCTCTGCGTCTCACGCGGCATTCTCCTCCTCTTTGTACCTTAGCAGCAGCTCTCCTCTACGCACCAGCCTCACGTACCTACTCCTGGACCTCTCTGCGAGCCTTCACGCCAAGCGGCCTCGCCAAGTGATCTCTCTGATAGGCTGCATAGTCCATTGTCAGACGCAGGTGGCGTGTCAGCTCAGTGTCTGGCCTCGTAAACCTCTCCAGCTCCGCCAGTGTGTAGTCACTCGTGTGTGAAGCTCGTGGCGAGAGTGGCCCAGGCACCTGGAACTCAAGGTAACCAAGTGACTGTCGTGTCACTCGATCCCCTAAGTACCATTGCCAGCCAAAGGCTGGGCCAAGTACTCTGGCTCTGGTCCGCTTGTCCTCCAGAGATTCCACTCGATCTGCACAAAGTGATAAACAAGCAATGTGTACAATTGATCAGCGACAGCATTAAAACCATGGAAAGCATGCATGATTCTTCATTTGGGTTTTAATGTTATACCTGTGAAGCTCTCAGCTCATCTAGATACAACCTGTATGCATTGAGGCTGCCTCTCCCTTCTTTGGTTCCCCTGTGCTCTTTGCTCCATATCAGCGCGCGAGGGAGGGTGCTCAAGTCAGGATGCTTGCACTCCGGAGGGTACATCCTCAATACCTCGTATGCCCAAAGCTGCAGTATTATCAAAATTTGAAGTGCATCAGTCACAAGTTGTACAGTTATACAATTTAAGCTGGTAAACAATCTATGCAATCAATTGGTACAATGGAAATTATGCTACGATAATTGAAATCATACCTCCCAGACACGCCAATAGCCAGCTGTGCTCTGCCCGGTCCTCGAGGAGTCACCAAAGAACAAGTAGGCGGTGCCGAGTGCTACTCCGCCCGAGTCAAAGCATGAGGCTGTCCTCAGATCCCTCAGAGCAGGCAAGTACCACAGGTGTACGGTGCTTCCCCCGCCTAGGAATAGTGAAGCCCCGAACAGATACAGCAGGTACGCCCGGGCCATCTGTGCCTCCTCATGCTCGTTGGTTGGCTTTTTCTTCAAGTACCGCACAAACTGAGCATACCTCGCCGCTCCTCTCTCTACCTGGGGCACCTCCCCCAAGAACCACTCTAGCGCCGTTGGGTCAGCATGTATCCCTGAATCAAATGGGATGGGTTCTCCCCCAACCCTCAAACCTGTGATTGCGGCAAAGTCACTCAGTGTCACCGTCATCTCTCCCGGTGGCAGGTGGAAGGTATTGGATGTGTCTCTCCATCTCTCAGCCAGTGCAACAAGGACGGCATGATCATTCCTGACTGGTACTGTCAAGGTCTGTATGAACTCCCTGAACCCTGCCGCGTCCACCAGCTCCCTCACCCTCGGTGGCAACCCTAGGTACAGTGCCAGAGAACTGCACGGCCCACCAAAACCGCGGATATCCCTCTGCTCCGCCTGTTTCAGACAACAAATACAATCAGCAGGATACAATGTTAGCATAACAGGGCTTTCATTTTCAAGTTCTAGGTAATCAATGCAGCCATGTACCTACAGATGGACGGTCTAAGTTATTAGTTCAAATTCTCGTTCAAGTTACAGCATGTAGGGCTACAGTGCTAGAGCTATCTTATTGCAGCTTGGAACTCAGTGCCATTTTCAACAATTGGTTGGTTCAAGTCCTTGCGTGCGTGGTGTTCGTTACAAGGGCTATATCGTTGTGGTTTGACATCTACACTGACTACCACTAGATGGTTGGTTCAAGTTATGTTTTTGGCACGGTATGTTCTTGTTACAGCTTAACGATGAATTATTGGTGGAAGTTATCGTGTGCATGGCATGTTATACGAGCTTTCTCTCATCCTAACATGTTCTATATTCAGCCTACAGCAGTTGGTTGGTTCGAGTTATTGCATGCATGGCATTCAGAGTACAGGTTATGTCATTACTGCATGGTTCGAATTTGTGAAGTATTCAGCGATTTTCAAAGCATATGAATATCAAGTAAAAGCACAAAGGGGGTTATTAAGTGATATACCTCAGCCCAAGTATTAGCAATGTGCACTCGGGGGTCCCTCAGCACAAGCTCTACATCATAATCAGCCTGCTGTGGCGACTTGTATCCTGCAAAGCCTGATGGTACAAACAAGTGTGGCCTCGGAGGCATGTACGTCTCCTCTGAAAACTCAAAGCGCGTCAGGGCACCCGCCTCAGTCACGGCACTCACTCTCGGTCCCTGTGCCTCCTCGGCCTCTCTCTCCTCGGCCTCTCCATCAGCCGCTAGTCCCTCTGGCCCGGCTCTCTCCTTCTCGGCTTCCCTCTCAGCCCGCGCCGCGGCCTCGAATGCCTCAATGGCTCGTGCCCTGTCCTCTTTGGCTTTCAGAACATACTCCCCAAGCACGAGGTGATCTTCCAGGAGCTTTTCCAATAACTCGTCGGGTGCGTGCTCGGCGATGTCATCAAAAGTGATCGGCACGTGACGTGACGAGGTAGCCGCTGTCACCGGTGGTCTGAATGGGATATCCGCCTCTCGAATTTCAACGGTGGCAACCTCTGTGGTCCGTTCCTCCTCAACATGTTCCTCCTCCTCGGTAACAACACCCTTGCCCTCCGCCGAGTCCCTTGGCGGGAATCCGCTCGGCCCGGTCTCATCTCCAACAGCGCCACTGCCCTCCACACTACCAGAACCCCCGTCAACCACGGGTGGGCCCTCAGCCACCATGCTCGAGTCCACTGGTTCAGAACTGGGCTCCGCGACCCCAGTCTCAACCCTCGCGCAAGACTCCCCCTCTACCGCGCAAGGGTTCTCTCCATCACCCGCTTTCTGCTCGCGGTCTCGAATGCCATCTCCGCCGCGTGGAATGTCTGCACTTCGGTTTACGACGGTCTCCGCCGCCTATTCCTCCGCCGTTTCGACTGCCATAGTCTCTCCTCGATCACCCGGCTGATCAACGACTTCTCCTTCACCCTCGTTACCACCGTGGTCTGCCATGGGTAGGTTTGTGCGTGTGGGGTGTTTGATTTTGAGGAGGATTTGGGGTTTGTGGTTTGATTTGAGAATGGTTTGAGAATAGAGAGAGTTTTGAAAGATTCGGAAACCGCCTATTGTGTTTCTGTAACGTCCCATGGAAGAATAAAGCGTGGCACAGCATTGGGGTCGGGTCTGGGCTGGTTCAGAACCCAGGCCCAGAAAACTCTCCATCGCGCGAGGGAGTCACTGCCTCGCGTGACACTACTCTTGGGCTCCAGGCCCATTTCCCCAGCAGGCAGGCCCAACTTGATTATTCTCTATTTTTGATTAAAGGCCAAGGGTTTTTATGGTCCTAAATCATTTTTGGGATCACATTGGAATGATGTTGCAATCCGGAGCACTTTTACATCCTAAGCTATGGTCCGCCTACATCAAAATTATCAATCAGCGACGATCTATCCGTCCAACTTCAAATCAGCGACGATTTATCCGTCCAACCGTCAATCAGCGACGATCTATCCGTCCAATTTCAAATCAACGACGATCTAACCTTCATTCAGCGACGATCTATCCGTCCAACTTCAAATCAACGATGATCTATCCGTCCAACCGTCAATTAGCGACGATCTATCCGTCCAACTTCAAATCAACGACGATCTATCCGTCCAATTTCAAATCAGCGACGATCTAACCGTCAATCAGCGACGATCTAACCGTCAATCAGCGACAATCTATCCATCCAACTTCAAATCAGCGACGATCTATCCGTCCAATTTCAAATCAACGACGATCTAACCGTCAATCAGCGACGATCTATCCGTCCAACCGTCAATCAGCGACGATCTATCTGTCCAACTTCAAATCAGCGACGATCTATCCGTCCAATTTTTAATCAGCGACAATCCATCCGTCCAATCATTCTTCGGTGCACGGTATTTTTACATACTTTCTCATTTTTCCATTAAATCGGCTTTTGGGTGGATTTGGTGGGTGTCTAGAAACCTTTGACGTTACCCGTACCAGTCAGTGGTGCTCCGCGTGCCGTCAAAGGGGGACTACTGTAGACACCCCGATCTGAATCTCCCGATCGTTTTACGGTTTCTTATTTCCCCGATGATGAACCAGATCAAAAAGCAGTCTTGAGGTTGGAAAGGTTTGAGCTTGGTATGTGCGGAACCCCTTTGAACCCTTTAAACCATTTAAAAGAAAATAGAAATCAGTATAGCCTTGACCTGGAGTTGACTCTCGCGCGTGGAAGTCATTCCCTCGCGCGATGGTGTGCCTTATCCAGGTGTGGTCAAAGTCAAATATTTGACTGTTGACCCACGCGTGACAATTGTTACCCTCGCGCGACTGTCCCACTCCCTCGCGCGATGATCCACTCCAGTCACTTTCACCTTTTTCAACCAGTTGGTTGCTTGCCTGGGGGTCTACAGGGCTATTTGAACCCCGTTTTTCTCCACAGGACAGTGGCAGTGCAGGCTTTGGGGCTATACACTCACACAACCCTTCCCATCAACTTTCCACCTTGCTTAGCCACCAAGTTTGGTCCTAAGGGGGTGTTTGCCACCACCTTTGCTCCTCCACTCCTATAAATACCCCCCTTGGTCTTTCATTACAAAGGTCACTAAATCACTAAGTCATTAATTTTCCAAGTTTGAGAGGTTAAGAACTCTTGCAAGCACACTAAAGCTTTCAACCCTAGTTCTCTTGCTCATCCATTCTTCATTCCATTTTCCATCACAAGTTTCACAACCTTGTTCGATCTTCTCCAAAACCTTACAATCAAAGGTATAAACACCTTTACTGCTTACTGTTTTGATCCCTGAGGGGGGCTGTCAGGGCCAGGGTTGGTAATCAATACCAGTTTTGGTCCTAAAATCATCAAAGTTACAAGAAGCTATGAAAAGCATACCCTCGCGCGAGTGATTCAGACTCACGCGCGACAGTCCACCGTCTCGCGCGACAATCGTCGTGGGGTTTGAGGATGCTGGTTTTCTTGTTTTGTCATGTTATCACTTGTTTTAAAAAATGATAAGCTTTTAGCTCACTGTTTTGCATGTTAAAACACATAAACTAGCTTTTTTTGCTTATTTACTTTGTTGGAATGCTTCTAGGTTGCATCTGGACCTGTACCAGAGCTCAGAGCATGTAAAGCAATTCCTGAAAATCCAGTCAGGACCCTCGCGCGATGGAGTCACTATCTCGCGCGATGGTCCTCTATTTTCCAGTGACTGCCCTTGCATGAGCAGCTTGGCCCTTAGCCTTTTGTTTTGATACCCTCACTGTTTAGGGGTTGTATTTCCTTTCATTTGGCTTCTGATTGATTATTTTGTAATAATTAGCTTACTTTCAGTACATATTAACTGCTTGGTTTGCCCCTGGGTGTGCACTGGTCCTTCCAGAGTCCAGAAGGGGATAAAATTCAACCTGTGGTGAGGCATAAACCCTCGCGCGAAGGAGTAGGTGTATCGCACGACGGTCCCTTTTGCATGCACGTAGATCCATGCATGCAAAGGTGGCTGTCATGTGAGATACACTCATTCCATGAGCAGTTTGGTTTATTTCTGATCAGGGGTTAAGTTGCATCCCGTTTCATTTTTTTGCCATCCATCCACGCCATGTTTAGATCATATCTAGCAAATCGTGTTACAGTTTTAATTCCCGATTAACTGTTCCCCTGCCCTAATTGGCTTAAAATTGGTTAAAGAAGAAAACAAATCACAAATATTTTCACAAAATGTTTAAGTAAAGACCGATCTCCGGATTGGGCGAGAGGGGTGCCTTAAAAACCTTCCCCTCTCATAACCTGGCTCCCGAACCCAGATATGGTTATGACGGACTGGTTCTTTCACTTTTTCAAATCCAACAGCGCGGCAGGTGCTTCGAAATACGGTTCCTTGGGTGTCAGACCTTCAAACCCAGGTGGCGACTCTGTGTTTTGTGAGCGCCTACTTCGCCGCTCACACTCCCTCGATCTATCGGGCTGCTTTGGCGAAAAGAACGGGGAACGGAATCCCCTGATTTTTCCAAGGGCATGCTGCCCACAGGTCCCTGTAAAAAATAAGCTCAATCCGATATCTATAGATGCTCGATCCAACCGTTTAATTTTTCATTATCCGAAAATCTGAATGAAAAATTAGATGGTTGGATGAAGCATCTATAGGTATGGGATTGAGCTTATTTTTTTCGGGAACCTTTGAAAAAATGTTTTACATTTAATGAACGGATCGGATGATTTGTGTGGGACCCGAGGTGAGCCCCACAACAAAATTTGTCCACAATCTATGCACATATTGTTGTACCTGTAGCAGCGCTCTTATTTAGCGTTCCCAAAATTCGGGGTGTTACACATTTCAACCCGCCTACTATTGACCCATATTCGACCCGGCCATATTCAACCCATGACCTGTTTCAACCCGCCCATTTGGCACCTCTAGCCGACATCATCATTACACCTTTCATATCAACTTTTTCCTCATTTTTTCTACTCACCCTCTATGGAGATTTCATCATTACATTTTACTCACTAACTTTTCAAAATATAATCTACTTTTAGATGCAAAATGAAAAATGCACCAACTTTTACCTACTAACTTTACAAAATGGACACTTATTAAGGGACAACCAAAAATGAAATAATCGACTCTAAAAAAGAGACGAATGGAGATTTTTGTCCTTAATTTTGCCCTATTTGAACCTTTAAAAACTTTTTGGTTCACATTTTTATATATTTCAAGTAATATTGTTCCTTTCGCCAGGATCCACAATTAATCTAAAAAATGATGACGAAAAGTTAATAAAACCAAAAAAATACCAAAGCAAAAATCTAGGGAGAGATTAATCATACATTTCTTCAAAAAATGCTAGGAGAAAGTGTATTCTTTGAATCAAATCATGCTAATCATAAAACAATATAATCGGAGTCAACACTTTAATTTTTAATTTTTTAATGTAATTCAAGCTAAAAGCACAAATGTAACTTTGATGGACTTGGACAATCCAAACATCAAGGCCGGCCCTGCCTCCACTCCCAACCCCCAAATCCAATACTAAATTATTTCTCTTTTCCCTATACACTTCACTCTCCCTACCATATAACCAATTCAATCTCGTCCTTATACACCACTGATGTCATAGAGAATTAGAGAGGGAGTGAGAACTGGGGTATTAGAAGGAAATTCAATTTTCTAGAGAAAGAATTTGGAACCAAAAATCGTGAGTAGACATAAATAAAAAGCTGATACCTTCAGCATCAAAACAATTCTTGTTTTATGGAATATAAAGTTCTTGGGACTCCATAGGAGATGACCAGTACCGCAAGAGTGATTCTACGGTTAGCCTCTGAGTTGCACTAAGCATAGAGATGAAAAACCGACAACCGTCAATCTTGTATTCCTCAAGCGGATTCCTTTGCCCGAAACTTCTCACATTTACCTGCATAAACAGGGTCCACATAAACCTACGCAATATGAAAGCTGAAGAGTGCCATGTAAGCAGAGATATAAAGTATACCGCCGAACTAAGCCTGTTCATGTTTACAAGATGATCCCTCCAGAAACAATCTAGAGTTTTCACAAGAACTGCCCTCTGCATTCCATGAAGTTCGCACAAATATAAGCAGAAATCCTTAATTTATGAGAAGCCAGTAAAATGATAATTAGCAATTCCTTGGATATTCTTGTCTCTGAAAGATACGCAATTTTTTTTTTATCCAAACAGTTATACGAAGTTACAATAACAAAAATTTCATTATTTTCAGACAGACCAAGAAATATCTAGTGTGCTCGAAGTGATTACATCACAGTAAAAACCAATCCATCACCTAAGTAAATATGCAAATCCAATCCATCACATAAGTAATGCAGGGCAGATGTTACCTCTATTTCCTTCACATATGCATCATCGTAACCAGATTCTTGTACAACATCCAAATATGAAGCAATTAAATAATCTCCAAGGTATTTGCGAAGAATATTAGCAGTTCCTTTGTACTTTCCATCTCTGCGTTGATCATGTGGCTCCGACAAATCAAATTCTATTGTGAAAAAATGCAAAGCCAAATATACAACATCAAGGGCTTTTTTGTACGAATGGTCCCCAATGTATTAGCAAATTGTCAATTTGGTTCTCAATATACAAATCGCGTTTATTGCATTCCCAATGTTTACAATGTGTATTTAAATGGTCATTGAGACTAACTATGTTAGTGCTCACCGTTAAACGCAGGGGTATTTTCGAAATTTCATCTGTGAACAAAACCGTAGCCCACCAAAGACAGGTGTGTTAACCTTGAGGGGGGTCAACTAAAACCACTACGCGAAATAAAACAAATCTCACACAACTGTAGTAGCAGTACCCCGCGGATCGAAGTTCATATTTTTAACACACCAACATTTTCGTTGAGTTTCAAGTTTCAATCATTTATGGAGAGACCCATCTTGCCAATTGCAATCTCTCTACAGAAACTACTCAAAATCACAAACCCATGTACATTTGCAGTCTAGTGAAGTATCTTTGGTATGGTCTTCTTGATTCCAAGTGTGGACTATTTTGGGTCTTAGATTTTACTGTCCAAATTTGGGTTTTAGAGTTGTTCTCCAATAATGGCAGAAGAGAAGGAATCCACGTCAGTTCCGTTGAGTGAGAGCAGCAGAGTTCCTCTGGGCTTCACCCAAGGCGTCTTTCCAGACTCAGCACGACTCAGTGCCAACATCGAGACTGATCTGGGATAACCAAAATGGATCTGAAAGTCTAGAAGACTGGGCGTTCAAAACCCTAGTGGGGGGCGCGGATCGAAGCGGGGATTCGACGGAATCGCCCTTGTCGTCCGAGGAGGAGGATGAGGAAAGGGTGGGTTGTTGGCCGTTGATCCGATCAGAGGAGGAAAAGGAGGACGCGAAGGAGAAGTCGCCGAAGCCATCGTCGTCTTCCTCCTCTTCTTTGGAATGCCCAAACCTTCAAGAAATCCTCCTCCACCCGCTAGAGTTTGCTAGCCACCAAAATGAACGTCTCGCTCCAGCTATCCGCCGTGATGAGGCGGCCGGCGATTGTGTGTGACGACACGCCATAGTGCGCAGAAGGGAGAGTGGTGGAGGAGTTTTTGATGGGACAACCTATGCTGTGTAAGAGAGAGAGAGAGAGAGAGAGAGAGAGAGCGAGCTGGTGGAGAGATAAAGTTGTGTGGCTAGGGTTTTGTTCAAAGATGAAATTTCGAAAATACCCATGCGTAACAGTGAGCACTAACAAAGTTAGTCTCAAGGACCATTTAAATACACATTGTGAACATTTAGGATGCAATAGACGCAATTTGTACATTAAGGACCAAATTGACAATTCGCTAATACATTGGGGACCATTCGTACAAAAAAAGCCCAACATCTAGTAATTAAGGATACACTCACTTGGGGGAATCATCAGAGCATATGGCAAGCCAACGTTTCAATGAGGAACTCTTCCTACGGATTCCTCGGAAGGAATTTGGTGGTGATGGCAAGTTTGGAAAGGCAAAATCACTTATATTTACAGTGTGCAACCTTTGAAGCTGTGCAAGGGATTTCAGTAAAGCTTTGTCTGTAATCGCCACAAAAGACTCTGTAGAAGACCCATTACTTGATGGTTTGTACTTTGTACTGATGATTATAACACAAAGAATCTGCACTATTACAGAACAAAATGACAACTTTACAAACTCACCATTCAATATCTTCCCTCCAATTCCATTGAACTCCTTCAAGAGCTTGCCCAAATTCCACTTGCTTGGATGCTATAGGATTGATATAAAGTTCACTCATAATCCGATTGTGTAGATGGCCATACACCATAAGTTTATCCAAAATTTCCACATACCTTCAGTGGATCGACGTTTCCAAAAATCATTTCATCTACCACTGCTTGCATGTACCTATTAGTGTACTCCAGATAATGACATAATAAATCACTTTGTATAGAAGCAGTGCTCATTATATGGTAATGCAACGACTAACTTTATGAAAGTATTTACATGTGGAATGAGAAAAAAAGACCAACACAGAAGAAGAATACTAGTGCGATTGCCAACTGAAATAGGGTTGGCAGAAACAAGTCACCACTGAGGAATATGGTCGGCAGCTGTTTGTATTCTCTTCTCAGGGCAGCCTGTGAACGTGTAATTACAATTTAGAGCTCTTATTATTTAATATTGTTTTTACTGGTAGCTTAGTCATACTATCGTACAGTTAATTACGTATTTAACCTAGTGCCATTTATATTGCCCACAATTTCGTCTTCCATGAAGCATACAAAGCATATTGATTGTTGAGATTGATTGCCACTTCGTTCACCACCATCTCTAACTAGGCACTATTGACCTCCCCTTTGTTCCATCCTCTCTTCAATTGGCTGACTTCTTCACGAAAACTCACATTGCTGCTTGATTTCGCGTCCTCCTTGACAAACTCCCGATGCTCTCTCCCCTAGCGTCCTAAGTTTGAGGAGGGGTGTGAACGTATTAATGTTATTTATCTTTTTATTGTTGGGTACTATAGTCTTTTAGCCACTGTAAGGTATGCCTGAGGTTAATAGGCTCAGCCTTGGACAATTAGACATGCAACCCATAAATGCAGGGTATAAACATTTTTATCTTTGTATTATCAATTATGTTATCTTTTGCAATACAATATCTCTTGTATGGAATCAATCAATAACCTAACCAATAATTTCATTAAGGACGTAAAGTATTGTTAACAGATATATACAATAGTATATTATAACATATATTATTGAACATATCCCCAACATGTCTCTCCTATATTTTAGAGCAATTATGTATCCGCGTGTCCGTTTTGTATCCACGTTCCATATCCGTGCTTCTTAGGTACCCATAACAGTATTCTTTGATCAAACATTATTACTTTTGCCATTGCTCTAACTCTATCATGAGCTAAGAAGCACGGATACAGATACTGACACAAACAACAATTCTAAATACATGAGGACACAGGCATGACGGGGGACACAGAAAAAATTATGTATATAATAAGATAGATAATTTGTTCTTATTTATACGATCATTCCATCTAGAAATAACAAAAACTAAAAGTATCTTCACAATTATTATTGTTTCCTTTTTAAATACTACAAGTAAATGAGGGTTTTATTTGGTAATATTCCTTTATTCACACTTTTAAGTGCCACAGTCACCTAGAATCCATCTCCTTCGAGAACATGACCATTCTTCGAGGAGATCCTTTTACAGGTCTCTCACCCGATCTGTCAAGTCTAGGGTACTTTATTCCAAACCTCATTGAGTAGAATCGCGTAAAGCCCCGTGAAATCTTTTCCCATCTTTCCCCCAATCAAGAGGCGTGATTCCAAACATGATTCTCAAGGGGACACTCTGTTGGATCATTAGGATCCTTAATCTCAAACAAGTCATTTTCCCCACCTATTAGGATTATTATAAACCCAAAACAAGCTTTAAATATTTCAAAATATTCACCGTCATACTTCTACCCATATCCAAACTGAGACACAGGTGTCCCTCATGTGTTCCAAGTGAGTCCCTTGCTTAAAAATAACTAAATTTATTGGACACACACAATGCTCTAAAACTGGCTAGGCACTAGTTAGTCGGAAAAGGGGCGCCTAGCGCCAACTAATCAGCCGCCTAGCACCTAGGCGGGGACTAGGCGCCCGACTAGTCGGCTGTCTAATCTAGGCGTCGGACCAGCGCCTAGGCAGCCACCTTTTAGAACACTGGACACGCATTACATATCCTCGCGTGTCCCCAACGTATCATATGTCCCTAGAGTGTCTGCACGGATACGAGCAGTTACGAGTATCTGCGCTTCATAGATTACGAGTGTGCAGCAACACAGGGAATAGTCTGGGTGCAACTGACACTAATTTGCAGTCATTTGTGATTTTATTACAACTTCGAATGCTTAAAGTTGGGAACTACCCCGGTGGGACTTAGGTGACTTCAGGGACCCTCGGAAAAGGCTCATTACGAAAAAGGCTCCTTAGGTAAAAGACCTAGGTAAGATCCAGTTACTCGCCTATCCAAAAAAAAAAAAAAGATCCAGTTACTCCTGTGCTCAACAAATTACCAAAAAACCCCGAGTAAAATCGTGGAGACTTTATTCTCGTTCAGCTTACGAAAAGGACCCGTGTGAGGCTAGGTGACCCTAGGTGCAATGTTCTACTAAATGGCCTTATGCCCAGAGAAATTACTTGGCATTTGGTATGAATTCATTTTACCATTCCCATGTTATGGTTGTACTTGATCTTGGTCTTGAAACAACTATTCCGACTTTCTGGTAATATAACAAGATTTTCTCCCTCAATTATTCGTCATTTAATTCGTTGACTACTTGTATATAACATTCTTGATACTATTTGTCGAGCCATCAACTTTTATCGGGAACCATTTCTTTACACGGCCTAGATGAGACATTGATCCATTTTACTCTTAACATGCTTTATCATTCATTAAGCTTTAATATGACGTTTCTTCTCAGCATTTTTTGGGTGAGTTTGGAGCGTAGTCAAGAACTACGTGGCACCGTCAGGACCTACCCTTTGGACCTCTCAGGCATTTTCTTTTCATCTCGTCCAGCCAAACAATCACCTACTTTGGTATTTCGTATATTAAATTATTAAATATGGAGTTCGGATGTTTGTGGGTTAGTTCCATGGTTGACTGCCAGTCATGCCCAGATTTGAGGTGTCATGACAATCATACTCACATAGTAGCTTAGAGACTTCCTCTTATTAATGAGGGAAAAACACTAACATTGCCCCACACGTTGAATACAGTTCATACATGTGGAGTACATAATCCGAGATAGCACAAAACCGGAACAAATTAAAATGAGCAAAATTGAGCCTTGTCCAAAACCTCCTGATCCTTCTTTGATACCATTTTAAAACATCCACTCCAAGCCAATTGGCAATGAGAATTGAGCCCACAAGGCTGGTAACTAACTTGGTAGGCATTATTATACCGATGGGGACAAACTCTAACAAAAGCATTCAGAAAAACACATAAACATTAAATTCTGGCCATCAATATGCCAATTAAACAATCCCTACTGCTTTCCACACAATTCTAGAAAGAACTAAAAAATGAGAATTTACTACCCACGGAGTAATGTACTCCCAAAAAATACACAATCAAGGAGCATTTGTTTATATGATTTATGCATACATACAAAGCAAATTCATCATACTTAACGGATCTACTTGAAAAGGTGGCACAAAAGCTGAATTAAGGAGGAAGCGACTCACTGGAATATATGTTGGGAACAACTTTCAGAATCACCTGTCAAAATTAATTGCCTAAGGTCGTAAACATGCTTTCTTTGCACCTGGCCGAAGGGAAAAAAAACATAAAAATACTTCATGATTATTTAAGAGATATGAAAAACAATTATAAAGCTAAAGAAGCATAGAAATATGAAAGAGTAAATCAGTAACAAATATATCGAATTTGCGATTTAAGTTTTAATACAAACAATGATATGAAGAACTAAACAAAAACCAAAAAGTTCACTTAAGTCGTGTACAACAATCCTTCCTCGCCCAAGTAAAGAAGCCTGCTCTTGTAAATGACTCCCACATGAAAACTTTAATGAAACAAACGTTAAAACGACACAATGGACAAGTTGATTCATGCAACATGAATTGGAGTAGATGTTTAGGAGACCACCTATTGCAAACTAAAATGGCTTTGCTGATGCATATTGGAGATCTAGCAGGGTTCTAAATATCAGCCATCACGGACGCCGACACATAAAAGGGATTTTTGAACCCCCAATACAGACAGTAAAGTATATATTGGTCGATACTATTCATATTGGTTGTTGGCCGCTATCAGCAATATCCTGATCTTGAAACTTCAAACTTTGCATCAAGGGAAGTAAGGAGAAAAGTCACTAAAGGAGGTGCAAGTCTATAGCCAACCTTACCTTCACTTCTATAAGCACGGGAAGTTGGCCTGCACCCCTATTCCTATTATGGCGTATTTGAACAGACTTAAAAGAAAATAAGTTGAAATAGGTTCTTCAACAATGTTAAAGATGACATGGCGTGGTCCCATTGAAAGCGAAAAGAAGCTAGCGATTACTACCAAGAGCTCTATGGAAGGGCATAAGAAAATGATTGAACAATTTTCCCACTGATATAAAAATTCTTTATTAGTGACAAGAGTCAAGTGCAAGGATATTGTTACTGACAGCAATAAGAATGCCTTCACAGTTGACAGTTCGATAACTGTGATCCCATCACTTGGTCTTGCCCATATCAGTCTTCCTTAACCTGACCATATTATCCAAGTTTTTTCTCTCTTAGCTCACCCTCAACTGATGGTACTCATATCCATTCACAACTGTTTCAACTCCACCAAAACTTTCAACAATTATTTTTGGATGGGCATGAAAAAATCTCACTTTGATGGGATTTATTTCTGCCAAATCTTTCCATCCTTCTGAAGGAAAAGTAAAGGATACAACATTATATGGAAAGTAGCATAATCTCAAGATGGGACCTAAGAAAGTGTTGTAAGGAAAAAGAGAGAAAGTGTATAGGGTGTTTATATTAGGAGATAACTCAATACAAGACTTATTTAACCAATGTGGGGCAAGACTCATAATACCTACTCAAATATTCTAACACTCCCCTTCAAGCTGGAGAATAGATAACACAAAGTTCCAGCTTGTTACATAACAACTCTAACCGGGGCTTGAACAATGACTTAGTAATTTTTTTTTTTTTTTGATAAGTAAGCAATTGTATTAAATAGAAGGCATTAAGGGAATGCTGCCCGTATACAAAAAGAGGGCCACCTACATAAAAAGCCCCATACACCACCACTATTCAACAAAAAAGCTCAAACCAATCTAAAAAATGATCATTAGAGGGATTACATTCTCCCTTGTCCTAACTATACAAACTGTGAAAGCTTTACATATTGGCGATTCGTGTGGCGAGCTTAAAGTCTGGCAGGCTCATTTGCCTCGCTCCTTGTGGTTTCTCGATTATGTCTTAAGAAATTTGTGCCATCATAGGCATAAGGATGAGCAGAAGAGGAATTTTTTGCGTTGTCTGTATTCCTTCCACACCGGTGTTCCATTTAATGCTCTGTGGGTATTGTTTTTGGAGTTTGAGCACTTTAAGGGGATATGAAAAAGAAAACTAAAATTCTCTTCCCTCACGTGGTAACCGCGTTGGTCACCTTGCCTGCAGTGAGCAACCAACCACCTTATAAGATTCCCCATGGTGAGGAGAGGGACGATGCGGTGGCCTCCTTTGTTACCGACACTTGCGGCTACCTCTGCTACTCTCTTGGCTCAAGAGCCCCCGCCTGCTGGCGGTGTACCCCACATTCCACCACGTCCGCCACCACAAGAGGGGGATTGGCGCTTTACTCGAGCCGATTACAATGAGATTCGGCGTGACTTGGCCGCTATGCGTGCTCACGACGACTTCTTTCAGCAGTCATTTACTAACTACCGCATAAAGCAGCACCACAATGCTTACGATTTTTGGGGCCTTTTGCACCACCAATTGGCTAACCTTCTTACTCAAACACCTTATGAGGCCCCGACCTACCCCCAGTTCCAGCCCCCACCTCGTGGCGATGGTGCCAATGAGTGACTCGGTGGTCGTTAGTCCTATTGTATAGCATCTTTCATTTTATTGTGTCCCTCTTATTTGTTAGTTCGTTTTCTTTTTGTTCTGTTTTATTTTTCTGTTTCTCGTGAGGACTAACATTGCAAGTTGTTTCGCCATAACTTCTCTGCTTAGTTCTCCACTCGAGGTGATACCTTCCTCCCTCTTTCTTATCATTGTCTTACCTTTTAGCGTCTTTGCATTCACTGAGGGCAGTGACTAGTTTAAAGGGGAGGGGAATACTTCAAGTGCTTTCTTTGGTAATTTGCTTAAAGTCTTGGCAATCTAAAAAAAGTTTGAGAAAATTTAAAATTTAAAAATATTGGGAGCTTTTCTGAATGAGATTTCTGTTTGTTGTGCTTGCCTATTAAATACTTGAGTATAGGCGCGCTTCCTACCACTGTGATATCTCTTTGGCATAATAGTTTCACTTGCTAGCCTGTTGGCACTTACGTTTAAGCATTTTTGCACTTGCTTGTTGCGCCGCAATGACTTGACTGTTATCAAAGTCTACGATTAGTGGAGACTTATGCCCGAGTGGGCTTTCGTGCATTAACTTTCTTTTGGAGTGGTGCCATAATACCTCTTTGTTTGTCACGAAAAATAGCACAGTTGTTGTCAATCTCATTATCTTTAGTCACCAATTGTTGGAACTGAATGCATAACAATATCTCTTGGGTTTTGGTTCGTTACATGGATGTTACACCCCTGGGAGAGGATTATAGGTATTTTTTTAATATGTGGGCCGGTTCGTTCCTTTGTTCTCACGCTTATCCCTTGCGAGCCACATTGAGCTTTATACACTTAGCCTTGTCTTGGTTAGCTCCACCGTCCATATTGTGTTTGGAGAAAGGCAAAACTATAAAGGTGTGATTTTTGGATGGATTGTAAAATTTGTGCTTGAATTGGTGGGGTTCCTTTAAAAAACACAAACAACACAAAGAAAAAAAGAAGAGAAGGGGCACCTATGTTTGAAAAGGAGCAATCGTTGCGTTATGGTTGAAAAATGTTGAAAGGTTGGAAGGACAGATAAGGTGGAATTGAGTTAACGTTAGGGGGCACACATTGCATATTCGCCCCGTTGAGTTGACTTAAAAGACTTGGCCTTTTCTCCGACACTTGAATTTGTTTTACCCTAGCCTTCAAACATTACCATTCACCTAACGCTACAACTATAATTAAAGTCCCACTTGATCCTAAGGGTGATGGGAAGTGGATTGATGGATGTGTGAGAGAGTTCCAATGCTTGGTATTCTGTTCATGACATTGTGTGTCCACAATATAAAGCGTTCTTTTCGTGTCATAGTGTGCGGAATATCTTGCTTTCCATTTACTTAACTTCCAAACTACACACTTAGAGTTTATAATGCACCTTGTTTCGAGTGATTTCATTTATGAGTGCATAATACGGTGAGAATTGAAGTCGAGGCTCTATCCGAGAAGAGCATTCGGTTATTGTTCACATGTGATCGAGGCCCATATTCACACACACTGATCTTAGGTGCCCCAATTTATTTTTTGCATTGTTAGCGCTTGGAACTACGTTTGCCTTGCTATATCTTTGTGGTAGCTTTGTGTCCTCTGCTTGGCACACGATAGGTTGTGGTCTTATGTTGAAAGGTTCCCTGTGTTTGTGGGTGTTCATTGCTAATAACCCTTGTACCTTCACGAGACTCAACTCGGCCTACCAGAGCACCCGGGGATTCAAATATCCTATCTTTCATCGTTTTAATTAGTTATTTAGTTCTCTTCTTCTCTAGGGACTAGTAAAGTGTAAGTCGGGGGGGGCGTGAAAGGTGCCGTTTAACCACCTTAACTTGGGCTTTGTCGGTCCATTTTGGTGTTACTTGATGAGGTTTAGCTGGTTTGTGGTATCTCAGGGCTTCCGGAGCATTTAAGGAGTATTTGGAGTAAGAATCAAATGTTAAGGATGTTCCGGTGAAGTCCGCATCGAGAAGAGGAGCAAAAAGACAAAAGCTGGAAAGTTGGTCCGAACGGTTTACTGGTCCGGATGATCAAGATTGGACATGAAGCTGAGCAATCTAGTTTTTTGGTCCGGATGAAACTATCCGTGGTCCGGAGGCAGCAAACAAAAATTTTACCTTTCATTTTTAAGTATTATTTTTGGGCAGAACGATAAAATGATCCGGTAATTCATTGTTTAGGGTTACGTTCTTTTTAGCTAACGTAGAGAGGCAAAAGGAGGGATTTATCAACGAACTCCATGATTTCTTCAACGAACTCCATGATTTCTTCAATCTCAAGCGCGTTCTTCTTCTCCATGGCCAGCTATACCCCTTGTCTAAGGGGACGATGAAACTCCGCACCAAGTAACCTCTTTTATGCATAGGTTTTGGCTTATTATTCGAATCGATTGTAAGACTAAGAATCCTTCCCGTTTCAATTGAATGGGTTAATTTTAAACCTATTTATCTATTGAGTAATTGTATTCCAGATTTCAAATACCTAGTTTTGCAATGATTTTCATGAATTGTGGTTGGAGTTCTGAGATAAATTATGCTCCCACAGGTGGCTAAACTCCACTCTAGGGCGTAAATGAAGCTCATCCTCCGAGTAACTTAATTAATGTACTCATTCTAGGTTTTTCTATTCAGATCTTGGTTGTATGACTCTAAGGCTTTTATCATGTTGTTAATTCTTCCATTAATAGTTTGTGTTTATTTTTCTAGATTTCATACACGTTCATACAACGGTTAATTCTTCCCATAAATGTTTTGTTCTACTAAAAGTTGCCATGTCCCTTGCCGTGTCTATGTCCCCTTTTTCTTGAAAATCTCCATGTCCTATATTCGAGTTCGTTCCCCTTGCGTGTTCGTGTTACATAGCATAACAGTACCTGTCCATATCCATCATAGCTTCTGCTTTTCAACATAGTCTTTCTTGTTCGTATTTTTTTAGTTTTCATTTTCAAAAATTAACAAATATAATGATAAATCAAGATAAGTTTTATGGAACACTTGGGAGGTCACCACCTAGGAGGGAGAGTTTTCATAAAGGTGCCACGTGGTTCATTTGCTTAGTATGTAGAGTAGAAAGATGGGAAAAAATTATTCAGAGAGAAAACACGACTTATTTACTTTTCTTCGTTTCATCTGAAATGAAAGTTGTAAGAAAACAATAAGATCTATGGTACACAAACTGACACGCTGCAAAAAAGAAAAATAAGAAAGAAAAGTCGTGATGACTAAAATTTCCATCAAGATTTTTAACGTTTCCCTCCATGCTTGGTGAACACGACAAGCTACATAGTCAATAGGCAATTAAAAGTCTTTTCACAGGTTTGTAGACGTGGAACATGTACCATTTGGAAATCACCTTGAGTTTTTGCTCCCCACTTTCCTCACTTACCATGTCAAAGCCAAACTAAAAGTTTCATTGGATCCAGAAAGGCAGTAGTAGTAGTAGTAAAAGCTCCTACTTCAAAGGCAAGAGGGATCCCAAAAGCGAATCTCCCCTTCTACTGTTTCATAGACACAGTCAGAGTCCTCAAGAAAGATTTTGGAAAGTTTTTGAAAGGGCATTGTGGGCAGAGATGGAAAACACTAATTTTCCATAGTTTCCGGATTCTTTCAGCTTAAGATTGTGATTGATCAAGTGATCTATATTTACAGAAGACCCACCATTGAGGTGCACCAACAACGAGCAACATAGGGAAATCATGCAGGATGATGAACGAACATTTCACCCCCACAACTCCCTCCTTATGTATCGGGAATGGACAAGTTTACATCAAGTGAATTGCAGATTTGCTAATTTTGTAGATTTAAAATCCTTTTGCAAGTGTGGCCATTCATTTTGTAGATATAATTTTGTTATACTGGTGCAGTAGCATCCCCTTGATCCTTTTACCTTCACTTGTATTTAAAAACATCTTTTGATCAAGCAACAAAAAACTCTACTCCAGATGCAACAAGAGCTCAAAACAAGGTTATGTTACTTTTTAAGTACGTACCTCCAGCACTTCATCAAACTCTACCAGGCTCTTTCTTATACCAAAAAAGTATTTCTCGGCGTTAATTTGCAGACCCAAAAGCTGAAAGTTATGTAACATCACTAACGATCAAATAAAATAAAGTAATGATAACATGAACTTTAAAGGAAATAAAAGAACAAAGTGAGAACTCGTACCTGTTTTACTATTACACTACCTTCAATCGGTAACTCTTCATTATTGTTGATTCTCGATATAAGTTTCACAGCCCACTCAGTGTCATAACTAAACTTCTGAAATATCTCGTCTTGCAAGCTGTTAAATATATAAATATAAGCATAGGTATGTGCAAGTTCATTAGCCAATCCTCTTATCTCTGCATCAGCTAAAATATGGCAACCACCCAAAAGAAAGATCATAGGATTCAAAATCTCAGTTAATAACCAACTACGATGGCAGACTTATTAGCATATGTAATCTCCCGTGGAAGGCTAATGAAGTGGCCTTTCTAGGTGGACAAATGTCCAGATGAATCATTACTATTGCCTATACAACTATAAGGCGAATTTACACTTAATTGGGGTTCTCCATGCAAGATTAATGCTGACTAGAGGCCGGTCACACGCGATGCATGTGCAAATTGAATTTGACATAATATGCATAATATCTCCATGGTTATTGTTTGTTTCATCTAATCTTGACAAAACATGCAAAATCCGACTTGCAAACGCATTGCATGTGTCCCGAGTCTCCCGACCTCCAGTCAGCTATAATTTAGATACAACATCAAGTTCAAAACCACTCAATACCACTACTAATCTCAAAAAATTAATATAAAAATTCGTAAGCTATATTCTGCCAGGGGAAAGAATTCTGATATTGCTAATTCCCTAATTCCAAAATAGCTTCTCTTTATTTCTTGGCCTTAGAGGTTAATAAAGGCTTTGCTTCGATTTTAATTGGCTTACGATATTGGACAGTGGAATTGATCCCAAAATTGATTTGCTCTCACACAGACACTCTAAATTATAAAATAAAAAAAAAAAAAGAAAACTTTTACTATTAATTATTCATATGGGTTTGCAGCAAAAAGATAAAAGTAAAAATATCAATAACAATTTCAACAATCAAATCTGTGTAAAAAAACAATCAACGTGTTCTACCACATCCAAAAGAAGGCTTTAAAAAAATACTCCTAAAACTCACTTGTACATAAAAGACAACCAAAGTTTTTTTTTTTTTTTTTTTTTTTTTGTGTTTCATGGTTTCATTTTCAATGCATAACCTCCTACCAATGGGAAGCAAAATATATCCTTATCTTTGGACAAATTTGAAAAAGATCAAGCAAAGTAAGGAAGATATATTTCTCTTTCCTTCCACCCGTCTTACTTCTGGGTTTCTCTCAAAAAAATTAAAACTGAAGTCAATTTTGTTCTACGTATGGGTCAACAAACTGATTAAACTCTACTTCTATACACAGGACAAACTCATTAAAAATAAAGGAACTCACTTGTACGACATGGGTGCATGACCCATTTCCTTGCACTCACCCATTCGCAAATAAACTATGCAAAGCATAGTTGCTCTTTCAGAAGGGTCTTCTTCAAACCAATCTCGATTTATCACTGTCATCTTTGCCGACAAGCGGAAAAAATGGATGGGAATCATACGAAATTGGGTAACTGAAGCAGTTGAATTTGTTTTCATAGATTGAAATGTCTTATTTAGCCTTACAGTTATTGGAGAATAGAAGCCATGCAAGTCGTAGAAACTACCTCGAGGGAGAGTCCTCACCAAAAGGTGCTCCCCCTTTATATATTAGAATAGATAGAGAAATAACCGGTGCATTTATTGCCCTGTAGCAAAGGCATTATCAGATATGCTTCTTTTCTTGTTAAGATTCAGTTCATCACACCCAGTTCCTCAATCGCATTATTGGATGGTTAGAGGGATACGGAATAAGTAGAAGATATGGAGATATAGGAATTGCAACCCATTTATGCTTGTGGCAACTTATATGGTTGGAGATGAGGTATTCATTCTCAGAGGTTCCAATTGCCAATTTGAAAGTTGCCTGACATGTTAGGCGCCTATTTTAAGGGGTTTCATTTTGGGCGATCCTTTCAAGAATTGTGACCAAAATTTTCAGTCTTATTGGCCTAGTTTTGATATTGTTTAATATACATTAACAGGATAAGCAAGCTCAGGTTGCAACCCATGTGCAACTTTTGATGAGTCACTTGTTTCTGGTTCAAGGCACCAAAAGACAATAGGAAGGCCAAATAAGGACACAAATTGTGGTTATAAGGACAGGACATGATTGCTTGGACTATAACGATGTATGTGGAGTTGCATAGAGCTAATTTGAGAATGAGGATCATACACTGACTACAAATAAATGGATGAAGGCTTCATGAGGATGTGCTTACTCCGAAATTAAATCAACAAAGTGCAATCATGCTATGAGCTATCTGTACGAGCCATTTATGTGTCAATTCTAAACAAGAATAAAGTCATACCTAACCATAAACCGTGTTGATCCGGGATCCCCTTGCCTACCTGCTCTACCACGGAGCTTTGAAAAAGCATAACAAATTGCAGTTAGAAATATGTCTAACATGGAGCAATAAGAGAAGAACAAAAAAAAAAATTCTAATGAGAAAAACATGAAACTAAAGCTTTAAATTCCAATTTATGGACTTTCTACTTATGGCAAAGAACGTATTTGAGCAAAAACCTTGAAGAACAAACATCAAAACTTGGACGATGGAAAACAAAATTTGGGTCAAGGAACAACTACACCTTGGGAAATAACAATCGTCTCTGAGCACAACAAGACTTAAGGCAAAACTGACGAATCCTTCCAGAAGGATTTTACGTATACGATACACTGAAGGTCAAAATAGTCAACATAAATTGAACCAACACCTGTTCAGAAAAACACTCTTTCACAACCATAAACAGTTGAGGTTGCTATAACAACCCGCCCCAACTGACTTGCTAACCATTCGCCTAACCACGTGGCTTAAAAGATTAACCTCAAGTTATACAGTAGCTGGTCGGAATCCTTTATATTCCATTTAAATCTTTCAGAAAGGCCCGATGTAGGACTTACCCAGCCATAAGGTGGGTTCTCACAATCTCCCCACCTTATGATGCAACGTCCTCGTTGCATTGGCCCAGCAACCTTCCTCCTAGTGGTCATAGTGTGGCACTTAGTTCTGTACAGCACAATTAGTGTGCTCATACCAGATTCTAGAGGTGGCCCCCACCATGTAGACCAGGGTTGTGCTCTGATACCAACTGTAACGACCCGCCCCAACTGACCTGCTAACTATTCGCCTAACCACGTGGCTCAAAAGGTTAACCTCAAGTTAAACAGTAGTTGGTCGGAATCCTCTATATTCCATTTAAATCTTTCAGAAATGCCCGATGTGGGACTTACCCAGCCATAAGGTGGGTACCTGGTGGGCCTTTACTTATAAATCATTTTCATTTCTTAAACTTTCCCAATGTGGGACAACTGCCCAAGAGGTGGGTTCTCACAGTTGCCATCTGTAATAAGGAAACCAAAGCACACAGGCAGACAACACAATCAGAACCCAAGTTTTTGCTGTTAAGTTTCTTGAACTTATCATATTTATTCCACGGAAGGAGCGAAAATGTCTTATGCTAGTCCCATGTTCAACATTGACATTTCACATGGCTCACGATTGGAGAACCTTGGCCTCAATGAACTCTGATTATTTATTTCCCCACTATCTCAGCACTTGAGCATGTGGTAAGAGAGTAAAGGATGCATCACACATTGAGAGGCCATCATGGGAGTGGAGCAAATACTTGCAAGGCCTTAACTCGAATTTTTCATAAATCATCGGTTGAGAGGCCATCTCGGGCCTTTTGTTTTCTGGTAATCTCCTGTCGGGACCTTGCATATGGACTTCATTTAACTTGACTGTTGTTTCATTTTGTCTTGAGAATGGAGGATATACGACTTCATATTTGTAAAACATTTTTTGTGACCAAGTGTTCAGGAGAATTCCTAGTTACAAAAGAAGTGTCCAAAACTAGTTAGGCTACATCTGTTGTGGGTTCGAGTATGAGAACAGCCACCTTGTGCACTTGATACAAAAGATAAGGTCTGCACCCAATTTGTCCCTCCCAAACACCCATAATGGGTACTAACTGAGGTGTACTTTTTATTTATGGTGGCAAGAAAAGGATAAGAAAACCGCAGAATAAATTCAACTTATCACTTCGTTTTTTCCTTTGCCTCCATAAATCCCTCCAATAATCCTCAATCAAAACAAAGCCTACTGGAGAGGACAAATGTAACGACCCTGATTTTTGGTCAATAAAAATTTCGCTAAAAATTTGAATTTTTTTGTTTTTTGTACTTGGATTTCATTTTTAACATCCAAAAATCGGTCGTTATCGACTTATAAAATTTTGTTATTATATTTGAAAAAATTCTTTATTTATTTTATAAATCCCTTTTTGCGATTAATAATCCGTCATAATTAGGTTTGTGACTTAGGCGATTGGAATTCATCGCCCGGGCATTAAGGTCATTTTCTAAAGACGATTATGCCTATTAAGACCTTGGTATAGTTACTTGGTAATTGTAGTAAAATCTTAGAATTTATTTTCTCGGCTGGAAATCCTACATGGCAACCAATTAGTTAGCAACCCTAACTACCGTTTGGCTTAGTTACATTCCCCTAACCTAGAGCGTTGCATCAACGCCAAAGTGGTTAAATTTTTGGTCTTTGCCTTAACCGTCGGCTTGACCGCCTTGCTTTGGCTTGGCTAGGCTGCCTAGGCATCGGGTATGAGCCTGCCTCGCCCAGGCATCGGGTCTCTGTCGGCTGCCTCGCCTTGGCGTCGGCTTTCTCGGGCTGCCTTGCCTTGGCGTCGGCTCATTGTCGCGCTTTGCCTTTTGGCGTCGGCTGTCGCGCTTTGTCTCGCCTAGGCGTCTGGTCAGTGCCTGGCTTCTGGCGTCAGGTCCTTTGTTGGGTTCGCTGCCGCCATCGGGTTACGCCTTGGCGTCGGTCGCGCTTGCTTTTGCCTTGGCGTTCCTGGGCTGCCTTGGGCGTCGGGTCGCCATCGGGTTTTGCCTCGCTCGCCGCCATCGGGTTCGCGGCGTCTGGTCGCGCTTGCTTTTGCGCCTTGGCGTTCTTTGGTGCCTTGCTCTGCCTTAGGCGCCATCGGGTTTTTGCCTTGGCATCGGTCGCGCCTTGCTTTTGCCTTGCCGTTCTTTGAGTGCTTTGCTCACGCCTGCTTTGGCCGCGGCAGCCCTTTAACGCTCTGCGTGCTTTGGCAACGACTTTGCCGAGCCACCTTGGCCACCAACAGCCTTTGCTAGCGCCTTGGCCAGCCTTTGCTTGGCTAGCGGGCCACCTTGGCCACCAGCCCTTTGCTTCTGATGGGCCGCCTTAACCTGCCCGCTTTGCTAGCGGTGCCTTGGCCAGCTGTTTGTGCCGGTACGCTTTATTGCCACGGCTTTGCTAACAATTTGCCTTGTACGCTCACGCATTGCCTTGGCGTTTGGCACCGTCGGGCTTTAATATTCCGTTATTGGGCAATTTCCTACTAAATAAAACCAAAATACCACTCGAGCAATGAAAGCCTAGATTAAGTATCGTTAGTCTTTAACCGATTAGTTAGAATAGCCTAATGCCCATTTAACCTAATCACTTCTCCCTAACCCTAGATGGACCATTTTACCCTTTTTGTCTTTATCCATTGGACGATAAAAGCTAGGGTAATATTTATCCATTGGACAATAGCGTTAGGATTTCTTTTACCCGTTGGTCAATAGGTAAACCTTGGTTAATCTTCCTAAGTACGAGATTAGAGTAGCTTAGTGCTTAATTACAAATATTAGACTTTCTAGCATTAACCGTTGGATAATAACCGTTAGGAGTTTTATTAACCATTGGACGATAGACTAGAATTCTAGCCATTATTACCCATTGGTTATTAACCATTAGAAAAACTATTATCCATTGGATAATTGTTAGTCTTGACAATCATGTACTTGTTTGATTTAAATATTAGATTTGGGCCATGTGTGATAATCCATTAAAATACAATTAGTACATTAGGTTAGTATTATTATACATGGTACTTTGAAAGTAGTAGAATACTATATTAGATATTAGTCCTAGCACATATCTAGTATAGATATAGTGTAGTACATGTATATATATATATGTGTGTGTACTTGTTGTATATATATATTTTATTGTATATAGCATGTGTGTTATTAAGTATTTTATTTATAAAATCTAATTTACTTGAAAACTTAGATTTTATGAAAGACCCATAGTACATATATATATATTAGTATACTAGTATACTTTCCAAGAGAGTACAAGTGGGAGAGAGAGAGAGAGAGAAAAGCCGAGAGAGAGAGAGAGAAAGAGAAGGAAAAGAGAGGGAGAGATGTGATGTATTGCTTGATTTTTGTCTACCAAATCCTAGATATATGTATATGTTAGTACTTGTACTAGGTGAAAGAAGTAGAAAGGAGAAGATAGGAGAGAGATTTGAGGTACAAATCTCTTACAAAGTCAAACCCTTACTCTTCCTTTGTCATCCACCAATCTTGTCTTTATATATATATATATGGTTATATATATATATAAGTACATAGTACAATGTACCAAGAGGAGAGAGAGAGAGAGAGAGAGAGGAGAGAGGCCGAGAGAGAGAGATTGAGAGAGAGAGAGATTCGGATGGAGAGAGAGAGGGAGAGAGTGATGTGTGTGCAAGTGATTGACATGCTTTGGTCATCCTTGTCCTAGTTTGTGTATACTTTCAAGTGAAAGCATAACCAATGCCATCCAATCTTGTCCTTCTTTGTACAAACCCTAATTTTATACTTGAAACAAATCCACTTGCTTGGCCAATCTTCCAAAATCCAATCCAAAGGACACATCCTAGCCTTGCATGCCTAGTTTTTAGGTTAATTCTTGCAAGGAAGCAATATTTGCTTGAATTAAAAATTGAGAGAAAGAGAGAGAGAGAGGGCCGGCCATAGGAGGAGAGAGAGGGAGGCCTTTGCCTATAAATACTCACCTCATTCTTCATTTGAACTCACACCTCTTCATTCTCCAAGTTCTCTCCTTGAAAGCATAAGAATTCTTAGTGTTCTTGAGTAGTTCTAGCTTGTTCTTGAGCTTTCTTTCCATCTCCGCTACTAAACCACCATACGACCACCACCTCGATCCTAAAGTAGTAGTAGTATAAGTCACGATCTAGTTTCGAGAGAAACCTTTCTCTTTCGAAGCTATCGGAAGCTTATCGTAGGACATTACTCCGTTCGTTTGCCGACTTTCTTACCGTCAATCTTTTCGTAGTCTTCCTACCGCCAAGAAGAAAGGTAGAATCTTCTTATACCTTTAACTCTACGTAGATTAGCCCTTACCCTCTTCCTGAGTATATTGTATTGTATGAGCATGAAGCCATACGTGTAGTATGATTTGTTTTACATAGTTTACTTTGATCTTATGACTACTTGATTGCTCGATCTCATGATAGTTGCTTGTTTATGTATGAACTCGTCAATAAACATATGTTGTTACGATTTTGTTTAAAAATAAAGTGTTGTTTTAACGAAGTATTCGTATTTTGACCTTTTAAACGATTGTAAGCATGATAGCATGTTGCTTGCCTTACTTGTGGTTGTAAACAAGCATGATTAAATAGAGTTGGATGATCTTGCTAGATTACTTTAAAGTGATTCGTCCCGCCGCGGAGTCTATGCATGATTACGAGACACAAAAATCGAGAAAGTAGAAACATGACACCTAGGGTGTGGATAAAGGAAATAATTGGACTTGGTAAGAGATTTTTGAAGCTACATTGTGGCCGGACTTGGTAGCCCAATGGTAGTTATGAAAACCCGCAAGGTGGCCGGACTTGGTAGCCCTTTGCGTGGACTTGCGAAAACCGCAATGAGGCCGGACTTGGTAGCCCATTGTGTAGATTGCTAACGGAGCCGGACGTGGTAGCTTCATTGGTAATTGGGCTTGGTTATCCGCGGAGAGGATCCAATGCAAGATTTGATAACGTGGCCGGACTTGGTAGCCTGTTGGTAACAAAGAATGAGAAATGATTTTCGAAATGTTGATTTGGAAAGTGAAATGGTGACACAGTCTACGAAACGCTGCGTAGGAGAAACTCTGATGACACGGACACTTACGCCGATTGAGTAATAAATGTGCATGTGTTATTGTACCTCTCTAAATGTGAAGTTATTGAATGCACATGTGTTAGTTTGGTTAATATCATGTATCTATGACCTGCTACGTGTAAGTTATGGGTTAGCGGGTATGGGATTGTTCTACTGAGCTTTTGTAGCTCACGGTGTTACCTTCGGTGACCCTGACATATTATATCGGTTACGACGCTGGTATAATGTGTCAGACTTTGTAGATGATCAAGATGGACAGTACCCCTTGGAGGCTTTTGGAACTGAGGAGCTGGCTAGGATAAAGCTGCAGGCGGAGCTGTAGTTAGGAACCCTAAAACCCCTTCATTTGTATAAATATTGAACCCTAGTGGGAGTTATGATGTAATAATGAGCCAGACTCCATTTGATTTTATCATTGACTTGTTTATTTAACGTACCCAAAATTCGGGGCGTTACAACAAATGACCTAAGGAGGAAAAAATACAGAAATGGTTTTTTGAAAGAGGTAAAGAATTAAACATTAAGTTGATAACAAATTTGTGGTCACAAAATACGTGATGGAATTCAAATAACCATGAATATTCCAGGCGATTGCAAAGCATTCACAAAAATGCATGAACAGTTTGTCTTGTCAATGTTAGTGGTCAAGATGTTAATGAGGGGCTGTTAGCATCCCGCCGTTAATAATGAGGGAAAAGCAATTCTGAGGCATGGATGCTTAGACACTCACATACAGGAAGAAGTTTTTCGAAAGTCAACACAGAAATGCAAAATAGTGGCTCAAAAACTAGTGTATTATGTATTTGCACCTTCCCACCTGTGCAGTTACTCACCTGGTTGTCTATTCTTCGGGACTCATGCAACGAGGTCCCAATCACGTGAAGGCCCCCAAGCTTTTTCACTTCCCACCCTTCATTGGAACAATGTTCTTCACAATCCTTTAAAACCGAGTGGTAAGCCAGTGCTATTGATGGACAAAGTGGATGCATCTCAGACTGTTCGACACGCTTCAAAAGTTCTTCCTTTTCAGTTGACTGAGCCATCTCCACAGACTCGGAAATAATTGATTTTGCTTGCTGATATGTATGGCTCTTACCCTTGCTTTTGCATACATATTTAGCTACATCATTTGTTTCAACCAAAGTTCTCACTATAAATAACAGGCAGATACATGTGGAAAAATCTAAAGAAAAATAACGATAAGCTGAGTAAAAAGAAAAGGGGAATGAACAGCAAAAGTGACTTGAAAAAAAGACTATATAGGCAACTAACAATTAAAAAGGACTTCAACAGTGGGATCACTGACCCATCAGTGCCGTCTTAGCTACCAAAGCAAGTGAAGATGCTCTGACCTTTACCTTAGACAGCACCTACACCGAAAGATTTATAAGGAAACTGAATCTCTCTTAAACAACAAACAACAAGATGATGTAGTTACCTTTTGTGAAATTGGTGCACCGTCAACTTCAAAATCAGGACCTTCATGCGTCAAAAATGAAAAAAGGCTGTCCTCTATAATTTCCTTCGCAAGCATCTTAGAAAGGGGGAGAATGCAATGCATAAGAAAGAGAAAAGGTTAGTTTCTCATCACTGAAGCCATATCTGGAACATGGAAAAGTAAAAGTACATGTGGAGAAACTTAGATTAAATAAAAACACATTACGCAATCCGTACGAAATGTCCCTGATTAACAACTATTCCCTCCGTCCCAATTTGTTTGTTCATATTGAGGACCCAACTTAATAAGGCAACACAGTCACTGTACACCAAAAATCTAAAATTTCCAAGAGATGCCCTTCCATTCAAATTAGACATGTCATTTCAATTCTTAAAAGAAGGGTAAAAGGGAAAACTCATAAAAACTTGTACTTCAGTTTTCTAAAATGGATAAACAATATAGGACATCAAAAAGTTAAAAAGGGGACAAAAAAAATGGGACAGAGGGAATACAACCTGGTTTCGATTGAAGGATGGACCTCAGATCTTGATTTGACGGACTGCATGTCAATTCGCTTGAACACGTGAACTCAAATTCCACAAGTTGTGAATTGGTTCAAATCTATTCACCGATTAAAGTTCCAGCCAATACTAATGTAACACACGGCAAGTTTATTAATTGTACCAGCAGTAAAATTTTTGCAATATGTCAAATCAATACTTTATGAACTTGGAATGATGTTCTCTCAAACAAGGACTCTAAACAATGTCTGCTAGGAAGTGCCTAGAACTGCTACAAGTCACTACAGAAATAGTATTGGCAGTAGTTGAATTTGTAGGAGAAGGGAAAGTGAAGTCAAAATAACAAAACCACATTAAGTTCATTTCACTTTACAAAATTATACATGGAATTTTTAGTTATATTTTTATGACAATCCATGCGTTCATTAGTATGTTACTGTGTACATATCCATGTAACTAATTGTTTTAATGAAAATTTTTTTGTGGAAGACCAGAGAAATTATAACTAAAAATTCTTGAAAAAGTTATGATCACTTAGAAATGTCTAAGAAAACTTTCAAAATTTAAATATATAGTGAAAACGCTCTCAAGCGCTCTCAACTACAGTTCTTCTAAAAGTAGACGCTTTCACACTCACACCCGCACACACTTTATGTGACTTAGGGATGGACCTAAGGCATCTATCTAACTTAATCCTCACACTAACCTTTGGGTTTCCTCCCAATATTATATCAGTCCCCCTACCGGCCATGTTTGTGGCAATGGTAATGGAATTTTTCCGCCCTGCTTGAGCAACAATTTCAGCCTCCCTAGCAGCATACTGGGAAAAAACAACAGAAGCATGCTGGTTATGCAGTCACAAAAATTAGGAACATTAATGTATACCACCAAAATGACACAATTAATCCAATTCAAGGTTCTTCATAACTTGATGTTTAACAAACCTTGGGTCGAGCATTGAGAACATTGTGAGGGATTTTTCGTTCTCTCAGCAAGTCAGACAAATATTCAGAATTCTCAACACTGCATTAAGAAAGTGACAGTATCGTACTTATTAGTTTTGGTACTTTTGGTCACTTAACAAATCCAATAAATATAGGTCTGCAAATATAAAGAGTAAAATAGTATAACCAAATAAGAGTACACCAATACTGAATAACTCCTGGTCAAAACTGCAGATAAGGATTCTATTAGCCTAATAAGACAGGAAAATTCAAGCAAATAGATGCAATATGGTGAGATTGAACATCAAAGCCTTCCATTGCAGATTCACATAACCATATCTTACTATAAAAAATAATGCTACTTGTATTCAAGACAAAGTGTTTTCTTAACCAGGAGACCATTGTTAGACGCCAGCTAAGTAGCATGGACACGGACACGGATACGGCAGGGGACACGGACACGGACACGGGACACGGCAATTCTAAAAAAATGAAAATACGGACACGGCGGGGAACACGCCACGTGTACATATATATATATATATATATATGCCCATGCTTACATTGCAAAATGTAAATAATGAACAACTTAACAGTTAACATTCATATTTCCCCATAAACACTAACCATTAGTAGTTTTAACATAACAGATTATAGATGCATACATCGTAACATCAGTCCATTAAAGCAAAACAAAACAGCCATAGTCATAGATTTAATACAACCCAATCAAAAGAGAAAACATCCATAGTTCCATAAACTAATACATATATATACAGTTACATTAAAAACAGTATGCAGGAGAGATGAGAGAGAGTCAGTTATACATATATATACACACATATATACAGAGACAGCAGAGACGAGAGAGACAGAGTAGAGACGAGAAAGACAGAGCAGAGACAAGAGAGACAGAGAGGAACAAGAGACAGAGGGACGAGAGAGAGAGAGAGAGAGAGAGAGAGGGGAGAGGAGAGGAGTCTGAGCTTTCTTCGTCGTCTGTCGTCTGTGGTCTGTCTAGGGCTTGGAATTGAATGTGAAGAGTAAGATGAAAAAGAAACAGTCGGCCCCTAATATAGGTTTTAAAGAAAAAATTACAGTTTAACCCAAAAGTTTTAAATAATTTCATATTAACCTCCAATATTTTTAAAAAGTTACATTTTAACCCCCAGCCGTGTCCCCCGCCGTGTCCCCTATCAAAAAATAATATAAATTATTGGACACGCCACGTGGCGTGTCCCATACGTATTTAGGCGTGTCCCCGCCGTGTCCCCGTGTCCAATACGCGGGTACGGCGCCCTTTAGGAGTGTCGGTGCTTTATAGGATGCCAGTACCCTCCATTCTTTGGTCATCGATGTTCCCATCAAGGGAAAAAAAGGTAGTACTTATATAGACCTGAAGACGAGTTAAAAGAATATCATACTGTTGTCCCACACAGTAAACATAACGAGATATCCATGGAAGCCTGCATAACCTTAAGGATCTACTAGGCACCCATCTCCCATGTATTATAATTTCTGCCGCGGTAGAAAAAACCAGAATGCATAAAACTGCATTACTTTACAGCACATATTTTATACACACCCTGGAGGTGCGCAACGAATAGGTTCTTACTTATTAGGTCCAAACTAATCTACAAAAAGTTTTCAAGGTACAGTTATCAAGAAGAAGAAAATTGAACATGCACACACACACACAACACAAGCATGCAGTTTCTCTGAAATGCAAGGATACAAAATACAAATACATGGAAGCTGGTCAAACAATAAGAAGACCAGTGAAAGTTCTGGCAGCAAATAACAAATTCAAAATGGACTGGAACAAGCAGCTGCAAACCTATCATAAAACCCAGTGAAAGGTTTTTAACCAAATTAACAAATTTAAAAGGACCGGAAGAAAAAATACCTAGTGGAACCAACTAAAACAGGACGGCCTAGTCTGTACATGCTCTCAACTTCTTCACAAACATGTTCCCATTTCCCTCGTGCAGTCTAAGTTAGTACAGAGCCCAAAGCATATGCCAGGTCAGAAAAACTTGTATTAAAGGGACATAGAATTAGTTCTGACAAAGTTTAAATGCTGCACTCGTACCGCAAAAGCCAGGGTGGGTAAATCATTACGAATATTTGGCAGATTTGTTGGCACTTCAATAACTGGGATCTGAAACATTTTCAAGAACTCATTCTCCTACAACAATGGGAATGCTGAAACGAATGAGTCAGCAAGCACAATAACTAAACTAGTTAAACAGCATCACAGAATAACCAGAGTCTACATACTTCAGTTTTTGCAGTCCCAGTCATCCCTGATAGCTTCGGATAAAGCTTAAATAGTGATTGATATGTGATTTGTGCCACAACAACTGAATCAGCCTAAAAAGTAAACAGATGATATGATTTCTTTCTCTGGATTTTTGAACATAAAGTAAATAGTTTAATATGAAAGAATAAACCTTATAAAAAAAACAGTAAATTAATCAAGATATACCTCAATTTTGAGACCTTCTTTAGCCTCTACAGCCTGATGAATACCCCCAGACCATCTCCTTTTCTCTTCAACTCTTCCAGTCAACTGCGGCAGGTTATTGAAGTCTTATAAGTTTTCCTTCTTTTTGAAAGGTCCAGGGTTCTATCACCAACAAGAATCTATAAAATCATGCAGCCCCCAAAACACAGTTAAAACATATAACAGACTCTTTGTCAACATGAATGTTGCCAAAGCGCATTCTAATTGTCAAATGAAGTATTTTCTAAATAACAAGACATAACAAACTAGAAACGTAGTACTTGAGATAGCAAGTAAATTAGGCAAGGTTAAAGGATCCTTTTTCTTATCAGAAGGTTTGAGGAACTAACGGCACACAAAAGTACCCCAGGCAAACTAAGAACGCAGTACTTGAAAGAGCGAGTACATTAGGCAAGGTTCAAGGATCCTTTTTCTAATCAGAACGCTAGAGGATCCTGCCACAAGATCAAATTTTGTGTAAATATTATATGCACACAAAGTGACTGGGGATTGCTTCGCACCAAATTATCACGAAATTTGGATATTGTGACAACCCTAAAGAAGGATAGTCCCACAACAATGTGTTACCAAAAAGAGTACTGGATATAAATTGAAACGCCCATGGTCTGTTATCAACCTGGTCTTGATCTTTTGGGCCACGTTTTCAGATCCTGTTTGTCCAGGTCGGTGGGCCAAACGAATATTGGGCAGCTTAGTTTTTCCCAGCAAACAAGTCCCAAACAAACACAAAATGGTTGAGAAGACCAGCCTCAAAGATTTCACCAAAGGAGATCCAACCATATAACAGAACCAGAAACAAAATCATGCACTAGCTAGACTCTCTTTTCTTTTGGGATTTCCTAGATACAACTGCACATTTACTGCATACAACCCATTTTTAAGTAAGAAATATTCGGACAAAAATGCCCTCAATGGAATTGACAAAAATACCCCTAAATTTACAACATACAACCACATCCCCTCGTTCACACCAGCAACCCAACACCACCTCCATAACTGTCGCACCACCACCACCAAGTTCATGTTCTCCCACTTCTCTGCTCTCCATCTACATTCTTCTCCACCACGGCACCACCAGCTCATTCTCCCTCTTTTCTCTCTCTCTGTTCTCCCTTCTTCTCCATCTTTTTCTCCCATCACTCACCATCAGCAACCTGTTCACACAATCTGTTCCAACATTGCTGGATTCATATGTCTGAAAGTTGGATGGATTTTCGAGTTCATGTATCTGAAAAGGCGGTTCCGGGAACAACTAATTAGACACCTAAAAAAACACCTCATAGTTTCCGATCAAATTTTGATGATCCAAGCTGCTCAATGTGATCAAAACGTGATTTTAAGGGTACCCGCAAGAAATCAGCAAAAAAAATAACCAGGAAGGGCTTGATCTGAGCAATTTCTATCTCAGACTTGATGAACGATTCAATTAAAAACTATACAAAACAAGCACTTTCCGGTCATTTTTTGCTAATTTCTCGCGGGCACCCTTAAAATCACATTTTGCACACATTAAACGGTTCGGATCATAAAAATTTGATCGGAAACTATGAGATTGATATTTGGGGTGTCTTTTTAGGTGTTTTTTTGGGTGTCCCTTGAACCGCATATATATATATATATATATGAGTCCACTTCCTATGATGACTCCCTTACATAAGCTATGCAAGGACTTCTAATCTCAGCCGTCCATCATGGCAATCAATAGTCCGGATAAAATAAACTATTCTCGAGAATAGTCTAACTATTCTGGCGAATAGTTTATTTTAAATTCGGACCATCCACGTAGAACACTCAAACCTGACAAGATCGAAGTTGACATGCCCAAATTTGGTTCGAAATGTCCCCAATCAGTTGATTGGTGCTCGAAATCCCAAGTTGCCCGTAGATTAGGGTTCGAAGTCTTCAACCCAACTGAATTTCATATTTCGAAGATGTAGATTAGGACTCATCATGATAATTTTTTTTTCTATTTTTTCTTGCATAAAATGAAATATAAACCCGTTGTACCAACAAAAAGCAACATAGATAAAAGTTCAAAGTTCATACATCAAGTTCAACGTGCCTAGATCAAAGCAAGACAAGTTCCTTGTTCCTTACATACCAACAGTACTTACAAACATTGTTCATAATCTCATAAAGCATAGACTTAGCTAAGAATTAAGGATCTTGAACTTCATCGACAAAGATCACAGCTTCCACCTCTGGCTCATCAAGTGAAAGATCAGCAACTTCAAGCACCCCCCCCCCCGAATTTAGTCTCTCCTCCGGTATAAAGTGGTTGTCTCCTTGAAAGAAGACGGATATTGTAGTGCACGAAGACGACTAAATCTTCACATCGTTGGGGTGTCATCTTATTTCTTCTCATGGAGTGAATGAAAGAGTAGGTACTTCAATTTCTTTTGCAACATGAAGAAGAACATGGTTGGCTAAGCAATTTCAAGGCTAAAGATTGGAGAATAGGTGCGGAAGCTCCATGCACCAACCACCAAACTCTTAGCTTCAGCACTCCTCTATCAACCATCGAGTCCAAATCCCCAAAACCATCTAAACAACCAGAAAACTTAGCATACTCAATGTTAACAACCCTCCTTTCATCTTGGTCCGGAAAAAATCTCTTAAAGCACTTCATTCGCATTGCCGAAATTTCTTCATCCAAGGGAGGAGCAACACGATTTCCTACAAGCCACAGTACTATAATACCTACATGATACATTACAAGATAAAAAGAAACGAGCTAAATTGTTATTCTTGTTCAGCTCAGTACAAAAAGTCGAAAGCTAAAGTGTGTAAATTGTTATACCTTGGATTCAATGAATGTGCAAGGCAATGAAGAGGAGTGCTACTTTTTGTCCACCTCTCAACTAGAATTTGGTAAACCACAGAATAGAATGTTGACTCCTCATTTTCTAGTTTGCCTTCATGCCTATAAATGGATGCCTTCACCTTTTCAATCATTGAATCCCACATTTCATATACCAAGTGTAGACATGGCCTGTCGGTGTCACAAAATCTAAGCATCTCATAGATTGGCAATGTGAAAGAGAGTATGTAATCAATCTTGTCCCACCAAATATCACTTAACACTTTTTCCTTCACTAATGCCGCTTTCCCAACATCATCTTCTCTATAGGAAGACCACCTCTCACTTATCACCATTGCTTGGAAGCCGCAAGAAATAAGTTTAAACATTTTCAACATAATTATTGAAGAGGCAAAACGTGTGTCGGCAATGGAAAACAACTTCAAGGATACAAATTCATTGAATATGGCCAATCTCATTGAATGGTTCATGATAAAATTTTTCACAAACATCACATCATCAATCACATGTTTGATCCAAAGACATTCATCAAATGCAAAGCCAGCAACTTCAGTGTCTTTTGGAGCACACATGTTCTTAAGAGCAAGATTAAGTGTGTGCACGAGACATGGTGTCCAAAAGATTTTCGGATAAATACCTTCAATGATTGATCCAGCGGCACTAAAAATGGGAGCATTGTCGGTTATTACTTGAACCACATTCTGAGGTCAAACTTCATGAATTGCTTCACCAAGTAGCTTAGCAATAAAGGTCTTGTCCTAGGTCTGACCCTCACAATTAACAGCTCTCACAAAAACAGCTCCACCATCAGATGCTCCCATAAAATTAATGAGAGGCCTCCTTTGTGCATCACTCCATCCATTGGCAACAACACTCAAGCCCTTCTCATTCCATGTTTTTTTAATTGGCTCCAACAACAATGCAATGTGTGCCCTTTCTTTTTGATGTAGTGTAGTTCGCAACAAGTTATAACCAGGAGGAACATACCCCGGAATATTATTCTCAACAGCAAATTGAAAAGCAGAAATAAAATATGGATTTCTAGCCAAATGGAAAGGCAAGCCAGCCGAGTAAAACATACGAGCAATATGAGAATGCAAAGTTTTCCGAGCACCCATATTCATCGCCTTCTCTAAGAGAGAGTTCCCCGCTGCCTTTCTTTTCTTCGGTTCTGGATCATAACCTTCCAATCTAAAACCCCCAACACCTCCAATTTTTGTAGATGGAGGAGGTAGAGAAACGTTTTTAGGCTGAGCCATAATTTTTCTTTTCCCAGCTTCTTCATGTGCTTTTCTTATTTCGACAAGAAACTCAGACCTCTCCTTCACAACAGAGCACAACCTAATTCCTTTATCTTTAGTTAGCAACAAATGGGCTTTGACTCTCATGTATGACCCCTGAAATTCAAGGTTACATAAATTGCAATTGAACTTTGTGTTGTTAGCTCCTTCACCCCTTTTAATTAATTTAGTCACATAATCCCATAGGGGAGCATTCTCATCGTGATCAACAGGTTTACTAGTAGCACTACCCGTTGAACTTGAACCAATACTGCTCACTGAACTCATCTCCCTATGAATTATGAAATAATCACAGTGCAATCAATCAGTACAAATATTGCCTATCAAAAAAAAAATCAATACAAAAAAAAAAAATCAGTACCCCTTTTCCCATGATTTGTTTACCATTTGAGCCTTATTTTCCTATTATGTTGGATAATAGATTTAAGCAATTTAACCTTATTTCAAAAATCATAAAAAGTTCATGTCATCTTTCAAAATCAAACTGCATCAATATAGGAACTAAGAAGGTGAAGCCAATACTAAATTTTGAGTTCTCGGCAAGAATTATAGAGAAACATAGCAATTTCATCAGTGTAATTTCTGAGTTTGGTTAAAGAAGAATTTTAAGAGTTCTTCAAGAGAGGAGAGTTCGAGAGACAGATGAAGAGAGATAAAGAGAGAGGAGAGAAATATAGAGGAGATACAGAGACAATGAAAGTGAAGAGATAAAGAGAGAGGAGAGAGATAGAGAGGAGATACAGAGACGAGAAGAGAGAGAGAAGAGAACTTACGGTTTTCAATTTGAAGCCCTAGATCTCCTGTTCTCCAAGATCGCTCATCGCTGCCTCTCTTTTTTCTTTTTCTTTTTCTTTTTTTTTTGTTTTTGACCGCTGAGTAAACGTGTATATAGGCAAAAGACAAACAAATTACACAATAAGCCCATATTTTATAATTATTTACAAAAAAATCCCTGAAATTTTGAAAAAAAATCATTTTGGGCGAAAAATGTACCCATGCCGTACCCAAAATTATCAAAAGTACCCGATCCAATTTTGCCGTACCCGAAACGTTTTGCCGTACCCACGCCGTACCCGTACCTGGTATGTATACGGCGACATTTTTGAAGTACCCGTGCTTCATAGCCTGGAAAACACCATTTTTGGAAAGAATACATCGCATCTCATCATCCCCTTATCCTAAATTACACATACCATACACTCTTGCAAGCAAACTCAACAATGCCTCCTCCTCCCACTCATTCACTTTTCTACGCAAACGAAGATCCCACACCGAAACCCCATTCATGAAAATGGAGATAATCAAAGACGGTCGCATTTCTGTCAGAAGCCAAAAGGTATATATTCGGAAAAGCCTCCCACAAGCACTCATCTCCACACCAAACATGCTCTCAAAACTTTACCCTTCTCCCATCTCCAACCACCAAATGAGCATTCTCCGTAAAGGCCTCCCACCCCTTCATAATACCCCTCCAAAGAGACACCCCATGAGGCAAACTCACGCGAAGAGACGACCTATCTCCCCACCCGCTCCCATATTTCGCAACAACTATCTTTCGCCACCATCTCTCTTTCGCATGCAAATCTCCAAATCCATTTTCCCAACAAAGCTTGGTTGAACAGCTTTAGCCTCCTCACTCCCAAACCACCTTCTCTAATGGGAGCACAAACCGTATTCCAATCAACTAAATGATATTTGAACTCTTCCTGCACACCTCTCCAAAGAAAATCTCTTTGGATCTTCTCTAATCTTATTGCAACCAAAACCGGGATAACAAAGACATAAAGTAAGTTGGTAAACTTGAAAGCGTACTTGATCAACGTAAGTCTACCTCCTTTCGGAATATATTGACTCTTCCAGCTCGCCAATCTCTTCTCAAATCTTTCCACTACCGAGTCCCAAGCTAACGAAGATTTAAAGGAAGATCCCAACGGTAAACCCAAATACACAGTTGGGAGCACCGCCACCTTACATCCCAAAATCTGAGCAAGGGCATCAATATCATCAACCGCCCCAATTGGAATCATTTCAGACTTTCCCAAATTCACTTTAAGGCCCGAGACAGCCTCAAAACATAATAACAAACATCTGAGATAACCCACTTCTGTCGTGTCTGCATTGCAGAACAAAAGAGTGTCATCGGCATAAAGAATGTGAGAGACAAACAGCCTCATACCCTCCACCGTTCCAACCTCGACGCCTTGAAAGAAACCCCCTTGTACAGCCTTCCGGATCAATCTACTAAGAACCTCCATAACTAGAATAAAAAAAGGAGGGCATATAGGGTCACCCTGCCGTAACCCTCTCGAAGACTGGAAGAATCCGACCGGAGTCCCATTCACCAGAACCGACATTTTGACAGACATTTTGACAGAAGAGATGCAGAATTTTATCCATTTACACCAAAGATCTCCAAAACCCATCCGATGCAAAACGTATATCAAAAAGTCCCCATTGACATGATCATACACCTTCTCTATATCCAACTTGCACATGATGCCCAGAATGCCACTTCTCAACCGAGAATCCACAAACTCGTTGGCGATCAAAACTGCATAAGAATTTGCCTTCCTTCTACAAAAGCATTTTGAGATTCCAGCACGACCTTTCCCACCATCTTCTTCAAACGAATTGCCAACAACTTATACACTCCCCCCAATAAGCTGATAGGTCTAAAGCCTGGAATATCCTCTGCACCTCCTTTTTTCAGGATCAGAGCCACAAAAGAAGCATTAAGACTCTTTTCAAATTCCCCACACCTCCAAAAATGGTCGAACATACCAAGCACCTCCCCCCTCACCACTCCCCAACATTGTTCAAAAAAAGCTAAAGACATACCATCAGGACCAGGAGCCTTATCTCCATTTAGAGACTTCAGAGCAAGTAAAATTTCCGCTTCATCAAACGGTCTTTCCAGTCACGTAGCATCCTCCCCCAAAATATAATCAAACTGCAAATCGTCAACACGAGGTCAAAGACCCCCCTCATCTTTAAATAGACCAGCATAGAAATTAGCAATACCTGTATTAATCTCCTCCCTACACAAAGTTCTGCCATCTATTATTATCTTTCCAATAAAATTCTTTCTTCGATTACAGTTAGCCATCCTATGAAAGAAACGAGTATTCCACTCTCCTCCTTTCAACCACAGATTTCTAGACTTCTGTCTCCAACTAATTTCTTCAAACTTCGCAATTTTCCAAAATTCTTCCTTCGCATTGCTTCTCCTCCCCTTTTCTTCTTCACTTAAAAGAAGATATTGCTCCTCCAAATCCCATTGACGAATCTCATCCACCACCTTGTCTTTTTTATCCTTCAAATTCCCAAAGACCTCAGAATTCCATTTCCGCAATCCTCTTTCAACAGTGTTAGTTTTTTTGCTAAGACAAAGCTCGATTTCCCCATCACAGAGTAACTATTCCACCACTCGCCCACCCTTTTTGTAAAACCCTCAGACAATAACCACATTCTAAATCCGAACGGAGTTCTTCCACTACGGATCCCTCCACTATTTAACAAAATCAGGTTATGATCTGAAGTAATTCTGGGAAGAGCACTCTGAATCAAGCCCGGACAAAGTTCCTCCCAAGAAGCAGAACACAAGATCCGGTCAATGCGAGACATCCTCCGCTCCTCTTGATTACCGAACTGTGGTGGCCTCAGTTACCAGCTCGGTAACCCGGCCGTATGGTGTGAACCGAAGTCCTTAGGAGATTCAGCTAGCAGCCAGGTGGGAGTCTTCCCTTCGACGAGAGACTCGGTTCTATGCTCGGGATTAGGCCGCTGGATGCCGCGTTGCTACCAGCAGCCCTATACCTGCTTCGGTTCATCTCAGGGACACCTGAGAGAAACGATTATGCCAGAAAGGACCCGTGAGGATCATGCAGCAGGTATAATCATTGGGATTATTCATGCCCATGTGCTCCGTAACCACTTCGCTCCTTTCGTCATGTATGACGTCACCCGAGGCGGTTACCCGAGCGTACTCTCCACGCGCTAGCTTGGAGGCCAAGTAAACCTAGGTCTAGAAATACAAAGGGATACTCACCTGCAAGAGGTATGCCATTCTACCCTAACCCTAGACCTATACACTTTCCCCTAAGATCTAACTTGATCGTCGGAGGGTCACTTGGCTATCCAAGCCCTAGTGACTTGTTGCAGGTCCCAGCGGCAGAAGCACGGATCCACGGGAGGTGGAACCTAACCAAAGCCTTGGTCCTGATCCCGATAAATTGAACCCCTACAATTGGCGACTCCGCTAAGGATCAGCCAATCTCTCAATCGTTCATTCCTTTCCCTCCAAAGAGCTCCGTCCAGACCTCCCGTGACAGCTATGGTGGAAGTTGAAGACCCTCACCCCAGTGAAACAACCCTCGGACTCGGCCCGTTCGGAGACCCCAATCTGGCCTTCTGCAGGGCCGGTGCCCTAGGGAAGGCTCACATGTCCATCGGAGTAAGAGCCGGAACCTCAACTCAGGACGCGGGGGCCGCCACCGAACTCCACACCTACATCCGCCACCTGGAGCGAAAGATCGACGACTTGTCGACAGTCATGGAACGAGACAAGCACGTCCGCGATGAGCTAGCTAAGATCAAGCATCTCCTCCAGATCTCCACATCTCATTCCTCCGGAAGCCATGGCGAAAGAAGAAGCCGTCATAGCCCTTCCCGCAATCGCGAGGGGGGCCGCTTGGTGGAGCACCAGCCTCGTCCCTCTGTCAAAGACCGTCTTGAGTCTCTTGGTGCGAAGGGTGGTCAGACTGAGAGAGGCGCTGGGCATAGGGAGCGCTCCCGTTCCCCTAAATCCAGAGACCCACGCAAGAAGCGATCCTCCTTCGATAGGCTCGGCGCCAGAAGCGTCTCCGCCTCATTCACGCACTCAGTCAGGATTGGGAAGGGACACCGCGAGCCCACCCCTAATTTCACCAAAGTTGCCAACAACGAATACGACCTCCTGGAGTTCCAGACAGAGGTATCGCGAGTGCCTCAAGAACGCTCGAGCTAAAAGCCCATATGTCTCACGTCCAAAGGAGAAGGGTGACGGAAGCCAGATCACCGAGCGCCTCGAGCCCCACGCTCGAGATAGCTACAAGAGGGACCGACACAAGAGCTCCCCTCAGAAGTCGGGAAGCATCCCACTGGAAGAGGAAAGAGTACGGAAGGCTGGACGAGTTGATTCCAAAGAAGCGCCCCGCGACTGAGCGTCCAGGCGGTCCCGACCGTTCGATCCGACTTCATCGCGACGCCCGACTCAACAGACTCACAACCTCCCCCTTCACGAGAGAGATCGACTTGGTCACCCCCCAAAAGGATTCACTCAACCCAAATTTGCCGAGTACGATGGCAAGACCGAGGCATATACTCACTTGGTGCAGTACAAGCTCGTCATGTCTCTCTTCCTCCGAAATGAGCCCTCAGACGGCGCCTTCCTCTGTAAGGTCTTCCCCGCAAGCCTCGAGAACCTAGGCCTTACATGGTTTAACCAGTTGCCAGCCAGGTCAATCTCTTCGTTTGACTCCCTGTGCGATGCCTTCATGGCTCGATTCATCACGAGCAACAAGCATGAGAAGGAGATCAATTCCCTCCTCGCCCTCCGAAAGCGACCCGACGAAATGCTCTGACAGTACGCCGGTCACTACTGGGAATTATTTAATGAAATCGAAGGTTGTGACGGTGTCATCTCGGCCCGAGGATTCAAGCTCGGTCTCACCTCCCAAGACGAGCAAGTCTACGACGACCTTGCCCGACACAAACCCGACTCCATGAAGGACCTCATGACTCGCATTGAAGGATGGTGCCAGCTCATCGAATCCAAAGTTGAGCGGGGCATCGGGAAGCCCTCGAGCTCCAAAGTAACATCCGTCTCGGCAGCCGCTTCGGCTCCCGTACCTGTTTCAACGCCCAAGAAGCAAGTCAACAACATTAAGCATTCCCCGAGGAAAGGACCGAAGCCAAGCGACTTCAACGCCGAAAAGACCGTCTTCAACATTCCCATTTACCGGATTATCGATCAAGTGAAGGATCAGCCTTTCTTCTCCTTCCCCAACCAGAAACTCGGCACTGAGAACGGGAAGATCAAGAACCCGATCATCCAATGCAGCTATCACAACGAGCAAGGTCACTTTACAACTGCCTGCAAGCCCTTCAAGGCCTACTTGGAGTAGCTTGTCGCAGGAGGCCATCTCGGAAACCTCATTGATCAAGAGAAGACCAGGGCTCGGGGAGAGCGCGCCGAGAACCGATCAAAGAAGAAGTTCAGACGATCCATGTTATTCACGGCCCCCTGAACCCCGAAGACGCTCGCATAATCCGTACCGAGTTGAATGACACTTCCTCCTCCAAACAGGACATGCTCGTCGGTCCCGAGCCTAAGCCCGCCCGCACCGACGACGGGTCAAAGTGGACAATCCTCGACCGCGTCCAGCTCCCGCATAACGACGCCCTCGTGGTCACGCTACGCATCGCCACATTTAACGTCCGACACGTACTCGTCGACTAGGGCAGCTCAGCCGAGGTCATGTACTACTCTCTATTCAAGGACCTCAAGCTCTCAGACACCGACCTGCGTCCATCCGAGGTCCCCCCCATCGGTGTCAATGGGGCTCCGGTATGGCCCCTCAGCATGATCACTCTTCATGTCTGTGCCGGTTCGATGATCCTTGATATGGAATTTGTGGTGGTCGACATCCCCAGCCCTTATAACGCAATCGTCGGGCGTACCTGGCTCCATAAGCTAAAGGCATTCGCCTCCCTTTATCACCAGGTGGTCCGCTTCATAGGCGCTAACGGACGTCAGGAGGACCTGTACGAAGATCAAACCGCGGCGAAGAGATGCTATGTTAATGCAATCCGAAGCAGTAAGAAGACTTCCCGGGTCAATCTCATTGAGGTCCCCGAGGCCCCAGTTCTGGAAGATGTCAGCAGGCCAGCCGTCGAGAAAGCAGTAGAAGAACTTGTCACCGTTCCCATTCCGAAGACGGCTCACGTCTTTTCCTTGTCGATTCCTCACTTAGTGACACCGAGCGGAACGACGTGGATTTCCTCAAAAAGAACATCGAAGTATTCGCATAGACTCCCTACGAGATGCCCGGGGTCGACCCCTCCTTCATCTGCCACGAGCTCAATATTGACCGAACCAAACGCCCAATCGTCCAAAAGGCCAGGCAGTCTTCTCCAGTACACTCCGAAGCCGTCATCGAGGAGGTCAACCTACTCCTCAACACCAACACCAACGCCAACGCCATCCGAGAAGTCCAATACCCCAAATGGTTGGCATATACCGGAGTGGTCAAGAAGAAAAATGGCAAGTGGCGCGTATGCGTTGATTATTCCAACCTCAATGACGCCTGCCCGAAGGACTTCTTCCCCCTCCCGCGGATCGACCAACTCGTCGATGCCACGGCCGGCCACGACCGACTCAGTTTTATGGATGCCTATCGAGGCTACCACCGAATCGCCATGAGCGAAAGAGACGTTGAAAACACGGCCTTCATCACTCCCCACAGAATCTTCGGCTACGTAATGCCCTTCAGACTAAAGAACGCCGGGGCCACTTTTCAACGAATGATAACCAAGATGTTCGAGCGATAACTCGAGGACACCATGATGGCTTACATTGATGATATGGTTGTCAAAAGCATGCTCGCCGGTGACCACCTCACCCACCTCGCCGAAGCGTTCGAAATCCTCAAAAAGCACAAACTCCGCCTCAACGCTGAGAAGTGTGCCTTTGGTGTAAGCTCCGGTAAGTTCCTCGGTCATCTCGTCTCCTGACGCAGTATCGAGGTCGACCCCGCCCAACTCTTTGCCATCGAGAAACTCTCGGCTCCCCACAACAAGAGGGACGTACAACGCTTAACGGGCATGGCTGCCGCCTTGAACCGATTCATCAGTCGTTCTTCCGACAAATGCCAGTCATTTTTCGCCCTCCTGAAGGGCAACCGGCGGAGCTTCCAGTGGACAGAAGACTGTGACCGAGCCCTGCAGCAGTTAAAGACTTACCTCTCCGAAGCACCGCTCCTCGCCACACCTCGGGACCAGAAGGACCTGTTCCTGTACCTTGCCGTCTCTCCACATGCGATAAGCTCGGTTCTCGTTCGACAGGAAGGGCGGGACCACCAACCCATCTATTAATCCAACAAGACAATGACCCCCTCCGAGACACGCTATCTTCCATTGGAGAAGCTTGTTCTCGCCCTCGTCTCAGCATCTCAGAAGCTTGCCCCATACTTCCAGTCCCATCGCATCATTGCTCTTACCGAGTACCCGCTCAAATCACTCCTCCGAAAGGCGGACCTCTCCAACCGAAACTCCCAATGGCCCGTCGAGCTCGCGAATTACGAAATCCACTTCCAGCCTCGGACAGCAATCAAAGCCTAGGTCCTTGCCGACTTCATCGCCGAGCTAACACCCGCCAACGTGCTTGCTGCAACTCCCGCTCCTCGACCCGAAGCCGTCCTCCAGGCCAATCCGAGCACCGCCTGGAAGCTCTTCCACGGCGATGTGTGGAAAATGTATGTCGATGGCGCCTCTAATAGCCGAGGTGCCGGGACTGGGATTGTGCTCCTCTCTCCTTCCGGCGTTCTGCATGAAAGCTCCCTTGCCATCAATTTCCCAGCCTCTAACAAGGAGGCCGACTACGAAGCACTTATCTCCGGACTCAAGACCGCCGAAGCCCTAGGTATCGAGGAGCTTGTAATCTACAACGACTCCCAGTTGGTGGTCAACCAGCTCTCCGAAGAGTACGAGACTCGGGACGACCAAATGCGCACCTACCTCAGTTACGCCGTCCGGCTCCTCAAAAGCTTTAAGGCCATTCGCGTCAAACATATTCCTAGGGAACAGAACGCTCACGCTGACGCCCTTGCTGGGCTTGCTTCGGCCTGTTCTGCTTCGGAACATCGTTCCATCTCCTTCAGCTACATCGACAAACCCAGTTTCGAACTCGAAATAGCCACAAGGTTCTTAACATAGAACTCGGCCCAAGCTGGATGGATGAGATCATCGGTTACTTGAAGGATGACATCCTCCCTGCCGATAAGAAGGAAGCCCACCGACTCCGCAACAAGGCTGCTCTTTTCTGGCTCAACCGCAACGGTAAGCATTACCGAAGGTCATTCACCAGCCCCTACTTGCTGGTCGCCCACCCCCACCAGATGCCAGGCATCATCAAAGTGCTCCATGCTGGTGACAGCGGTTGTTACTCCGGCGAGCGCTCTCTCGCACATTGAGCCATCACCCAAGGGTATTGGTGGCCCACAATGAAGAAAGATTCCGAAGAGTTTGTAAAACGTTGTCGGAAGTGCCAGATGTTCGCTCCTATCATCCATCAGCCGGCTCGGGACCTTAGCCCTCTCACCAGCCCATGGCCCTTCTCCCAGTGGGGCATGGATATTGTTGGAAAGCTTCCCGTCGCTCCCGGAGGATTTAAATTTCTCCTCACCGCTACCGACTACTTCACCAAATGGGTAGAGGCCGAACCCATGGTCACTGTTGAGGAAACAGACGTCATTCGTTTCGTTTGGCGGAACATTATCTCCCGCTTCGGCGTACCTTTCGCCATAATTACTGACAACGGGAAGCAGTTTACTGGGCAGAAGTACCGGGCCCTATTAGACGAATACGGCATCAAATGGGACACCTCCACTCCATACTATCCCCCGGGCAACAGGAAGGCCGAGGCCGCGAACAAAGCAATATCGTCAGGGCTGAAGTGCCGACTCGAATCACGCCGGGGCAAGTGGGCCGAGGAGCTACCTAGGGTACTCTGGGGCTACCGTACTACACCTCGGCGATCCACCGATCGTACCCCCTTTTCCTTGGCATTCGGAATGGAGGCTGTCATTCCCCTCCAAGTCGGCTCCCAACAATCCGAGCTGAAAATTTTGACGAGTCGGTGAACGACGACAACATCGCTTCGGACCTCAACTTAGCAGAAGAAAAGCGTGAGAATGCAAGAACCAAGCTTGCATCATTCCAGTAGGAGGTTGCCAAGGGCTACAACCGTAGCGTCCGTCTTCGGTCATTCAAACCTGACGACCTTGTCTGGAAAAAAGTGGTGGAGAAGTCCAAGAAAAAGAAGCTGATGCCCAACTGGGAGGGTCCCTTCCGGGTCCTAAAGCACCTCAGCTCGGGAAATTACAAGCTGGAGAAACTGGATGGTTCGCCAATTGCCAAGACTTGGAACACCAACAACCTGAAGAAGTTTTATTGCTAAGCCGAGCCTCGGTACCAAGGGTCTATCCACCTTCTCTTCGTGCTAGTTTTTATAATTCTAAGTTATTTGGTGGGGACCAATTCAATTCATGTAATGACAAGTTGCACTCAATTTTCAATGAGAATTTTCCTATTGTTACTACATGTCATTGATCTCGTCATTTACTTTTTACTAGTCGGTTCGTCCATGATCGGACTGGTTTATCTTGACTTCGGGATTTCGTCCTCCCATGGGTATTTCCATCGGACAAAAATCCTCACTAAGTCACCACGGCCTCCTCGGTCGTTCGGACTTTCGGTTGCTCGTCTTAAGGATACTCGGCCTCTTCCCGAGTCCCTTAGACCGACCCACCAATAACTCAATCACTGCTCGGATTTGCTGTGTCCTGACGTCCTGGCCGACGCCATTACCACTTTGGGACTCCAGCTTAAATCCCCTAGCAGACCACATTACCTTGACTATGCCTATCGCATACGCTGACTCCTTAACAGCAGACCGAGTCACCTAGCCCGAAGCAGGGGCACGACAAATTCAACGTTGTTTCTTACTTGCTTCGGATTAGGCGACTCGACATCCCTTCGGAAGATGGCTTCGGTAGTGCATTCTACCACGAAAGCCTACCGAAAGCAGGGGCTAGCAAACACTCTATTTCTTGAACATCTCTCTAAATCTTTGAGATCTCCTCGGTTATTACTTCGGTTAAAACTCTTATTTCTCTAGAGTTTAACCGAAGCAGGGGCAGAGGCACCCTTCAATTACAACTACAAAACCATACAAGCATCTCAAAGACAAAACAACGTTCAGAGGAAAGCAGGCAGTTCATTCACAAACTCAACAAAACAAGTACGATTGGAGTTAAGTGGCCCTACATTAAACTATTACAAGTGATCAGGCTTCGGCCAGCTGTTCGGCACCTGTCACCAAGGAAATATTTACAATTCATGGAAGGGCAAACTCCAAATGTCCGGAGCCGTCCAATGAAACAATAAAATCAAAAGAAGGAAAAAATCCTAAATGTTTTGAGGGGTGGGAGTTTGGATCGCATCGCCGTCTGGGATAGCAGTCTGGGAAGCAGGCTGACCCTCGGAAAGAATCCCCGTCTCGAGATCTTGCACCTATTCACCCTCCTCCTCGGGCATCACGAGCTCCTCAGGAGGCGCTTCGGGCAGGGCTCGGAGTTCTGAGTCCTCGGGGAGATTGAGTTTCTGCAGAAGAGCTTCATGACCGAAGCGAAGTCGGTCCAATAAGTGATCTCTGAACAGCTCGTTCTCGATCTCTCGGACCTATTTTTCGTACTCCGTTCCAGCTGCATTCCAACCGTCGTCATAACCAGCCTTCCGTGCGCCCTCCACCTTCCGAGCTCGGGTGGCCTTCAAAGTCTAGGCATCCTCCTCGGCCTTGGCGGCCCTGCCCTCGGCAAGCACCCTCTCCACATCGCGCCTCTCGAAATCCGCCAAGTAAAGGTCACAACTCTCCTGGGCCACCTTCAGGTCATCATCCCTCTAAGCCAGGGCCTTCCTCAGCTCTTCGATCTCCTGCTCCTTGCATCGGTCATTGACCACCAATGCTCGAGCACCAACCTGACAACAAAGGACAAAATAAGATGTTACAAGTATAAACAAAGGGAAAGGCGAAGAGAACCACAACTTACAGCGAGAAGTGCCTGCGCTATTTCCCCGGTAAGGTCCTCAATCAAGCCCTGGATTGCCCTTGCATCCCTCAGGAGGACAGAGCCCCGAAGCATTCCGAGCGCCATGCCGAGGTTGGCAATGCTATCCGCATGGTGGATCTGGCGACCGGCATAATGATGGAACTCCGGAGGCCATGGGAGGTCCTTGGGGTGGACCCAAGTGCCTTCCTCCCCGCCACCGGTCTCTCCCCCTGCTCCCCACCTTGATCCTCGTCAATCAGGATCGTTTCCTTCTCTTTCCCTCTGCCACCATCTCCCTCCTCGTGCCGAGCCCTCTTCTCCGGAGGCCCCTGCGGAGAAACAGGGGTCACCCTCGAAGTCCCAGTGCCCGGCGTACTGGGAGCAAAATACATGCCTCGGCCCCTCGGCCTCTGGCACCTGAGGTTCAACACTTCACGAGTCCCCGGGCCGGCCATCTCCCCACTGAGCCATGTTCTTTCGGGCGTCTCTCAGTCGATTTCCTCACAAAGGGTACCTCGGGGCCTGGAGTCGCATCCCTCAGCCTCGGGAATGTTCTCTCCTCTCCCTCCTCCGGCTCCTCTCCCTCGCCCTCTCCCCCTGCCTCATCCTCAGCCCGCCCTCGGGACCCCCTGCTGCCTCGGCTTTTTCTTCAAGAAATTTGTATAAGCTGGACCGTGCCCGAGCAGCTTAGGGGCAAACCCACTTGTGATGGGTGTGGCGTAGGCAACGGTAATCCGGGCTTGATCAGCTCTCTCCCGAAGCTCTTGAACAATGCCCTCAGCTGCGAGAAAATACCAACACAAAACAAGAATCAGTACAGGTATGCAAAGAGTAACGAAAGCATAAAGGGAATCTACCGAAGATTGATTTCTACCGACCAAGAGCTCCGGTCCCGAACTGAATCTTGGTAACAGTATCTACGCTTTCACCGGGCCCAAACATAAAGTTCTCGGTGACCGATACATAGATACTCGCCCATTCTTCAGAGTCAGGCAGTTGGTCGATCAAGAACGTGTCGTTTCCCGACCGACAAGAAAGATAATACCGATTGCTTTCTCGGTTGACTCCAACCAGGTAAACACCGAAGAGCTCCTCAAGCCCAAAGGTCAGGCTGAATTGCCTCCTCAATTCGATAATGCTGGTGATGATCCGGTAGGAGTTCACCGTGAGCTGGGAGGAGGTAAGGCTGAGGGTCCGGAGCACCCGGCGGACGAATTGATGAAGAGGGAACCTGATTCCCCCCTCGGTGATGGCCATCAGGGGAAAAATTAGCTCCCCCGGTCGGTGCGACAGTTTCTTGGGATCGGTGTCCAGAAGCAACCGAACTTCGACGTCTGGAGGAATGCTATACAACCTCTTGAACTCGGCGTAAGCAGCTGGGGCTCCGGTAAAATACTTGTTTCAGTAAGGATAGGGCCTCATCGGCCTTTTACGTCCCCGCACCTCCTCGGGCGAATTCGCGAAAGGTCCCGGTCCCTGGTCCGACGTACTAGGGGCTTCCATTTCCCAAGGGTCAAGAGAAGTAATCTCTCGGGGAGCTCAGTCAGGATCAACCGGTTCGATGAAGTCGATTGGTATTCGGTAGAATCTTTGGTTCCAAACCTCTTGAAAGATGCCTTCAATCGAAGAGGAATCAGAACTACTGGAGCTGTCCGAAGTGAGCTCAATGACCATTTGCCCCTATCTAACAAGGAAAACATGCAAAAACCCGTTAGCTATATGCCTGGGGAAAGCAGGAGGATCTAACGCTCGGGACAGAATGGTCATCACTTTTCGGAATCTCCAGGCCTCGGTCGCTCGAGGTACTCCTCCTCGGGAAGAGTCCTCGGGGGCCCATAACTGACTTCTACGATCTGAGGTTGAAGATGGGCCTCAGGAAGAATTTAGGCCTCAGGAAGAATTTGGGGCTCGGGAAGAACATGAACAGCGACTGGGAAAGCTAGCGCCGCCGCGAACCAGACGCCGGCGAGCGGCATCTCCGTCTTAATACATGATAAAAACAACAAAAAAGCATGGAAAAACTACCAAAGCTTGGAAAATAAGATCTAAAGATCAACATACCTGGTTTTCGTGCGAAGATCCGCTCCCAAATCTCGATCCAAGGCTGAGAGAAGCGGGCGGCAGCAGTTGGACGTCGTTTGGAAGAAGAGTCTCTCTCTCTCCTGTTCCTCCATTTTTATAATGGGACATACGAAAGGTCGCGCGGGAAACGAAGCGTCGCGCTCCGAGCCGTTGGATCTCAGACACGCGTCCCCATCGAATGGTCAGCATACAGGGGTCAGTACCGGGGACAAACGCGCCGCTCGCTGAACCATTCGTATTTCGACACGTGTCCTCGATGGGACGGTCCGTACCAATCACCTAGCATATCACGTGCCGAGACAGCTCGTGATGTCACACACTTCGGTAACATTTTGACGCGTGGCTCCGGGCGCTGGGATACGCAGTTTGGACGAACCAGAACCGCTTTATTACTCGGTGCTGCGAATGCCGAAGGTCCAGCGTGTTGGTTCACCAAAAGGATCAACTCCCTGGAGCCAATGGATGATGCTCAAGGAAGTTGTGGGGCTATTGTGGTGGCCTCGGTTACCAGCTCGGTAACCCGGTCGTATGGTGTGAACCGAAGTCCTTAGGAGATTCATCTGGCAGCCAGGTGGGAGTCTTCCCTTCGGCGAGAGGCTCGGTTCTATGCTCGGGATTAGGCCGATGGATGCCGCGTTGCTACCAGCAGCCCTGTACCTGCTTCGGTTCATCTCAGGGACACCTGAGAAAAATAGTTATGCCAGAAGGGACCCGTGAGGATCATGCAGCAGGTATAATCATTGGGATTATTCATGCCCATGTGCTCCGTAACCGCTTCACTCCCTTCGTCACGTATGACGTCACCCGAGGCGGTTACCCGAGCGGTACTCTCCACGCGCTAGCTTGGAGGCTAAGTAAACCTAGGTCTATAAATACAAAGGGATACTCACCTGCAAAAGGTATGCCATTCTACCCTAACCCTAGACCTATACACTTTCCCCTGAGATCTAACTTGATCGTCGGAGGGTCACTGGGCTATCCAAGCCCTAGTAACTTGTTGCAGGTCCCAGCGGCGGAAGCACGGAGCCTTGGTCCTAATCCCGATAAATCGAACCCCACACGAACCATGTGAATCTGCACCCACTCAGAGGTGGGTCGACAAGCTCTGACTCACTAATACAGTCAGAAAATCTCCTCATATTACGAGAAATTGAGACACAACCATATCTCTCATGCGGGAAACGAACTACATTGAAATCTCCCCCTACACACCACGGATCCTCCCACCGAAAAGCCACTACTGACAGTTCAACCCACAAATCCTCCCTAAGAGAATTTATCACTGGCCCATATACTCCAGTGAAAGCCCATGTCAGCCCATCGTCCACATTTTTGAAGAGGCATGATCCTAAAAAGCTCCCAATTTCTTCATCCATCTTCTCCACCACCCTACTATCCCACACATAAAAAGAATCCCCCCCCCCCCCCCCGCTGTCCCGCACGCATCTAAATGGATCCATTTCAACCACCGACTCTCCCAAATCTCCTTGACTTTCTCTCTCAACGCAACACTAAATTTCGTTCCTTGGAGACACACCACATCCGCTTTCCACTCATTCAACAAAGATTTCACTACCACCCTCTTCTCCCTAGCATTAAGACCTCTCACATTCAGAGTAGTGTGTACATGTATTATAAAGATAATGTAGCATAAAGTATCACTTTGAAAGTACAATCATTTTAAGAAGTAAAAATATGGGACAAGTCCTTCATAAATGTAAGAAATGGGCTAGTGTTACCAGTGATTTCGAAAGTGCGCGAAGCGCAACGCAGGCTTTGCGCTTCGAATAATAGCGCTATAGCGCAAAGCAGAAAGGCGCAGGCTATGGCACAAGGCGCACGCTATGGCGCAAGGCGTAGAGGCGCACGCTTTTTGTCTTTGATCCAAAAATTGATCCGACGGTGCAGAAAACACATGGGATGGCAGCGATGCACTGAATAATTTTTCTTTTAAGTCTGATTTAGCCCTAAATGGACCATACAATTCATACCTAGCGTAACCCAGCAGCAAACGATTGAGATAGCAGCAGCCAGCAAACGATCGAGACAGCAGCAGCAGACGATCGAGATAGCAGCAGCAGACGATCGAGATAGCACCGGCAGCTTCAGTCGATCGAGAGTCTCAGTCCATCGAGAGCAGCTTCCGTCATTCCAGAGCAGGTTCAGCTTCAGTTGATCGATCAGCTCCAGCAGCAGACGACGATGTCACGGTAAGTCGGTAACCTCCTCCTCCTCTTCTTCTTCTTTCTGCTGGTTCATCTTCTTGTTTCTTATTCTTCTTTCTTCTCTCTTCTCCTCTTCTCCTCCTCTTCTCCTCCACCGACTGCTACCCTTTTTTTTTCTTTTTTTTTTCCTCCTTTTATTTCTCTCCAGTGCTGCCCAATTTCTCTTTTTTTTCCCTCCTTATTTCTCTCCACCGACTGCCCAATTTTTCTCCTTTTTTTTCCTCCTTTTTTTTCTGTGAACCAGTTACCCGTGGGCTGTGGATTTTTTTTTTTTTTTTAACGTGGCATCGTGGCCAGTGGGCTGTGTTTTTTTTTTTTTTTTTTCAGCAGCTATATGTGTTTATGTGTTTATGATATTATTTGTCCTTGTTAATTGTAGATGACATCTAAAAATTCTACTAAAAAGGACCCTGGTTGGAAGTATTGCGAAAAGGTTTATCCACACAATAATACCAAGTTGAAATGTATTTTTTGTAACGAAGTAAAAAATGGTGGTGTGTCAAGAATCAAGCTACACCTTGCAGGAGGAGCTAAAAGGAGTACAACGGCATGTCGCCGATGCCCACCTAAGGTTAGAGAGGAGATGAGGGAGTTTATACGTAGAAAGGATGAAGCAAAGAGTCAAATTAAGTCTATACCAGATATTGATGATGCAAGGAATGATGATGATTATGACCTGGACGACCCGGACGATAATATTATTGAATCCGATCCCCGTTCTAAGAAATCTTCTACTCACGGAAGCACAACCTCCGCATCTATTCATTCTAAGCCTAAGAAACCAAGAACCATAGGGCCTCTCGACACTTACTACACTCATGAACCAGAGGTGGTGGTGGAAAATAGAAAAGCCAAGGGCAAACAGCCAAAAATTGATGAGAATGAACCATATAAGAAAATATTGAAAGACCGGGCTCATCAGGCTATTGCAAGGTGGATATATGATTGTGGGATACCTCTAAATGTTGTGAACAATGATAGTTTTGCACCAATGATAGAGACTATTGGGCAATACGGTCCGGGTTTGCCCCCACCAACTTATCATCAAGTGTGAGTTCCTCTTCTAAAAAAAGAAGTAGAACATGTTAACAAGTTGATGGAGGACCACAAAAAAGACCAGGAACAATATGGGTGTACGCTAATGAGCGATGGATGGACTGATAGGAAAAATAGAACATTGATGAATCTTTTGGTGAATTCTCCGAGAGGGACCGTGTTTCTGAAATCTATGGATGCGTCTGGAGCTGTAAAGGATGCAGAAATGATATTTGAATTGCTTGATGCGTGGGTAGAGCATATTGGCGAAGCAAACGTGGTTCAAGTAATTACGGATAGTGCCACGGCAAATGTGGCGGCAGGTGAGAATTTCAATTTGCTATTTGGTTGTGTTACGTACTTGAAGTTATGAACAATTGAAAATCACTTATTATTGTAGTTTTAACTTCTAATACCACTTATTTATAACAATTACCAGGGAAGTTGTTGGAGGCAAAACGACCTCACTTGTTTTGGTCTCCGTGTGCTGCCCATTGCTTGGACTTGATGTTAGAAGATATTTTTAAGTTACCAAATTTGAAGACAACTTGGGAAAGGGCAATAATGATTCATGGTTATATTTATAATCGACCCTCTTTGTTGAATATGATGAGGCAATTTACCAAGCGTCAAGCCGGCAAAAACTCGATTTGCAACCACTTTTTTGACTTTGCAAAGGGTTTATGAACAAAAGGGAAACTTAAGGAAGATGTTTACTTCAGAGAAGTGGACCAATAGCAAATGGGCAAAAGAGCAAGGAGGAAAACAAGTAGAAAAAGTCATGTTGATGGCCTCATTTTGGAGGAATGTGCTCCTTGCCCTCAAGTTCGCATCCCCACTTGTAAAGGTGCTTAGATTGGTTGATGGAGAAGTCAAGCCTCCAATGGGATACATTTATGAGGCTACGGATCGGGCAAAAGAAACTATTGCCAATTCCTTCAATCAAAAAAGGGAGATGTATGATGAGGTCCATAAGATAATCGACAAGAGGTGGGAATCCCAATTGCATCGTTCCTTGCATGCAGCTGGTTTTTACTTAAATCCTGAATTTTTTTACAAAGATCAAGATGCTTGCAAAGTTCCAGAAGTTATTGGAGGCCTATACAGATGTATCACAAAACTGATTCCCAATATTGCTACACAAGACCTTATTTGTGCCGACTTGATGAAGTATGAGAGAGCTGAAGGACTCTTCGGTAACCCAATGGCAATGAGGCAAAGAAATACAAGGGTACCAGGTATCAGCATGTTAACCTTAACCTAGTTACTAATTTAAATCCTAAGGGTTGCACTTTAAGAATGTTTTCCATTATCAATATTCTATGGTGTGCAGCTGACTGTTGGGCCTCATTTGGTCATGACACTCCCGAATTGCAAAAATTTTCCGTCAAAGTTCTTAGCCTTACTTGTAGTTCCTCGGGATGCGAGCATAATTGGAGTGTCTTTGAGCCTGTGAGTAGATGATAATCAAGTTCATTCATTGACTTCCTTTAGTTATGTATGATCATGAATTTAAGTCCCTTGACTCCCTTGTATAATTAATTGTTAATGCAAATTCACAGAAAAAAACGAAATAGACTAGCTCAAAAACGTCTCAATGATTTGGTATTTGTTAAGTACAATAGAGCATTGAGACGCCGATACCTCAAACGTGATCGCATTGATCCTATATCCTTGAAAGATATTGATGAGAGCAATGAGTGGTTGGTTGGGAAGATGGAGGAGGAGGAAGAAGCTGTGTATGAGGGAGGTGACGATTTGAATTGGGATGATGTTGCTTCAGCTTTTGGAGCCGAAGAACCAACGAAAACAACTAGAGCATCAAGTTCAAAGGCAACAGACTCAACACCTATCACGAAAATGGCAAAACCAACTCCAAAGGCTAAGGCTTCAAGAGGAAAGACATCTCTTATAGATGAGGTGATTGAAGAGGGAGAATGGGAGACGGATCATGAGGAGGAGGTTGATGTGGAAGGAATCGAAGGATATAAATCAGAATCATCAGATGATGATGATGAAATTGAAGATGAAGTTCTTGGTTCTGAGAATGATGATTGACATTGTCTATGCATGACTCTAGATTTTATTGCCTTTAATCCTTTTGTTATGGCTCTAAGGCTAAACGTTATGATGTTAGCTTTTCATGGATGATAATATGATATGTTATGTTAGCTTTTTTTACATTTGAAAGTTTTACAAGTGTTTGTTTGTGTTGAAAACTAGTTTTAATAAAATTTGGCTCATTGCGAAGAATTTTTTTTTTTTGCGCTTCGCGTCAATAAAGCACGCACCGCGCCTTGCGCTAAAGCCCCAGGGGACTGTTGCGCCTCGGTGCGCCTTTCGCCATTTAAAACACTGAGTGTTACAATATATGATTTTCTTTTCAAGATATCATGACTTGGGCTAAATATCATGTGTTCATTGAAGATCAATGAATAAAGCCAAGTGACAAATCCCTGTTTTTCTATACAAAGATCATACAAAAGCTCCCATCTTTGTAAGGAGCGAACTCCTATCTCAATGGAACCGGTTCCCGTCAAGCTCCTTAGTTGGGTGTGTCTTCTTTTGCAGGCTCCCAAGGAGGGAGCGGCTCCATTTTAGGAGTTTCCGGCAACTAAGATTGTGACACCGTTGGTGAAAGTCTGTAAACCTGCGTGGGGTAGGTTGCTTTGCTTTCGGGTTAGTAGCCCGTAAAGTGCATGTGTGCTAGAGATGTCTAGTCCAGTTTGGGGTGATTGTATCGGTGAGCAACTCATATAACTTGATGTCTTGGTGTTGAGTAAATTTGACATTCGATTTGGTTGGCTGGGCAGTGTTATTTTCTGTATCGACATTTATGGGTTGTTTGTTATATTCATTGACTTGAGTTGGCAGTTTAATAGCATTCTTTTGATTATTTAGAAATAAAGGGAAGAAAAAAAAAAGAGACTTAACATTATGGACGGATTATTTTCGCTATTTTTGAGTTGACATTTGTTTGGTGGTTTATGCTGTGTTTGGATGAGTTTTTGAAAAATATTGTAGAGTTATGAGTGGAGAGAGAGATGAGATTAATGATTGGAAGTAGAGGTAATGATTGGAGAGAGATAAAGAGAGAAATGAGAATAATGATTGAAGATAGGGGTGAGTAATGATTGCAAGTAGGGGTAATGAGCGTTTTTTGAATTGAGAATTTTTTTTCAAAAAGCAATCCAAACAAAGCATTAATAACTCTACTTTGAACATTAAAGGGAAAGAAAGCATGAAAAACTTTTCAATACAATTGTATAAAAAAGAAAAGGTATATAATTTTGTACATCAATCTTTACGTATTCATATCAATTCGTTTGGCGTATTTCCTATAGAAGCTTTGGCTCATGTTATAGTCATAGTTGTCAAAAGCGCACCTAGGCGCCAGGCGAGGCGATGCGACCCCATTGCGCCTTGAGTCACCCCAGGCGAGGCCCATTGAAAAAGGCGCAAGATAGGCGCAGAAGGCGAGGAAAAGCACAGAGGCGAGAGGCACACGAAAGGCGCGCTTCTTTCAAGTTTTTCCCTGATCGTCAGATCTGAAAGAAAAGAAAAGGCAGATGGAGGTCTTGGTCTCTTTACCTCTCAGTCGATCTCTCAGACTCAGTCTCAGCCAATCTCTCACCACTATCTCCTCTCACTCGATCGACTCAATATCTCACACCTTTCTCTCTCTCCTGCTGACGTCGTCTCTCTCTTGCTGACGTCGTCTCTCTCTCCTGTTTCTATCGCCGTCTCTCTCTCACTCTATCTACGGTATTCTCCCCTCTCTTCTCTCTCACACTCGATTTCTCTCATCTCATGTACAGAGTGCACTTGTTACCCTCTTATACACGTTCACAGTACACTTGTTACTCTCTTGTACACGATCACAATGCACTTGTTTGTTTTTGTTTTATTATTTTCAGAAATAGGGGTAATTAGTATTTATTTTGGTACTAATTAATTTAAATATATAAAAACAAGATCAAATTTTTTGAAAATAATTTCTTTAATGTTGTAGCTTTATATATAAATAAAAAAAGTGCAACTACGAAAAGTACTTGGATGCTTGTCTTCTATTGATTTTGACGTTTTAGTTTTTCTCTATGCGAGATCGATGACTATTTGACATTTCATGGATATTTTTATGCATCTTTTGGATGGTAAACTCATTGGCTTAGTGCTTATTACTTGAAATATTAATGTGTGCTATTTTTGCTATTTTTTTCCCACATAGGTGCGCCTCGCCTAGCGCCTCTCGCATCAGGCTCAACAGGACTTTGCGCCTCGGTGTGCCTTTCACCCGTGACAACTATGGTTATGGTTAACTCAATTTTTCACGTAAAGCGGTGATCCGAAGGCATAGTAATCTTGGAGTTGTTCATATTTAGAAAGGCTTAATTGATATGCTTCTTTCTCATTAATTTTGTTGTAAGCCTTGGAGGTCTAGTGACTTGGTGTTCTTTGGGGGTTTGTAACAAGTTGAATCGCATATTTTGACCCTCTTGATCATGTATACTTGAAATATGAATTTCTTTTATCCTCTAATTTACGTTACCTTGGTTGTAAGGCCTAAGGCCATGGAGTTTAATAGTCTATGTCGTCATAGAAATAGTTCTAGTTGAGATGGCCTCTATAGATAAATGTATTTTTTTTATTTCTTATGTTGAAGAGGTTATAAATCTCATTGTTGCTATTTTAAAATGGATGATCTTACTAAAGAGCAATTCTGGGAGCAGATGAATGACGTGGTTCAAGAGATCCCTTTGGGGGAGAAGCTATTTATAGGAGGCGATTTCAATGGTCATGTGGGAGTGCATAAGCAAAGGTATGAGAAGGTGCATGGTGGCTTTGGATTTGGTGACCTTAACGAAGGTGGTCGGAGGATTTTAGATTTTGCAGTAACTTTTGACCTTATAGTGGGGAATACTCTATAGGAAGTGAGAAGAGTATTTAATTACCTTTAGAAGCGGAGCCAATAGAAGCCAAATCGACTATTTTCTTGCTAGAGGTGCAGACCACTTGACATGTAAGGATTGTCAGGTTATCCCCGGAGAGTGTCTAGTGACACAGCATAGACTTTTGGTGTTAGATATTTGTCTCAAGGGGAATATTAGAAAGAGAAAGAAAACAAGATGCCCACGAACTAAATGGTGGGGCCCAAGAGGGGAGAAACTATAAGTATTTAAGGAAAGAATGTCTCAAGAAGTACGGTGGGGAGTGGAAGGCGATAGTGACATTATGTGGAATACCATAGCTGGCGGTATTAAAAGAATATCGAAAGAAGTTCTTGGGGAGTCGAAGGAAAAAGGTCTGATTTCTAAGGAGACATGGTGGCGGAATGACGAGGTTCAAACCATGGTAAAAGCCAAGAAGGAATGCTTTAAAAAGTAGCAAAAGGACCGGAATGCAAAAAATTCTCAGGCCTATAAGCAAGCTAGCAAGGAAGCTAAGAAAGCCGTTAGGGATGCTAAGTTGAAAGCCTATGAGAGTTTCTACACTAGACTCAATAGTAAAGATGGAGAAAAGATTATTTATAAACTTGCTAAGTTACGGGAAAAGAGGGCTAGAGATGTTTCTTAAGCTAAAGTGTATAAAAGGTATTGATTCGGTGGTGTTGGTGAAAGACGAGGCGATCAGGGATAGATGGAAGTCGTATTTCGAGAAGTTGTTAAATGAAAAACATGAAGGAAGCTTTGGTGGGAAGGAAGTTTATGTACCTGGCGAGAACATAGAATATGAATTTTATCGGAGAATATAAAAGTTTGAAGTGCTTAAAGCTTTGAAAATGATGAAACCGAGTAAGGCCTTAGGACCAGATGGTATCTCTATTGAAGTGTGGAGAATTCTAGGTGATCTGGGGGCAACTTGGTTGACGAAGTTGTTTAACAAGATTATTATGACTAGGAAGATACCCGACGAATGGAGGAGGAGCACGCTAGTACCTATCTATAAGAATAAAGGAGATATTCAAAGCTGCAACAACTATAGAGGTATTAAATTGATGAGTCATACGATGAAGTTGTGGGAAAGAGTTATTGAGCATCGCTTGAGGATGGTGATTACGGTGTCAGATAAACAGTTCGGGTTTATGCCTGGAAGATCAACCATGGAAGTTATCTACCTATTAAGGAGAGTGGTAGAAAAACACAGAGAAAAGAAGAAGGATCTCCATATGGTTTTCATAGATTTAGAAAAGGCTTATGATAGAATTCCTAGGGACATCATATAGTGGGTTCTGGAGAGAAAAGGTGTGACCAAAGGATATATCAAGGTGATTAGAGACATGTATGAAGGTGCCGTCACTACCATTCGATCACCAATAGGGGAAACGAATGAATTTCCAAACACCGTAGGATTGCACCAAGGGTCAGCCTTGAGCTTCTACCTCTTTGCCTTAGTTATAGATGAATTGACTAGAAACTTTCAGGACGATATCACATGGTGTATGATGTTTGCAGATGACATTGTCCTCGTGGATGAAATTACTAGAGGTGTTAATACGAAACTAGAAATTTGGAGGGAAGCATTAGAGTCAAAAGGATTTTTGAATAAGTAGGAGTAAAACTGAGTATATGGTGTGTAAGTTTGGTGGTACCAGCAGTGCGCATGAAGAAAGAGTGATGATCCAAGACCAGGAGATACCTAAGAGTGATTATTTTAAGTACTTAGGTTCAATTAGTAGTAGTGATGGAGAGATTCCCGAAGATGTGACCCATAGGATCCAAGTGGGGTGGCAGAAGTGGAGGAGCGCTACGAGTGTACTGTGTGATAAGAGGGTACCCACAAAATTGAAGGAAAAATTTTATGGAACTGCCATCAGACCAACGATGCTTTACGGGACAGAATGTTGGCCTATTAAGAAACAACAGGTGAACAAGATGAGTGTAGCAAAAATGAAAATGTTAAGGTGGATGTGTGGTAAGACTAGACGAAACAGGATTAGAAATGAAACAGTTCGTGAGATGGTAGGCGTAGCACCTATAGAAGAGAAGTTGAGGGAAAATAGGCTAAGGTGGTTTGGGCATATCTACCGTAGACTAGAAGATGTGGTAGTTAAGGGAGCAGATAGAATAGCTTTGGATAGCAATGCTACGGGGAAAGGTAGACCTAAATTGACATTAGATGATATGGTGCGCAAAGATATGAGTATATTAGGTTTGGTTTGGTTAAGTGTTGTAATCGAATTTGACTGTGGATAGTCTTTCAAAAACCAACACCCTCTTTCAAAAATATATATATATATATATATAAACTTGTCATGTATGGGAACGATTTGAGCAGATTATGTATTATTTGGTGACCCAATAAAATAGATGTTAGTCTTTATAATTGTATTTGTTACTTATCCTTAAATCACGTGCTCGGGTTGTGTGAGATTTCGGGGTGACAATTTGAATGGAATATTTAGGTACCTATAGGTGTTATCCACAAATTAAGGGTCCTCATGGCACCACCACCTGAACACATAGTTCCAACCTAGCTAGAGATGATGCTTGAGACAAGATGTGACTTTTGCACATTAACAAACCCCATTTTTCCAAGGTTAAGGCTTTGTTTGGAACCTATGGAAAGGAAAGGAAAAGGAAAAGAAAAATCGTCACCTTGTCTAGTTTAGAAAGAAAGTGAGAGGAAAATAAGAAAACTAAGTTTTGAGCATAGTACATTTATCTCACCATTTTCCACACAATTTTCTTCTTAACCATTTTCCTTTCTTTTCCTTTCCTTTCCACAAGTTCCAAACAGACCCTAAGAAAGTATTATACATATGCATACTGCTGTGGAAAAGTATTGTTTTGTTGTGGAAAGTATGATTCATTCATTCTTGTCCAATAGAAAGTAAACCACACATGAAAATAAAATTAAAAAAAAAACAAGTATTCCACGATTAAAGCAATATGAAGTGAAAACCATACAAAATTCTTATAATACCTCATTGATAATGAAAACCTTCCCATTTCTTACAATATATTCCACATCCCGCCGATAGAACTCTTTAGCCTTCAAAGCATTCATAACAAATCTGAAATATTTTAGAGCAACTAATAAAGTTGGAAAGCCAACAAATCGAAAAGAAACAAGCAACAAGTAGAGTGGAGTGGTGCCCAGTAGTAGGCACTATGTACTCGTATGCATTTGATTGGGATTCAAACCTCACTAACTATAACTAACGCTCCTAACTTTCACCTAGCAAAAAAAAACAAAAAGGGTCTGGAAATGATACTTTGTTGGGGAAAGAAGTTCAATACCCTAAAAGCAATAACAGATATGTGCTCAATGCGCATAGACTGTTTATCAATGGCAAAGTCAAAAGAAAAGTAGTAGAGATTGCCCAAATGATGATAACATGAACAATAAGGAGAAGAGCAGGGGGAAACCTAACTGATGGTCCTTGAACAAACATTATGAAAAGTAACATGGCAAAACGGAAAGATATTTGGAAGCAAGTTGCAGATAATTGTTGACCGGTCTCATAAATACTGTCAATCACCACTAACAATATTGCTACACGATAACAAAAATAGGAAACCGTAATTCACCTAGCCCAAGGATCATTTTCATCCCATAGATCGCTTGTCTCTAGAGCCATCTCAGCCAACGCAATTCCTTGTTCAGTCAACTCCACTGAATTATCCTTGAGCTCTACAGTGTAATGCTATTAACACAATTGAAAAAACACAGCAGATCAGTCTCGTTGCACAGAATCATGTTTGACTATTGCGTAATTGGAAAGCAAAGCAAAGCAAATTAGTCTTGTTGGATAGACTAATATTTCCCTACCTAAAAGCCAGTTTTGGTTTTAAAATCAAAATAAACGGCTAATTTGGATTGAGTTTGGTATAAGGAAATACTCTCACAGAACCAAACCCAAAATAGATTTTGATAATCCTTTAGGGCATCTCCAATCCACCTCTATTCCTCCAAAATAGAGGATGGATGTGACACATTTAGGGGAGATTTTGTAATTTATTCATTTTTTCCTTATTTTTTTGTACTTTTTGGGATAATCTTTGAGAGACCATCGTCCTTTTTAGAGTTTGGAGGGATTTTGCACTCCAAATTTACTTTTGGTTCTCTATTTTTAGAGGACCAAATTTACTTTTGAAAGACCAAACTCTAAAAAGGACGGTGGGTCACTCAAAGATTCTCCCAAAAAGTACAAAAAGTGAAGAAAAAAGGGAGTAAATTACAAAATCTCCCCTCAATGTGTCACATCCATCCTCTATTTTGGAGGAATAGAGGTGGATTGGAGATGCCCTTATGGCTTCTTAAACTATAAACCTATATACGTACCCAACGTTGTAATTTCAAGTGTCTATTTAGTATTTTCTATAGACGGCTTCCTCTCCTCTCTTAATTACTCTCAAGTATCTCAACAGTCTCAGTATGAAAACTCCAAAACCATTCATTCATTGCTATATATAGGCAGCATACAATCACAGCCTCCTCCAACCCTATGTCATGGGTACGGTGCAGTTCGGGTAAAAACACAGGGCTATAAATACCGTACTGTACCAGGCGGTACGGCCTGGTAGCTACCGTTTTGGAAGGAATCTGGTACTATACATAGCTAATTCTCTTTCAGTGATTTTCTCAGTCAGTCCTGCTTTAATCTCGGACGTACAGGTCATTCGTACACGTCTTGTTTTGTCTCAGTCAAGTACCAGTAGCTTACCGCTGTAGATTGGTGGGTTTCTCTATCTCAGATAACTTACTGCTGTAGATTGTACGTAAAGCTGCAAAAAGTCACTTTCCCTTGCATCAAATGGATCACAAAGCTGATGTGCTCTAATTTTGGAGTAATTATTCCAAGCCCCTGGGCCACCACTTGGCGGTGCCCCAAACTCCTCTATCACATTTGTATGGGATCCACACATTTCGTGGTGGGGAGTGGGGACCACACAAATGTGTGGTGGAGAAAGAGGTTGGGGCACCAAGTGGCAGTGCCCCAGGGGCATTGAATAATTTTACCTAATTTTGTAAGCATTGTGGGATAACATGCAGTATTTTTTTTAGTTTCTTCATATATTTGCGCTACTATTGTTTTACCCATCCATTCGCTCATTAGCCAATTAATTTGTGCATATATAAGAAAGGTATAACTGAAACATGACTACACTATTCTCCAATTCTAAGATATAGCTAAAAAGAATTTTATTTTTTTATATCAATTGAGTATTGTACTACCATTAATATACATGTAATATTTATAGCGGTAAATCTGAAAAAGGTATCCGAAATTTTACCAGTATCGGCACATATCGTACTAGTAAAACAATCGGTACCCTATCTGGTATGGTATTCAGAACCTTGGTATAAACCAAACCCCACATGATTTGGTTATGACACACTGAAAACCACACCCGTCGGGTATCGGAACGGGTTTGGGTGGAAGTAAACACTCAGGTTCGAGTATGGTACATAAAACCAGGACTGAATCAACCCGTTGCCATCCCTACAAATAACTGAATAGCAGATTAAAGTAAACAGGATCAAAAGATAGAAAATATCACTCACAAGTTCCCGTACAAGCAGCGCAGCAACTTTTGCAGCAACAGGATATCGTGCAGCATCTTTACTTGCCTGATATATCATTTATAAAGCGTAAATTGCAGCTGAAAAAGATTACTCATACACTGTTCCTCTCACTTTTACAGCCATCACTGCAATTTCAATACTTCGAAGAAGACATTGCCAATTACCTCACCACTTATTAATAAAGGACTTCTCCCTTCATCAATGAGGACTGAATCAACTTCATCAACGATAGCAAAATGAAATGGCCTGGGCCTATTATTGAAAATTGCACCAATACCAAATCAAAATAACTAGACACAAACTCCACACAAAGTTTGTAGTAGATCAACCAATGAAAAAAAGATCAAGATTTGAGGGTTTACCATCTCATCACTGGTTGTCCACTGCTTCCAGCAAGATTATCTCGGAGGTAATCAAAACCAAGTTCCTGGCCAATCAACACAACAGATGCAGTACCAACTGGTCAACAACCACACAAGGCAATGTGACCAATGCTGCCAAGTAATTGTCGCAAATCCAATTGCAAAAACTAGTATAAAAAAATCAACAGGGAACAACATTATATTGGATCTGACTTACCGAATTGTTGGTGTACGTAATATCACATCTGTAGTTGGATCTTCTTTCATCAGCTGTCATCCCCCTCTATATTTAAACAATTAAACAATCAAAGACACAGAGCTATAAAAATATGCATTACTACATTTGTTTGACAACCCAGTGATGATCTTCCTTGGAGACATTATATGGAGCCAGCCTCACAAACTCACGTCCTGGGATAAAATTATGACCAGGGAAGTTCTAACCTAGAGATGCCATTCAGACGCCAGCCGGACCAGATTTGGTAGGTTTAAGAGGAAAATTTAGATCCACACACTGAAATCCAACAGAATTATTAATGAATATAACTCAATAGTCAATGCTACGGAGATTTGGGCCAACTGATAACCGGGTCTGATAGTACATTTTTTGTCCCAAACGTTACATAATGCAAGATTCATTCCCGTCAAAGCCCTTGTTTTCACTATTTGTAGCAGATTCGGATCGAAGTAAGAATTGCAGATTATATTCAAACTAAACCCGGTCATCGGATTCAGATTCAAACCGCGATCCCCATGTGTACAGTGAGTTAAAATGGATCTTGTAATGCATTGTCCAAATCCAACCTATTGACAGTCCTACTCTAGTACAATTAAAGCATCCAAAGTCGGGAGGCGGACGGGGGAACATATTTGAGTCCTTTCAGTGGCTTACAAACAAAAACTTACTTGGATAAGACCCACGGAAAGACCTAGGAATCGATGAACACGACCCATCCAATCAGCATCTCGGTGAGCTAGGTAGTCATTGACGGTTACCACTGCGAAAAAAGAAATGGGGAAAAATCAGCAAACAGCATTAGTGTATTAAACTGTAGAGGCAATATTTTCACCAAACCCAATACCAAATGAAAAGAAATCTACACATCAAAAGGCATAAACCCAGAATGCATTAGCCGTGCATGATGAAACCCAAAACACAGTTCAATCTGAGGGATCAACAGAAAGATTCAAAAAAGGATCAACAGTTCGACCTCCATTGTCCAACTCCAGGAACATAACTATCCTCATCAACTTTTTCATCAGGCAGACCACAAAGCCAATAGTTCTATAATTTTCTTTTCAAGGAACCAAAACAGTGCACGAGGAGCACCTTCTCAATCCTTTTGCTGTCTAGTTCCACTACTCCCCAAGCAAACCCATTTTTGTGAGCACGGAAATACAAAATAAGCTAACAAAACAAGAATCAAATTGTCTTTATACAACTTTGACACATGAAAAGATAACTGACCATTTTCCTATCTCCCTAAAACAGTGAATCCATTTGGCTTGGGGTCAATCGAATACTGCTAATTAATTCATCACCTGCGAAAAAGTTTCCCTTCAGCAACCTCCAATGTGAAAAATACATCTTACTAGCAGGCCATTAAGCCCAAACTTCTTTGTTCAAAAATCTATCTACCATTCAGTAACAAGTCATAGTATATCTCACACGTAATGACAGTTGAGCTAGTTTGCCACAATATCCCACGCTTTGGTTTATGTCTGGAGGGAATCATTCTCTCAATAAAGAATGCCTCAACTAGATAAATTCACTTTCAATGATAGAAATGCTTCACTTGAACAAATCAATTTACCACGCAACTTCGATTATATCTCGTGTCGGCTTCCTTGTCGACCCCAATTCAGATCAGCCAAAAATGTCCATGAAAAACACCTCTCCACATCAAATGCCCTTCCAACACGAATCCGCCATCTCCAACTTCAAATTGTAAGCTCTAGCCAAAATTTTCCAAGCCCTTAGCAAACTCTAAACTAGTTTCCAACAAGTCCAAGAACCAAATCCATATTTGAAGAAACCGCCATTTCTCCATACAACACCTCTCAATCATAAATGTCAATAGAAATTTCCGTTTGACCTAAAAAATAAATAAATAAATAAATAAATGTCAATAGAAAGTAAACCCAACATATTCAGTAACAGTCCAACCCATGTGATACAATCAATGTGAAAGCCATCTTCCCGTCTACTAGATGGTAGCTGCTCCCTGAGAGTAATCCAAAGGGCACCTTAAATGGTCTTCTCCCATAATGTTCTTAGATAATCATAAATCACAGAATTTCACGGGCTCAGTTTCAGACATGATTTCACATATCTTCAGCTCATATTCAAGTGTTTCGGTGAAAATTGTGGACTATTACAGGCTTCATGAGTTATAACCTCTTGCTCATAAAACTAAACCTATCAGTCAATAACAGTAATGTACAGTTTAGTTCATCAAAAGTGTTGTTTAAGAGATAATCAAAGGTGTTTGGCGTTAATTAACCATAAAAGAAAAAAGACTAATATTAATATCGAGAGAGTACAAGATAACAAAGATTAAATTGACCTCATTCAATTACAACAAACACCAACTCCTATCAATCCTCCTCAAGTTGGGAAGCAAATATTAAAGAGACCCAACTAGTTACAAAGTAACTCTTAAGCGCGGCTTGCACAATGGTTCAGTGGAAACATCAGCTAATTGAGCGCCAGTGAACACAAAAGGAGTAGCTACTGTTGGGATATGTCGCACATTGGTTAATTATCTCCTCCAAAACTAGTATATGAGCTTGGGCGGCCTCTCCACTCTTTGTCAATTGGTTTGGAGTTGGATGCTTTAACAGCTACCACACCACTATACACCTTTTTTCCTAAACGAGGAGGCCTCTACCTCAATGTGCTTAGTCTTTTCATGGAAAACTGGGTTAAGTGCAATGTTGGTTGGCGCAAAATTATCAAAATACATATTCGGGGCTTCTGCACACCAAAACTTATTTCATTAAGGAGGGATCACACCCGAACAATCTCGCACATAGTGTGAGCCACAACGTTTTATTTCACTCTTGCACTAGACCTTGCAACAACTATGTGCTTCTTAGTTCTTACTTTTCCAAGTAACTGGATTTCCACCAAGGAATACATCCAATAGTGGATGGTTTATCCAGCCCAATCTCAATCACTAAAGGCCTCAACACGCAAATGTCCACTTGCATTATAAAATAGACCACGTCCTGGAAATTCTAAGAACTTCTCAAAGTGGAAGTGGAAGTCGAGATATAAACGTAAATTGACTCACCATACTAATGGCAAAAGAAACATCAGGACACATGATGGTAAGATATTTTAACTTACCTACTAAGTGCGATACTAATCAACACAAAGTTCAACATTGGGATCCATAGGTGTATCCACAAGCTTCGTAGCAAGATCCTTAAATGGGTGCGCTCCCAATATGGGAGCACGAATTGGTGCTCCCAAGATGGAGCTTAACGAAAGCTCACTCCCCTCAAGATGGGAGCTCGCTCCAAACTAAGAGGGGAGCTTATTGGGCAGTTAAGGCAGCTATTCTCTTACTTTTAAGGGACTTATGCCATTGTAGAAATAAAAATATGAAAATCATATAAAGTCAAGAAGTTTTGCAAATTGAAAATATCTAACTTCCTATAAGTACCATTTAGGATTGTGAAAATTCTCATAAGTAATCACTTTAACTTCAATGGTTAAGTACGTAAAGATACTTTACATATGTATTTATATGTAATCTATATACGCTCTTTAGGCACTTCCAACCTTAGGAGCTTCTAGGTGCCTCCACTCCCCCGCCCCCGCTTCTGCTCCTGACCCCGCTCCCGCTTCATGCTACTAAGTCCACAAGTCTCAATCCCTACAAACCAGTCTCCTCCAAAATATCCAAAACATACTTCCTACAAGACAAACTAATTCCATCCTTTGACATTGCCACCTCAATAATGACGAAATATCGCAACCTACCGAAATTCTTGGTAAGAAACAGGCGTTGAAGGACGTCCTCCAACTCATCGACATCTTTATGATCATCACCAATGATGATTATTATTTAAGCATCCAACTCAAAACCAAATGGCAATGAGTGGAGAGCCCAGACTCATAGACTTAGTTTTGGAGGTCATAAATCATAACTAGCCAATGTGGAACAAGCTCTAACACTCCTGGCACATGCGACTCCTGAACCACACGTGGAGAGGTAAACGAAGGATCTAAAACATAGGGATCATGACGAACAACGAAACAAGGTGTGCTTGAGGCAAAAACAACGTGGAAATCAATCAAGAGTCTTGTCCAAAAGCCTAGATCTGATGCCATGTTAAAGCATGAACTCAAAACCAATTGGCAATGAGTGGAGAGGCCACCCGGGCTCATATACTAGTCTTAGAGGTTAAAATTAACCAACGTGGGACAAGCTCTAACAGTAATATCATCCACATAGACAATCAATAGTATTTTACCGCAGTCATATGTAAGAAAAAAGACAAAATGCAAAGTTCTAAAAGTCGCTAGGCACTAGTCGAGTAGTCAGCCATCTTCGTGCGATTAATTGGTGCATATCAATTAGTATTGGCAATTAATCGTCAGTCGGACCTAATCGGATAAGCCCCACCAGTGGTTAATCGCCAAATAATCCCTTGTTTTAGAACACTGACAAAATGATATGAATGATAGCGACGCAAGCCAAAACTCAAGACATCATTACTGAACTTGCAAAGCCAAGCCCTAGAAGATTGTTTAAAACCGAAAAGAGCCTTTCGTAGGTGACACACTTGAGTACTCTCCCCCGAGCAACAAACCATGGTGGTTTCTCCATGGAGATCAACGTACAAGGCACTCTTGACATCCAATTCAAACAAATGCCAACCTAGATTGGTGGTAATTGGGATAAGAAGCCGGGCAAGGTCACAGAACACTATAAGTCTAGTTGTGGCCTTTGGGAACAAGACCAGCTTTGTAACTGTCAACCAACCAATCATAATGGTACTCCATAGTGAGGACCCAACGTCACGCGACAGTAATTTTCTAAAAGTAAGAGCAACCAACTCCCAAGTATCAGAGAGATGAAGAGCAAATAACTCCGTTCAAAGAATAAAAATAAAAGATAAGCTAACTCAACCTCCATAGCTATTTGCCACTCAACAAAACCTCCTAACCAGTATTAGGAGCAAAAAGAGACGAAACAGGTTACAGAAGTAAAAGAGCTCAAAGGATAGGAGACAAGCGATCAACAAAGACGTGCTGAGGAATAGGATGAGAAGTACAATTGGAGAATTTGGAGAAGCAACTGGATCTCGCGACAAGAAGACGCGAAGTGGGCTAAGGATGAGCGTAACAACTCCGATTTTTAGTAAATAAAAATCTCGTTTTAATATTGAGAATTCCTTATTTACCTTAAAGATTTCTTTTTTTAACTCTAATAATCCGTCATACTTAGATTTGAGACTTATAAAATTATATCTTTTAACATCGGACATTCTAGTCCTTTTCCAAAGACAAGTATGCTCATAGAAGCACTTGTATATTTTCCAAAGTGAGTAAAATAAAGTCTTTAAATTGTATTTCTTGGCTAGAAATCCTACTTGGCAAGTAGAATTAATTTTCAACCAATTGGTTACCCAAACCTAATTACCCTTTAACTTAGTTACCTTTTAACTTAGTTACCTTTCCCTAACAATTAAGAACCATTGGACAAAGGTAGTAATCATGTTGCTTCCTAAAGTAGTGTTCATAGCCTATTTTAAGCATGCCTAAATGTCCATAGGTCTACTTTCTAGGAAGTTGTTATCCATTGGTCAATGCTTTCCACTTGAAAGCTTAACTTTAATCATTACCTTTCTTAGACCTAATAGGACTACTTAGGCCTAAGAGTACTTAGCTATATATATAAATATATGTATATATGCTTTTTAGGAAATATATAAACCATTAGGTATTAACTTGTCATTAAGAGCCTTAACCTTTAATCATTACTCTTTCCTAGACTTATAAGACTACTTAGACCTAAACATGCTTAGTCTTACACACATATACATATCTATATATACATATATAAGCACATGGGGTGTAGGAAGAGAGAGAGAGGGGGGGCGAGAGAGAGAGGAAAGTGTGAGGTGTGAGGTGTGTGCATGTGTGTGTACACTTACTCAAGCTACCATTTAGCCCTTAAACCTAATTACCATTGCCAACCCATTTCTAGTCTATTTCAAGCACACAATCTAGCCTTTAATAATCCTAGAACTTAGCCCTTAATCACCTAGAGATTGACTTACAACCTAGCCTAGGATTGACTAAACATGGAAGGCTAGACTATAATTACCTAGAAAGCTTAAAATCCTACTTGCCTAAAATAGCCTTAAGCCTAAAATTGGATTTGACAAGTCTTGGCATGCTTGGAAGGCAAGATGTGACAAGACAATGGAGCAAATCCATGTGAGAGAGAGAGGGAGGCCGGCCATTGAGAGGGGAGAGAGAGCCCAAATTTTGCTATAAATAGGACCCCTCACTTGCCATTCAACTCACACCTTCGTCCTTCAACTTCTCTCTCTAAAAATCCTTGTGTTCTTGCTTTGTTCTTCATTATTCTCGAGTTTTTCTTGAGTTCTTCAAGAAACTCATCTAAGACCGCCACTCGACCACCCTCTCGATCCAAAAAGTTTAGTAGTTTAGTCAAGAATTAGTTTCGAGAGAAACCTTTCTCTTTCGAAGCTACCGTAAGCTTTCCGTAGGAAGTTACTCCGTTCGATCGCCGACGTACTTCAATAGTCGCCCTACCGCCAAGAAGAAAGGTAGAGTCCGGTATGCGTTATCCCTAAGTATACGTAGATTATCCTTACGTTCTAATTCTAAGTATAAATAGAAGCTTGTATGATGCATGTATGTTGAAATGCATGAGAACTTGAAAAGTGTTTTACTTGAGTTTTTGAAAAGGAAGGGAATTATGTTGAATATTCCAACTTGATTTTTCGGGAAAACATATGTTGTTTTGAACTTCCCTAAAAGGCAGAAAGAACGGATCTTGGAAACATAAACTTGATTGAAAGTATTCACATTTTGATCTTAAGGATGGTTATGAACATGAATATGTGATTACTTGGATTATTTGTTTGATGTGTGATAAAGCATAAGTGGTTTCCACTCCAAAGGCATCCGTCCATGTGACACCATGCTTTACATTGTGTGCTAAATATTTGAGCATGATTACATGAGAATATGCGCATGATAAGTAATATAGAGTTAGATAATCTTGCTAGTTTAGTTTCAAGATTTCTTACCTGAAAAGTCCTGTTGCAGAGTCATTGCGTGAAAACGAGACACAAAAACCGAGAAAGTTAGAAACTTGACACCTAGGGTGTGGTTAATAAAAAGACGTGTTTTGAAATCGCAATGTGGCCGAACGTGGTAACCCACTGTGTGGTGTGTGTTGCCAATGGGACCGGACGTAATAGTCTCATTGGAGGTGTGACTTAGTTATCCGCGGAGAGGAGCCAAAAAGAAAAAATGTTGAAAATCGCAATGTGGCTGGACGTGGTAGCCCATTGTATGTATGGATTTTGAAAATCGCAATGTGGCCGGACTTGGTAGCCCTTTGTGTGGACTTGTGAAACCGCAATGTGACCGGACGTGGTAGCCCATTGTGTGGTGTGTGTTGCCAATGGGACCGGACGTGGTACTCTCATTGGAGGTGTGACCTGGTTATCCGTGGAGAGGAGCCAAGAAAGAAAAATGTTGAAAATTGCAATGTGGCCGGACGAGGTAGCCCATTGTGAGTATGAAAACCCGCAATGTGGCTGGACCTGGTAGCCTTTTGTGTGGACTTGTGAAACCGTAATGTGGCCGGACGTGGTTGCCCATTGTGTGCATTGCCAATGGAGCCGGACGTGGTAGCCTCATTGGTAACGAGGGTTGGAATGCTTTTCGAAATGTTGATTTGGAAATTGAAAGGCGAAAATGGTGACACAGTCAACGAAATGTCGCGTAGGAGAAACTCAGATTTCACAGACACTAACATTAGAATAGTGAATGTGGATGTGTCATTGATAATTGCCTCATTGAACATGCTTGTGCTATTTGGAAACTGTTGGATTTATATACTATTGTTGTAAGTTATGGGTTAGTGGGTATGGGATTATTTTTCTGAGCTTTCATAGCTCATGGTGTTACTGTTGTAACCCTGACATATTATACTAGGGGCGACGCCGGTATAATGTGTCAGACCTTGTAGATGAGCAAGGTGAACTCTACACCTTGAAAGCTTTTTCTAGCCGAGAAGCTGGCTAGGATGGAGGAGCAGGCGGAGCTGTAGTTAGGAACCCTAGTTTCCCTCCTTTGTGTAATTAATGAACTCTTGTTAGAGTTATGATGTAATAATGAGCCAGACTCTATTTAGATTTTTAATAAAAAAATGTATATTTATCGTTCCCAAAATTCGAGGCGTTACAAGGAGCAGATGGAACATTGAGCCAGCGAACATGCACCTACAACAGCTACAAAGTATGTGGAAGTGGCGATGGAAGTAAAGCGAACGCATACTTAGACGAATCCGAAAAAGAGGAACTTAGAAAAAGGAGACAAAATGACTATGAAGGAAGAGGGAATAACATTTAAATCCCTCCTAAGAGGGACAATAACCAATAAACACTCTTTTGATGGACCAGGGATCAAGTTATCCCGACCATGGACAAGGGTGTGAACAGAGCACGGCACCCAAATACATTAGCAAGTAGAGAATAAAGTAAACAACCATGAAACAAAACAATATATGGAATCTGACCACCTAAGACAGTAGTAGAAGGCATGCAGATGACAAGATATTATGCAGGAACAGCATCACACCAAAAGGATTTGGGTACCTTCATAAGAAATAAGAGGGTAGTGTGACAAATGTCTATTTCTAACAAAAAGGTTCTTCAACTATATAGTGGCAACTAAACAAGTCTATTTCTACCAAAACTATTTCTCATTCGATGTTGCAGTTATCAGAATCTAATTTGATTAGTGATCCAATTCAACCTTCGTGCATAAATCGATACAACCTTGATGTGAACCTAAATTTGTGGAAATCTTATGATTCATGATCCAGTTCATAATGCCATTCACATTTTGAGATTCATGCAATTCTTCAAACTACCGGATGCAACAAATTGGTACCCCTTTACACCTCTGTTTTGGTGAAAATCTCAATGCAATGCTTATAGTAGTGTGATCATTTGGTGATCAGAGGATTTTATAGGATAAAGTCAAACTCCACAGTTTCTCAAATCTTCTGTTCTCGGGTTTATCTAACATAAAACTATCAAAGATGTAGAAAACAAAATAAATTCCCCACAAATTAATCGTTGCCATCATCATGAAATACACAGTCTAGTATACAAGTTAGACTAGTTGGACCCAATGGTTTCACAATACGTTTTTTATGCTATCCTTAGAAGTATACAAAACAGATTTAACGAGATATACATTCAAGCTAAATGATACTCTTCCCATTTTACTCTCTATATACTAGGGGTGAGCACAAGTCAATCGGGCCAGGTTTGGCTTGAACCCGTCATCCGAACCGACCAAATCAAGTTTGTAAAATGCACAGAAGTGGGCAGACCGAACTGCACCGAACCATCGTATAATCAGTCGAATTGGCTGGTTTCAGTTCGCAAACATAAACCAAAAGGATCTGGGGAAAAAAATGGAGAAAACAAATGAAAGAAATAAGAAAACCGATAGTCTATTGTCGGTGCGGCATCCCTTCTTGTCACCATAGAAGGGGTAGCCAATGACGAAGTATTTCTTGAGGAAGATCAGTGAGGTATGAGAGAAAGCGTGCAAGAAAGATGGAGAGGTGGGGGGGTTGTGTATGTGTGCGCATGTGTGTGATAGAGAGAGGAGGGGAGGGAAAGAGAGAGAGTTGTCGTGTGAGATGTGACATAGAGAGAGAGGAAGCAAACGTGTTGTACATGAGAGAGTGTGGAAACTTTATATCCAACTCAAAACCAATTGACAATGAGTGGAGATGTCTCAAATGTTATTAAGTGATCTCCTATTCCATACCCAAGCAATGTGGGACAGTTACTCACCAGGAATTTCTAAGCCTTGAGGATCTAATCTCGACCGTTCTCCCTTTGCTATCCAACAGTTTCACCTTAGATTGAATCGGTTCGGTATGCTCAAGCGAGTCTTTCAGTTTCTTGCTCACCATTTATACTCTCGAAGGTTTCTAAGCCCATCTTTTGAACGTCAAAAGATAATGTCTTATGGATTCAAAATTATTTCAAGGCTTGTGGATATTGGACCCACATCTCTTAAAATGAAGCTCCAATATTTCATGGATGCAATAAAAACGAACAAAATGTCAACATGAATTTCAAATTTTTAGGTTACAAAATCCTATTTCCTACAGATAGCCGCACATTGCTACTTTTTATGATGAATGAATAAACGGCCAATTAATAGAAAAAAATACAAGTAAAGCCACCCTTAAAAGGGTAGGTACATCTAGAAGTTGCAAAAACTCGCTACTTCCAAAAATTTTGTATTTTTCTCCAGCATTTTTCTATATTTTAAATGGTCATTTCTCAAACAGCATCATCAAATAACAGCGACAACAATATGACAATCTGCTTTTCCTTGCTTCGAATAAAGAACTTCAACTGAAATACTCTTTCTCCTAAAAAATATGCCCTTAGACATACAATTTTTTGCAATAAAAGGAAAGCGAAGCACATGGCTCTCATACTTAATCGGTAACCATTACCTATAGGAAGAGCTTGTGTTGAATGAGCTAACTCATAAATTGATGAATCCCAATAGCTGGACTATTCGTCGTTGTAAAAGCCCCGGAGTCTTCTTTCCTTGTCTAGGAAAGTATGCCCTTTTTAGTTACCAGAAAAAGAAGCCAAGGAATTAATTTACCGGCATGCAAATGACACTTGTTTCACTTAATCATTCTCCAATTTTTTGTGTTCTCTCTTAATCTTCATAGGAATTTTAGCTAAAAATGCTTAAGTGGACAAAAAGCAGCTGAAAGGAACAGTGTTTACCACCTTTATCAATATTCTCAATGCTTTTTGTCAGTGTACTTCTGCCGTGTTTTCCAGGTAAAAAAGGTAAAAGTACATTGTAAGGTCTACTCACCGCTGAAAGGATTCACAACGCAACAAATGGAGCCTAATGAAAAAAATATCCAGACAAAACAACCAGTTCAACTACAAAATTATAGATTTTAATTTCTGAGGACTATGCAACACAACAAAGTTTGACGAGATTTTCTCCAACAAGTTCCTAAAAAGTAAAAAACAACAAAACATAGGTCAATCGTAGTAACTGTCAAGTCACCAATTGCCCCAGAAGCTTAAGTTGTTGTGATATGGGCCCAATATGCATATCAAGCTATCCAACACCCTACCTCATGTGAAATCATGTCTTGCACGAATGCACGTGCACATTTACACTCAAAGAAAAATAGAATGCAAAGTAAAAGCAAAATACAAACAGGCAACTTGAACCCATGACCTCTATCCAACACCCCACCTCATGTGAAATCATGTATTGTACATGCACATTTACACACAAAGCAAAATAGAATGCAAAGGGAAGAAGCAAAATACAAACGGGCAACTTGAACCCAAAAGCTTAAGTTGTTCGAAATACAGCCTAACAATTTATATCGAGCTATCCAACATTAACCATACTTGGAAGCCTTACCGTGAACTCCCTCACCAGTCAGGGCATTAAGATATGCAGCTAACGTTGAAACCAATGTCTTCCCCTCACCCGTCTTCATTTCAGCAATAGACCCATCATGAAGAACCGCTCCACCGATTATCTATCCTTCAAATTTGCATTGATTCAAACACTATACCACCTCTTAACAACCAAAAGACAATTAGAGGATGACAAACCTGGACATCAAAATGACGCATTCCAAGCTTCCTCCTCGCAGCTTCTCGAACAACAGCAAATGCCTCTGACATCAAAGTCAAAACAACAATATCAAATTTCAAACACACTCTTCAAGGCTGTGTTCGGATCAAGGATCCAAGGAGGGATTTGTTGAGGGTAAGGATGAACCAACTGGGCTCGAAACTCCATTGTTAAATCCCTCCAACCAATCTTGATACAAAAACAGCCAAATATAGTAGAATTTCAATGAAACATAATTATAGATGGCAGTTTTCTAAACCAGCTTGAAGATCGGCAAGAGTCTCCCCCTGTCTCAGCCGGTATCGAAACTCCATTGTTTTTTCAGTCAGCTAGAAACCAATAAACCCAAATGTAAGTATCCATAATCCAACTATAGCCCACAAACAAAAACCAGCATAACTATAAATTCAAGCCCAAAAACAAACCTTTTCATCAGACAATTTCTGAATATGCGGCTCCAGGGAACTGACAAAGTTGACGAGTCTATAATAGTCCCTAATAACCCAATAGTTTAAGCTAGTAAAATCACTCCAAACCTTGGTTACCATACGTAACTCTTCCTTGAGAGACGAAAGGATGGGCGTGAGGGTGAGACGACGGCGGGAGGAAGACAGGGAGTGCGGGAGAGAAGAGAGGAAGGGCGTTGTACGAGGCCAAGGAAAGTGGTATCTTGGGATGGGGAATAAAGAGGTGTTGTTGAGGTTGAGGAAGGCGTAGGAAGAGGTGGAGGCTGTGGCCATTTTGCGGCGCTTGTCCTGGTGGTCCGTTCAGGCTGTGGCCATTGTACTGTTGTTTCCGAAGCACCAAATTGGCCGTGTTATTCCGGAGACTCTTCAGCTTGTATTAGGGTTCTAGAGACGGGTCCGGCTGTCATGCCCAGGGCCCCAGAGTGGCTTGGGGGCATCCATACCCCCAATTGTCATACACCGTTGGATCTTCCGATTTAATCATAACCATCAATTGAGCTCCTCTCTGCTAGCCAACTATCTTCTCTCTCCTATTAGGGAAAAAATTTCAAAATGAAACCTGAATTTTGCACCAAATGTCACAGAGACATCTGAACTTAAATTTATTTCAATTAAATACCTGTACTAACAAAATCCCCAAATTTAAACACCTGAACTTAAGTTTATTTCAATTAAACACATGTACTAACAAAATCCCCAAATTTAAACCCCTGCCGTTATTCTCTGTCCCAAAAATTGCAAACATGGCATCGCCAACCCGTTTAAGTTGCCCTATTGCACATATTTCCAACAAGGGATGATGAACCCAAGAGAAACCCATAGGTAGACTTCAGGTCTAGGGTTGAAGTGGGGGAGATGGTGGAACCATAGGCAGACTTCTAGAGAGATAAATGGAGGGAAAGCAATTAGATTAATGTCATTTTCCCTCCAAATCATATTTTTTTGCCCAAACCCAGTTTTTCTTTCTGCTCGGCAGACTTCTAATGATGGGTTTCACTTGGGTGCATCATCCTCTGTTGGAAACATGTGCAATGGGGCAATTTAAACAGGTTGGAGATGCCATGTCAGCAATTTTTGGGACGGAGTATAACGGCGGGGTCTAAATTTGGGGATTTTATTAGTGCACGTGTTTAATTGAAATAAACTAAATTTGGGTTTTTTTTAGTACATGTGTTTAATTGAAATAAACTTACGTTCAGGTGTCTAAATTTGGGGATTTTGTTAGTACAAGTGTTTGATTGAAATAAATTTAAGTTCAGGTGTCTCTGTGACATTTGGTGTAAAGTTCAGGTGTCATTTTGAAATCCCCCCTATTTACACCATTTGGAATTTTTTTGGAGGGCAAATTATCATAAAACCCCCTAAACTATGACCCATTTGAGTTGCCCCTCATGTTTGAACTCAAACACTTAACCCCCTTATTGTTTTTTAGTTTGCCATCAACAACCTTCTGTTAGGGTTTTGGATGTGAAATGGCATGTGACAGTATTTTAAGACAAAAACTACCCTTCGTCAATCAGAAGCCTATTTCTCCTCATGCTCTCTCTCTCTCTCTCTCTCTCTCTCTCTCTCTCTCTCTCTCTCTATATATATATATATATATATAGGGTTTGCTCATGCCTGAAGGCACGACACAACGCATTTTAATCACAACTAAAATGAATTACGAAACTATTGATCAACGAAGCTAATTTATACAGGAAGATTTTTTCTTAAATTAAGTTCAAACAGAGTTCTTCTAGTTCTAGTGCATGCCCGTGCCTGAAGACATCGCTCGAACGATCAAAACTTTTATATGCCCATTTAAATGTAATCAACCTATTTATGGGTAATCAATCCTTTTTTTATAATAATTAATCCATATAAATGTAATCAACTAAAAATGATTGATATTCAAAAAAAAAAACTAAAAATGATTGTGAATTAAAAAGAAAATCACAAGAAACATGTTAAGGTTCAATTAGGTAGGAAAATTAGGTTTAAAAATTAGGAAAGATTCTCTTTCCGGAAAGAATTTAAACTCTTTCGAGAACCTATTGATTGGTATTAAGCAGTAAAAGAAAACTTGCTTAGATAGTAAAGTTACACGGATGAAACCTTGTAAATTTCAGCCTTAGGATTTATGTGTGTGGATTTTGATGGTTAAGATTTATAAATGGATGTATGTAGGATTCAAATAATGTAACGATCCGAATTTCGGGCCGTTTTTTTTTCGAATAAAAATATAAACTTTTATCCTAAAATTTATTAACTTATTTTAAGTCAACGTTTATTATATCGTAACGAGAATAAAAATTTGGATTATTTTGAAACATTTAAAATTTGATAATTTTGAATCATTAAACTTAATATTATTATTATTAATTTTGTTAAAAGATATTATGTATATATATATATATATATGTATATATTTATATATACTATTACTTAAACACACACCTCTCACTCTCACACCTATCCCCATCACCCAACCCCACCAGCCACCTCCTCTCTCTCTCTCTCTCTTTCGGTTCTCCCTCTTTCTCCCATGCTTGGCCTCCAAGCTTCCACCAAAACACACAACCACCACCACCCCACTTTGTTGTCTTCATCCGAGCAACTTGTTGCTTGAAAATATCCCTGAGAGATCAATCCCTCGGCCATAAGATATATCCTTCGGCCGCAACATCTATTCCTCGCCCGCCAGATCCTTTCTGCGGCCGCTAGATAGTCTATTTTCCATATTCTGGAACGTTCTGTCAATCGTTTGATCCAACTACAATACCTCCCCGATGCGTTCGAGCTATTGTTCAAAAATCACCATGAAGAGTTTGTATTGCATTGCAACTCCAATTCCTACTGTGCATTTTGATTGGACGGAGTGAGTCACCAATTGCCTATATAAAGGACCCTTAGGGTTCCGAAAATAGAGACAAAAAATTCATATACTAACATACCCTCTCAAGCCACGAAACTCTGCAAAAATACACTCTCAAATCCCCTCGAAGTTCAAACCCTAAACCTAGGGTTTTCAAAAAGCAATCAGTCAATCCCATTAAATCCAAAGCAATCAAGCTACTGAGGGATCAAGGTGGTGAGGCCCAGGGGCCTTTAGTTCAATTTACTTACTATTTTTATGCTTAATCGTAGCGCTTTGATTATCTGCTAACTATTCTGTCTGGTGTGAGGAAGAACATCGGCTGGGGAATCAATCCCTCGGCTGATACATTGAACTAGGAGGATCTCTTGGCCGTGACATCAATTCACCGGCCGTGAGATCCATCTCCTTGGCATAGCTCTGTTCTGTTTTCTGCTTTCCAATGCATGTTTTAATTATCGCACTGGCTCACCATATCAACTATTTAAAGGCTTAATTAAACAAACTATGTGTTTAGAATTAAATAGCACATGTATTAATCTCATGTCGAACAACTATGGGCTAGTCTCACGACTGGGCAGAGAGGGGTGCCTAACACCTTCCCCTCATTGTACCTTAGGCCCCATACATAGAATCTCTATCTGTTTTTCCTAGTTTTTATAAACTAGGTGGTGACTATGTTTTAATGATAACCGCTATCGTGTGGTGATGTTCCTAGCCATGGAAATATCCACGATTTTGGTTTATAAAGCGAACAATCAAACAAACAGAAACAATCAATCTGTATGGCGATGCCCCGCTTCAGGGAGGTGTCCACATTATGGAGGTCTAGAGAGAGAAAGGAAGTGGGTTTCAATCATAACGACGTGCTACGACTCAATTCGAAGTTCCAAAGATCAATATCATCCTCAAGGGTCCTAAACCCATCAACAAATCACAAGGAAACAGCCCCAACGGCCCCTGTTCTAGTCGTCTTCCTCGTTTTATCGAAACGTTCCGTTTACATTTCGAGCTCGTACAACCGAAACTAAAGTAGATAAACCCTTACACTACCTTTTCCTAAGTATATTTATGTGTGTTTGAACCTTACCCATGGTTCCTAGAAGGCCCCATGCATCAACCCGAATCCATGGAAATTTCTGCAGAAAACCGAACCGAACCTTGCGGCCACAATGTCGAACATTGCGACCGCAAACTCGGACGTTGACCTTGCGGCTAGGAACCCCAGTCAGACTTTGCGGCCGCGAACTCAGATTGCGGCCAGAAGACTACTTCTTGCATTTTTCATTTTCGGACCTTTTAACGCATTCCGGAGGACCCCGGGCATAGTTTTATGAACCCTTTTGACCTCTGATCGTTATTTTATTGATATTTAACTAGTTACCATGCAACCATATCACAGTATGAGTAATTTAATCACCCGAACATGCATTATTCACATGTTATATGTTAATTTAAGTTTCCAAAATACAAAGTATGCTTTCTTATCGCATTAATTAAATGAATTGATACTAGAATATTATTGTATGATTGAGTTACTGTTTTAAATGCATCGTACCGACTTTAAAATGCTAGAATATGATTTCCGTTTATTACAAGTATTGTTTGACACTGGAACACTGTTATATGTTTATTTTCCTGCTTCATATTAATTTTAAAGTTTCGGATATGCTATGTATGATTGATAGATTGGACTTAGGAGCACTGGGTTGGTATACGGTACAAATTATCTAGGCAATATTAAGTAAATGACGAATTGGAAAGTGATTGAGTTAAGTCTTGTGTTAAGGTAGGTGCAAACAGGGGCACAGCCTTGTGTTAAGATGGGTGCTAACAGGGGCCCAATCTCGTGTTAAGATGCGTGCTAACAGGGGCCCAGTCTTGCATTAAAGTGGGTGCGAATAGGGGCCCAGCCTTGTATTAAGATGGGTGCTAACAGATGCCCAGTCTTGTGTTAAGGTGGGTGCGAACAGGGGCCCAGCCTTGTATTAAGATGGGTGCAAACAAGGGCCCAGTCTTGTAAGAGGATGGATGCGAACAAGGGTCCAATCCTGTGTTAATAAATGTTTACGGAGACCGAATTATTTCAATAATTACAGCTATCCTAACTGATGATATGCCAAGGGAAATTCCAAAGGATAATCGTGCCCTTGCTATGGCCTTAAATGGAACATATCTATTTAGGATCCCACGTGCAGGACAGGAAATAGGGGATTGTCCCATAACATGGTCATAGTTAGTGATTGGGGAGGATCGATCTTGAGGAGAAGATCGTAGAATTCACATAAGGTAATGGATAGTAAGAAAAGAATTATGTGGTATATTCATCGATTCTTGTATTTTGATTATTGAATTATCTGCTAGCAGTAAAGTAATGGGTTAGTTGTCACGCCCCGCCCCGCAAACAGCACCCATAGTGGGCCTGAGTCGGTGCGGCCACGTGACTATCCACACAGAAGACCAAATCACACCTCACAACCTGTCAGAATAAACACCCAGCGGAAGACTTATCACCGTAACATTAAAAAATGAGTCAATGTATTGACCAACCAACCATGACCTTGCACAACTACGCAACAACATCTGTAATATAGGACTTTAAAAATTCTATACTTCAACACATCCACCGACGACTTATTTACAACTTGAATAAATCAAGCTCTTCATTAACCACCTTCAACAAGCTCGACCGTCCACAACGTCTAATGCTAACTTCAAATAGAACGACAGCCATCGACCAAACTTCATTACAACCTATACAATTTAAAAACTTTAACTATCCTTAGCTACAACTCCTTACGATTAAGTTCTGCACCAACTAAGGCACTCCACAACAATGTAACCAAAATTCCACTCAACGCTAGCAAAACACCTCAACAGAACGACCGGTAGTGGACCCACTCTAAGCAACCTGTTACCTGGCAGACCAAAAAGGAAAGCCAGAGTGTGTGAGATATAGAAACGCTCAATATAATACCACAATACCTGAAGGAATATCAACAAGAATACACATTACCAGCGTAACTGAAATACTTGAATGTATACAACATTATAACCAACACGTCCACATGCATAACAACATGAATATAATCACATTACATCACATACAGTGACACGTCTGCCACTTCGCATGTACCCAAGACGAGGTGTCCCACATACCATGCTCCCGTCCACCGACAATTAGCTGGCATGGCATATGACATGGTATGCCTCACACGCTAACCTTCGGCAGTTCAATTAATACCCATCAGCATGCATATTCATCTAACACGCATATCATAACCAAAACTCATGTCCCACACACCATGCTCCCAACCATCGTCCATTGAACGATATGGCTTACGACATGGTGTGCCTCACACGCACACATTCACAACATATCAAAGCTAAACCACAATATCATGATATACAACTCACAACTACAGCAATATCTCATTAAAGATAATCATATCGAAAGATAATCATATCGAAAGCTAACCACGATTAGCAAGATATATACTCACCACCACAATAATATTATATGGAGAACAACCATATCAAACACATTCACCTTTGTATCGACTGAGGTACGCTAAACTTACGATTTCGGCACCTCCCAATTGACCGGCTTAACACCTAACCACAAGTTAACCATATCAATTTATTGAACGCTTAAACGTCAAAACCAACTCCTAACAATAATCTATAACACCAAAAATAGATTAAAGATGCTTAACGCATACTAGCATGTCCATCTCAAAGGTTTAAAAGTGTCCCTAAATAAACGTAGCACTCAAACACCATATAACCCCTACATTTGGTTTAAAATCTACGATCAGCCTGTCGTTTGGCCTATAACTTCTTATAGGGTTAAAACCAGATCACGAGACCACCACCATAAGAAAGTAGACTTTTGGTACATCAATTTTGATATAAAATTTGTTAAAAACGGAGTCCGGACGACAAAGTTATACTCGTCTAAAATTACACAATAACTTGTCCAAACTCATAGATTCTGCACGTCTATTAACTTCAAATCAAAAACTGATTTAATCTAGTACAAACTAAGCCAAAACCTTCACATATTCCAAAAGACATATGAGTCTAGTTTCAGAATCAACAACCCTTGTGCTAACCTGATACCCGAGCAAAAAGATATGACCATTTTTCCAAAATGTGTCAGTGCAGCAAATACAAAACTCAGCAGGGACACACCAACTTGTAAAATATGTCAAACTTAGACTATACAACAAAATGACCAAAAATTTTGTAGAGATCATAATAACATCTCAAAGTTTATCTCTAATTTTTCTCAGATTTTTTACAATAAAGAAACCTAGTCAAAATCACCCCCAAACTCATAAATTCTGTGCAGCAAAGCACAATTTCCAGTAGAACTGTCTGTGTTCGAAAATTCATTAAAAATCGAATACTTAATACTTTTTAGTAATTCCAATGCCAGAACATCCCCAACTTATTAATCTTTAAAACCCATAAAGACCCATAATCAAGAGGATTGCTTTACTATAAAAAATTAATCTTTAAAACCCATAAAGACCCATAATCAAGAGGATTGCTTTACTATAAAAAAAATTGATGAAAGACGCAGCTCTGTAAGCCGTCTGCTAAAAAAATAGGATTCTGACCACAGTTAGGTTTATGATTTTTATCTTTTTCTACACTTCTTAGAAAATTTTAAAAATTTAATGAACCTTCGGTAAAATTACAAGAAATTTAAAAGCTTTATAAGTACCTTGAATAATTTCGTAAAGAATAGCCCAGAGTCTCCGACCTCCTCTTCTTTCTCTTCTGCCGCCTCTTTCTCTCTCTCTCTCTTTCTCTACGTAGAAACAAGATACGTATGGAGAAAGATAAATATCCCCAGGATATTTTTGCTATATAAGGGCACAAGAGAATTTATCACATGCAAGCAGAACCACGTCCTGACTTATGTTCCAATCACAAATCACACACAGGACCCTCGCAAGTTCTATTGTTTACGATTTAAACCCTTAAAATACATAGTTCAATTAAAAGCAATTGAAATACCGAAATATCCGGGGCGGGTATTACATTAGTAGGGTAAGGATTTTATCTTCTGAGTTTCGACTCACGGCTTTTAAAAACGCTAGGTACCAAAGAGGAGCAGTTCAACCAACTGGAGAAGCCAAACGTCACCGAAGACCTCCCGGACCAGGATGGGGAGTTTGTCAAATCATGGAGAAACTCTTAGAAGTCATTCTGATATACTTTTAATACCGTACTTTCAATTTCAAGAGATGTAATCATTAAGCTCTGTACCTTTTGTAAAACTAATATTATGTTATTTTATTTATAATTCAAATATAGACTTCTGCTACTAAACTCTGTTTTCGAGATTAAAAATTCTTCAAAATATTTTTGGGATCATTAAATCAATTGGGAATGATTTAATTAACGTGTCCGAAAATCGGGGTGTTACAAATAATGAGCTAGGTTATTGTGTGTGTGTGTGTGTGTATCTACTGATTTAGAACACGTGAAGGCCCAATTCCATGATCAGTTGGACCGAGCCAAGTCCCGAAAGCCCAAACGGTGTTTAATTTCAGATTACCCAATTTAGCAAAATTCAGACGAGCTCGAAATAGGCCTAAACTTGGTGGGCTGACTTATTTTCGCGCTTCGGTCAGGACTCATAACCCTAGGTTAATGATCAAGGGCGCTTTTCAGCCTAATTCCTTCGTTTAGGCCTTCAATTGCGTTATTTTGCCATTTTAGGAAAGATTTGTTTCGTTAATAACTCTTAGACCGTAATTCCTTTTAAGATGATTCTTTTTGGGAAAGTCTTATTTTTCTTTCCCGTTTTTAGTTTTAGGAAAAGCCCCAAATTCTAGTATTTTTTATTTTCCAAGTTTATTTTTTTTAGGGTTTCTAGGATTTTGGCCTATATAAGGTTTGTAACCAAGAGATTATGTAGCTTTTTATCAATAATGTTGCAGAGTTTATCTTTCTTTCTTGTGCGGAAGATATGCTCGTTGTGATGAGTTGTTTATCTCATTTGGACTAGTACACTAACTAATCTCTTGTGAATTCCGCTACGTCAAGTGGTATCAGAGTCGTGCTTTTCTTGGTTCGATGGCACCAAACACAAAAGAAGACACACCCATTGCTGTTGGTCGTGAGCTTACTGACCTAAAGAGGATGGTGGAGGAGCAACAAGCACAGTTGACCGAGATCCGTTAGGATACCCACACTCAGTTCATTGAGATCCGTAAGATGCTGTAGGGGTTGACTCTATAAATCCGCCAAAGGCCAGAAAGTGTTATAGAGGATCGCGGATTAGGATTTTCCCATCGCCAACCTCGTAACCAGGATTGAAATCGTGCTAGAGGATTTGCCCGAGGTTCAACCGGTCGTCGTCAAATGGTAATACAGGCTGAGAGTGAAGAATCCGAATCTGAGGATAATGAAGAGCAAGAAGACCGTCCCATCCGGCGACAACAACATTGGTTTGATGATTACCGCATGAAGGTGGACCTTCTCACTTTCAACTATAATTTGCAGATGGAGGAGTTTCTTGACTGGATTTTAGAGGTTGAGAGGTTCCTTACTATGATGGAGGTTCCCAAGTCGAAGCATGTAAAGATGGTCGCTTATAAACTAAAGAGAGGCGCTGTAGTTTGGTGGGACCAATTACAGACAAAACGATGGAGGCAAGGAAAGGAGTCTATGGCAGCATGGCGCAAAATGAAACAGCTTATGATGGAGAGATTTTTGGTATCTGACTATGACCAACATCTGTTTCAGTCATACCAGAACCATTCGCAAGGATCCAGGTCTGTTTTTTATTACACAACTGAATTCAATCGACTCTCAGATCGTAATAATCTGAGTGAGACTGAAGGTCAGCGGGTAGCAAGGTACATGACGGGTTGAAGCCTTTAATTCAGGAGAGGATAGGATTGCAGCCTGTTTGGGAAGTTGACGAAGCCCTTAACTGGGCGATTAAGGCCAAACAGATGGAGCATAAACCAGCCAATTCAGGGTACCTTCAGGAGTCATTTGTTCCTGTTGCTAATAAGGGGAAAGAGAAACAACCAGCAATGCCTGCATTTCAACGTAAGGTTGCAGTTGGTGGTGGTTCTAAATTTGGAAGAGCTAATCAAGCAGATAACTCCAATAATAGAAATGTGGCCAAAGCCCCTAATCCAATGCCAAGCCTTTTGGGGATAAGTGCTTCTGGTGTAGCAAGCCCGGACACTGCTCCAATGAGTGTCTAGATCGGAAGGTGGGCCTGGTAGAAGAAGGTAGTGGAGAAGATGGGGCCTGATGAGGTGTAGATTATGAAGAAGAGGACGGGGAACGAGTGAATTGTGTGGTGCAACGGGTGTTGTTCACGTCGAGAGCAGAAGATTCCAGTCAACGTCATAACATCTTTCGGTCAAGCTGTTCCATCAATCAGAAAGTATGTGACTTGATCGTGGACAATGGGAGTTGTGAGAATTTCATGGCAAAAAGACTAGTGGACCATCTGAAGTTGCCAACTGAACGTCATCCCTCTCCATATAGCATCGGTTGGATAAAGAAAGGCCCTACGGTGAAGGTAACTAAAATCTGTAAACTTCCTCTTTCAATTGGGAAAATTTATAGATCTGAAGTTATTTGTGATGTAATTGAAATGGATGCTAGCCATGTACTGTTAGGTAGACCCTGGTAGTTTGATGTTGATATTGTTTATAAGGGTCGTGACAATACTTATAGTTTTAATTGAGAGTCACGTAAGGTTGTTATGGCTCCTTCCAATCATAAGGAGCCTATCAAACCACCTAAAATAGAGGGGTCTTCGTTTCTAACAATTGCTAGTTTTGAAGCTGAGTTTGTGACAAATTTTCAGTCCTATGATCCGTGCTGGCTCTATCCTAGAAGGCTCAAACTCAATGGTGGTGGCCTCTTCTTGCGCATCACGCACCACCAACGTCCAAGAAAGCTGTGGCAAGCTAGTCTCCGCTGCATAGCTGGACTTCTCCCTCGAGCTAGCTATTCTGCCTCTCTGGCCTCGCCTCTCCTCTCCAGCTTCCATGGCCTCCCCAATCATGGCTTGGTGTGCCATCATTCTGAGTGGCCCCGTTAAGTACTATATCTGATCAAGGGCATAGTCACGCTTTGGCCTTAGGAGAGCTGAAAAGTCTGACAGAACGGTGAAGCACTGCAACTCAGCCAGCGTGTACCTGCCTGTGTGCGAAGAACGAGGTGAAAGTGGCCCAGGGACTAGGAACTCAAATGAGCCAAGCGATTGTCGTGTCACTCGGTCGCCCAAGTACTACTGCCACCCGAAAGCCAGCTCTAGAAGCACTGGATTCGCTGTCACAAGTCTGTTCCTAGCCACATACTCTGGCTCAGCGCCACTCCACGGATCCCACTCCACCTGCAACACATTCCAGGGCCAAGATAAAAGGCATCAGCGACAGCATAAAAGCATTTAAAGGCAAAGTCAATCAATAGTGAATTCTAGTTTACATGGGTGCTCGACAACTCATCGAGATAGGCTCTGAAAGCTAGAAGGCTCCCCTTGGACTTCTTCTTGCCCTTATATTGCGACCCCCAAACCATGGCACGTGGGAACATCCTCATATCCGGGCATCTGCTCTCCGGAGGGTACATCTTCAACACCGTAGGCCCACAACTGCAAGATTTTCAGACAAGCAAGGTTTACAAATGAAATGGAAAATATAAGCGTGGATTGAAATTGAACTACAAGTTTGAAATTCATACCTCCCATATTCTCTAGTAGCCTGCAGTCGCCTTCTTATCCCGTGTGAATTCCCCCATAAAGCCATAGCACGCCCTTAAAGCTGCTCCTCCCCAGTCATACCGAGAGGCCGTGCGTAGGTCGTAAAGTGCTAGCAGGTACGACAAGTGCACCATGGCACGCTTGTTGGGTATAAAGTGGCCCCAAATAAGTATAGCAGATAGGCTCTTGCCATCTGCTCCTCCTCCTACTCCATGGTCGATATCCTTTTTAAGTAACCTCTAAACTGCTCATACCAGACCATCTTCTCTCCTCTCCTCTCTCAGGTGCCCATCCCAGAAACCACCTTAGGGTTGCCTCGTCTCTGTGGATCCCTTAGTTAAATGGGATCGGCTTGCCTCCTACTCTCAGTCCTGTAATTGCTGCAAAGTCCAGCGGGGTCACAGTTATCTCCCCGATCAAAAAGTGGAAGGTATTGGATGTATCCTGCCACCTTTCAGCTAGAGCAGTCAGCACAGCATGATCGCACTTTACTAGACGACAGCGTAAGGATGAATGGGCCAAACCCTGCAACATCCACCAACTCCCGGACCCGCTTAGGCAAATCCCTTGTATAGCTCTAACAAGCTTACTGGACCGCCATGCCCCCTCGAGTTGGCCACTCTCCTCTGTTCAAAACAACAATATCCAAGACAAAAGAAGTGTATCAGTACATGTGCTTTTCAAGTTCAATAATTAGTCGATCTCAATTATTCAAAGGCATACTACTAGTCAATCTCAATTATTCAAAGGCATAATATCAGTCGAATGAAGTTACTACAAGCGTCCTATGGTTGAGTTCTAAAGTCAAAGCATCCTATGGTCGATTCAAGTTGTTCGAAGTTACGTTGTCATCGAGCTAGCTACCGAGGCATTCTATAGTCGATTCAGGGCATATTGTTCAAGGATTCTGCACAACAAGTCAAGTGCAGTGATCCAAGTGACATGCATTCCAAGCTTGACGTTCAACAATAAACGTATGCAGATGCAACAATGCAAAATGAAAGCTAAGGCAAGTTTTAAAGGGATACCTGCTGCTAAGTTCGCGCCAGGTGCTCCTTAGGGTCCCTCAACACAAGCTCGGGGTCGTAGTGCTCCCGTCGAGGCACGAAGCTGTCAACCCCAGATGGGATGAAGACGTACGGCTCCGGTGGCATGTACGACTCTGCAACAAACTCTGGGCGAGGCCCTTTCGCCCTAGACTCAGCCAACGCCACCGCGGACTCCTGCACCCATGTCGTTTCCTCCTAGGCTCTCTTGGCCATTTCGATCTCCCTCACCAACTCTTTGGCCTCCCACCTTAGCCTCTCCTCTCCTTCGCCCTTAGTCTCTCCTTTTCTTCGGCTAAGGCAATCTGCTCTAACCTTTCTTTGCGGGCTGCCAAAACTGCTACAACCACTGCAGGGCTCTCCTTCATTAACCAGGCTAGTACATCTTCGCCCATAAATTCTACAGGGTTACTTTTTGAGATAAGGTCGCGCCTTGAGGTCCCCGCGGGCGGTATAAACTCAGTCAACTCCACCGACACCTCTTTCAGTGTCTTGTCAACGGCCACAGGATCCTTTCCCCTTGCAGCCACAGGATCCTTTCCCCTTGTCGGATCCCTCAGTGGTAGCCCTGATTGATCTACTCCGCCACTGCCACTACTGCCAACACTGGCCGATCCCCCTCTGGTGACCACCAGGCCTTCCACTCCACTTTGGAAGTCCAAACGTCGAACCAGTACGCCCCCTGTCTCAGAACCAACCGACATAGGCCCCTAGCCCACAGGTGTACGCCGATCTCTGCCGCCACTCACCTCCGCTGCATGGCCTCCGTCGCCACCACCACTGCTCCCAACCTCTGCACTGGCACTTGCTGATGCCCTCTTTGAAGTCTGATCATCAATTTGAGGCCCCGTGATCTCAGCTCTGTCCCTCGGCCGACCTCTATCGTCACCACCACCACCATTGCCATTGTTGCTGCCTGTTTCAGCCATATGTGTGTTTGTTTCATTAGGGTTTTAAGTAGAAGAAAAGGGGTTGTGAGAGTTTTAAGGTTTTGAGAGAGGTTAAAGAGGTTTCAAAACTGCTGAAGGTCGATTTCGTCCGATGCTCAGAAGTTTATAAGATGAAGGAGGGTAGTTGGGCCGGGCCTGGGCTAGATCTGGACTCGGGTCTTTCACCGTTACCCACGTGCGCCGTTACCTTATCCGCGTACGCCAATGTTTGCTTTGGCCTGAGGCCCAATTGATGTTTCTGCTTCCATCCTCTCTCCAAATTGCAACCCGTCAATCCCCAGATCATGTTTTCAATAAAGGTTAATCACCCGCGATGATCTATTCGTCCAATTTCAAATCAGGGACAATCTATCCATTCAAATTCAACTCAGCGATGATCCATCCGTCCAATTTCAACTCAGCAACGATCTATCCATCCAAAATCAAATTTGCGACGATCTATCCGTCCAATTCAACTCAGCGATGATCTATCCGTCCAATTCAACTCAGCGATGACCTATCCGTCCACTTTCAAATCAGCGACGATCTATCCGTCCACATTCAAATCAGCAATGATCTTTCCGTCCAAATTCAAATCAGCGATAGCCCACACTGTCCAATCAAAGCAAGCGGCAGCCTGTCCTGTCCTGTCCACCATTTGCATCCCCAATAGTGTCGATTCATGTACAACTAATTGTTCCCCAGGAAAGTTTACTTCTGCGACGTCCAGTCCTGTCCAATCGAGTCAAAGCGGCGATCCATTCGTTCGATTCACCATTTATCCCTAGCGATGGTTCATCTGTCCAATTCCATCAATCAGGTTCTTAAGTATTCCTGTCTACTTTACCAACATGTTCCGTTCTGGATAGCTTTGAGGGGTGTCTAGAAACCTTTGACGTTACTTGTGTCAAGTCAATAGTTCTCCAAGTGCCGTCAATGGGGGACTACTGTAGACACCCTCTTCTGGACTGTCCAGATTAGTTTACTTACGGTCTTTGATTCCCCAATGATGATTAAGATCAAGAACACCCTGAGATTGATAATGTGTTTGAGCTTTGAGCATTCTTGGACCCTTTCAGATCCCTTTCAAACCCTTTAAACTAGTGCCAAAAAGCCTCAGCAAAACCCTACCTGTGCACGCTGGTGCCTCACTGGCGCACGCTAGTCCACTGCCACGTGTCAGTCATCGGTCAGCCTTGACCATTTGACTGGCGCACGCAGGTCTAATACTGGCATACACCAGTCAAATGTAGTCCTATCACCTTTATTCAGCCATGTGCACAAGACTTTTAGGGTGCCCCTATGCTCTATACAGCCGTTTGGGAAGCGATCTCGGACAAGGGGATGTTCCCCTCTCTCTCACAACCAACCCATCATCTTGTCCCATGCATTTAATGCATGTGAGGCTTACACTCCACCCCAACCAACCCCTTTGTAGCTGGTTACTCCCTTCTCTCCCTTTATAAATACCCCCCCTTGCATTTATGTGCAAGGGGTTACCAACTTGAAGAAGCATTAGTTGTCTCTCAACCTCTTGTTCATTATTTTGTTGCTAAGGGAAGTGATAAACAAGCCTCACTCATACATCCACCCACATACACTTCTCATCCACACATTCAAACCACAAGTTCAAAGCTCAATCATTCCCACAACCTCAAAAACTAAAGGTATACCACCTTTGTTAATGCTCTATTCTGATCCCTGAGGGGGGCTGGCAGGGTCAAGGCAGGTAATCAATACCAGTCTTGGCCCTAAAGCTAGTAAGGTTTCAAAACCGCTGTGTAGCTCAAACTGGCGAACGCCAGTCATATGTTCAGGTACACTGGTTACGGTGGTATGTACAGTATTGGCGTGGGGATCAGTGTCTAGTTGTTTTCTGTTTTATATTTCATATATGACAATGTTAGCATGCCTAAAAATAGTTTATTTATTTCAATATTTAAAACTACATAGTTGTAATATTCAATATTCAATATTCATTTCTACTGCTTTAGAATGCCTCTGGGGTTCTTCTGGTCATGTTCCAGAACCTAGAAAGTGCAAAGCCAAACACCGGTTAAGAGGCCACAACCGCCGTATGGTAGCTTTCTACCTGCATACGGTAGTTGTGTCCAGTCTAGTGACTGGCCATTGCTTATCAACTAGACCTTGGCCTCTATTTACCTCCCCACACAGTTTAAGGGGTATTTTGTCTATTTTGTGGCCCTAAGGCCCTTTTCAAATTGTATGTAACACTATATATTTCTTGTGATATAACTGTCTGGTTTGTTTTGTTTTGGGTGTGCACTGGTCATTTCCAAAGCCCAGAGGGGTTACAAATAAGAGCTGTAAGATTAGGCCTACTAGCGCACGCCTCTATGGTTGTAGCGTACGCAGGTTATCTTAGCATGCATCGACTTGTTCAGTGCTTGTTGGTTTCTTCCTGTGCACGTCACTCTGGATTAGTGTATTCCAGTCTGCTTATAATGTTCACAGAAGTCTAATTGGCTAAAAATGATCAAAGAGAGAAAAATGCAAATATTTTTCAAAATGCCTGAGTAGAGACCGATCTCCAGATTGGGCGAGAAGGGTGCCATAAAATCCTTCCCTTCTCGTAACCTGGCTCCCAAAGCTCAAATATCAAGGGTAATGACGGTCCAGCCTACAAAACCTTTTTACAATCAAAACGTAACAGAATGTTTCTAGTTCAGTTCCTTGGGTTTTTCACTGCTAAAACTCAAGTGGTGACTCTGAGTTGTAGCGTTTTGCTGTGCTTTTCCAAAAAGGGCGCACCCGCTTTTAGGGGCGTGTGCCCACAAGTACCATCAGATTCGTATTTGACCTGGGGACGAATGGAAGATGACGTTCAAAACTAAGGATGGACTGTACAAATGGTTGGTTATACCATTCAGCCTTTCTAATGCACTGAGTACTTTAATGAGGGTGATGAATCAGGTTATGCGGCCTTTCACTAGAAAGTTTGTCGTCGTTTATTTCGACGACATAATGATCTATAGCAAGTCCGAGGAGGAGCTTGTGGGCATGTGCGCCAAGTGCTGATGGTGCTGCAAGAAAATAAATTGTATATTCAACTCAAGAAGTGCAGGTTCTTGACTCGTAGCTTATTATTCTTCGACTATTTTTAAGTTCTGAAGGTATTCATGTAGATGAAGAGAAGGTTCGAGCTATTCATGATTGGCCAAGGCCTAAATCTGTTACGGAGGTGAGAAGTTTCCATGGACTGGCCACTTTCTATAGGCAATTCATTCAAAATTTCAGTACTAGCATAGCTCCAATCACAGAGTGCTTGAAAAAGGGCAAGTTTTTGTGGGTAGGTGAAGCGGAGCAAAGTTTCGTGCTAGTTAAAGAATGGCTTTGTACTGCACCGGTATTAGCTCTGCCTAGCTTTTAGAAGATTTTTGAGGTTAAGTGTGATGCTAGTGGAGTTGGTATTGGGGCTGTTCTGTGGCTTTCTTTAGTGAAAAGCTAATTGAAGCTAGATAAAAGTGGAGCACTTATGATCAGGAGTTCTATTCTGTGATTCGTACTCTCAAACATTGGCAGCATTATCTGATTCAAAAGGAGTTTTGTGTTGTACACTGATCATCAAGCGTTGAAGTTCATCAATAGCCAGAAGAAGCTGGATAGTATGCATGCACGCTGGGCTACGTTCTTGCAGAAATTTTCGTTCACTATTCGGCATAAGTCTGGGGTATCAAATCGAGTGGCTGATGCGTTGAGTCGTCGGGCTAATTTGTTGGTGACCTTGGCCCATGAAAGTTGTGGGCTTTGAGTTCTTAAAGGAGATGTATCTAGAGGATGAGGACTTCAAAGAAATTTGGGTAGTTATGGGCACACGCCCCTAAAAATCCCATTTTTATGTTCACGAAATTCTGGGTTGCGCCCTTTTTGTTTTGGAAAGCATGACGAAATGCTGATTTGAGAGAGTCACCACTCGGGTTTTGCGGAAAACACCAAAGGAACCGGTTTTGAAAACGTTTTGCCACGTTTGTTTGATTTGAAAAGGCTTGTAGACTGGACCGTCGTTACCTTCGATATCTGAGGTTCGGGAGCCATGTTACGAGAGGGGAAGGGTTTTATGGCACCTCTCTCGCCCAATCCGGAGATCGGTCTCTACTCGGGCACTTTATAAAACATTTGCATTTTTCTCTCTTTGATCTTCTTTTAGCCAATTAGGGCGGGGGAACAGTTAATGGGGATTAACATAGTGACAAGTTGCATTTACATGGCAAAATGATGCGAATGGTTTATGAACAATTATAATAGATTGAGAACAAGCACTTCTGTGAGCGCTTTGAACGAACTGGAGTACGCTGCTCGAGAGTGACATGCGCAAGCAACGCATCAGCATGCACTGGCCAGACCAGTGCATGCTAACACCACTGGCGCACGCCACCCATTGAACTGGCGCACTTTAGTGAGTTCAAACTCACAGCTTCTGTTCTCAACCCTCTAGGCTCTGGAATGGATCAGTGCACACCCAGGACAAACCATGCAATCAATAAGTACAGAATATACAGGTACATATCACAGCAACGAATCAAACAGAAATGGAATAGGCAGAAAACCCCATAAACAGTGTGGGGATCAAGCAGAGGCCAGGGCTAAGCTACCATGCAAGGGCCAGCCATTGGGATCTCAACATAACTAGCGCGCGCCAGTCCTGGAGCACCGCAAGCCAGTTAGGTCACTCAACCAATGCTTGGCTTTGCATCATCTGGGCTCTGGAACATGACCAGAAGGACTCCCAGAGGCATTCCATAGCAGAAATAATAAGCAAAATAATTACACAGTTCTAAATACAAAAAGCTATAAACTGGTTATTAGGTATGCTCACAGTGATGAATAGGCAAGATATAAAGCATAAAATAAAGATCTGACCCTAATTCAGGATCTGACCCTAATTCAAAACTGGAGTACGCCAGTTGCGAACGCCTCACGACTGGCGCACGCCGCTCAATGACTGGCGCACGTCGGTTGTGCCTTAGACAAATTCCAGAAAAAAAGGGTCCGGCCCCCACGCCAGATCTGCGGGTGCAACCACGGAGTGGCGCACGCGTACTAATAACCGGTGCGCCCTGGTCCCTTGCTTACACAATTTTTGTGACCTGCTAGCTTTAGGGCCAGGACTAGTATTGATTACCAGCCTTGACCCTGCCAGCCCCCCCTTCAGGTATCAGAACAGAAAAGCAGTACAAAGATGTTATACCTTTGGTTTGAGTTTGTTGGAATGTTTTGAGCTTTGAGCTTGGAGCTTGAGGGATGGATGAGGAGTGTTTGACAGTAAGAAGTGTATGGAGGGGTCTCTTGTTTACTCTTTCAATGGATGAAAGAAGAGAAAGCAAGAAAACCAAGAAAATAGAAAGAAAGAGACTTGAAACCTAGCAACCAAACTTGTAACTTGGAGAGCCAACCTCTTGAAAAACTAATAGAGGGGGGTATATATAGGGAGAGAGAGAGAGAGAGAGAGAGAGAGGTTAAGGCCAGTTAAAGAGGCCGGTTCCTTAGCCCCAGAGGCTTCCCTCTCATTGGATGAGAAGAAAAGGTGATGGGATGGGTGTGTAAGAGATGTCCCCTGGCGAAAACTACTTTTTCATCGGATTAAAAGGTTCCCATGTGCTATAGACCCCTAACCATGGCTTCTGCATGCTGAAAAACACAAGTTTGACCAGAGGTTTGACTGCGTGCGCCACTGGATGAGTGGCGTGCGCCAGTGGAAGTTAGACAAATGCTCGATGACTGACACGTGGCAGATCACCGGCGCACGCCAGTTGAGTACCAGTGTAAGCAAGTAGGGTTTTGCTGTGGCCATTTGGTTCTAGGTTATAGAGTTTGAAAGGGATCTGAAAGGGGTTTGGAATGCTCAAAGCTTAAACTTACTAACATTTCTGGGGTGTTCTTGATCCGTTTCATCATCGGGGAATCAAATACCGTAAGTAAACTAATTTGGAAAGTCCAAAATAGGGTGTCTACAGTAGTATGCGTTCAGAACCGGCCTGTTAGTGACCTTCATGTTACCGATGGGTACTTGTTTCGTGGCAATCGTCTTTTTATTCCTCAATCTTCTTTAACGGAAAGCTTAATCCGAGACCTACACGGGGGAGGGTTAGGTGGACACTTTGGGAGGGACAAGACTATTGCAAGTTTGGAGGAGCGCTATTTCTGGCCACAAATAAAGAAGGATGCGGGAAATTTTGTGAGGAGGTGCTACACTTGTCACGTATCTAAGGGTCAGTCTCAAAATACTAGTCTATATACTCCTTTACCTGTGCCTAATAATATTTGGGAGGATCTGTCTATGGATTTTGTGTTGGGACTACCTCGTACCCAACGAGGTGTAGACTCTGTATTTGTGGTGGTTGACAAGTTTTCTAAAATGGTGCACTTTATTGCTTGTCGAAAGACATTGGATGCCTTACTTGTGGCTCAGTTGTTCTTTCGAGAGGTAGTTTGGTTGCATGGGGTGCCACAGTCTATTACCTCTGATCGGGATGTGAAGTTCCTTAGCCATTTTTAGGTGACTTTGTGGAGGATATTTGGAACTTCGCTGAAGAATTCTATTGCACATCCGCAAACTGACGGACAGACTGGGGTGACTAATCGAAGTTTGGAACATTTGATTTGCAGTATCTGTGGTGACAAGCCGAAGCAGTGGGATCACACTTTGCCGCAGGCTGAATTTGCTTTCAATAGTGTAGTTCACAGTGCCATAGGAAAATTACCTTTTTCCTCGGTACATGTGACATCTCCAAAGCATACAATGGATTTGGTTCATCTCTCGTGGGGTCCCGAAGTTAGTGTTGCAGCTGAGGCAATGGCTAATCTGGCTCAAGAGATGCATGCGCAAGTAAACAGAAGCTAGCTGAGACTAATGTGAAATACAAGAGGGTTGTAGACAAGCGCAAACGTGAGAAATTGTTTAAGGAAGGAGATTTTGTGATGGTGTTCTTGTGCAAGGAACGGTTTCCAGTGGGGACCTATAATAAGCTGAAGCCTAGGAAGTATGGTCCGTATGAAGTTTTGAAGAAGATTGGCGATAATGCTTATGTGATTGATCTTCCTGATTCTATGAAGATTTCAAAGGTTTTCAATATTGCTGATTTATCTGAGTATCATGCTAAGGAGCCGCTGTATCCAGACTTGAACTCTAGGTCGAGTTCTTTCGAAGAAGAGTGGACTGATGTAGAATACGTGGAGGCCTAATTCCATGATCAGTTAGACCGAGCCAAGCCTCGGAAGCCCAAATGGTGTTTAATTTCAGATTACCCAATTCAGCAAAATTCGGACGAGCTCGGAATAGGCCCAATCTTGGTGGGCTGACTTATTTTCGCTCTCCGGTCAATACTCATAACCCTAGGTTGATGATCAATGGTGCTTTTCAGCCTAATTCCTTCATTTAGGCCTTCAACTGCGTTATTTTGTCGTTTTAGAAAAAAATTGTTTCGTTAATAACTCTAGACCGTAATTTCTTTTAAGTTGATTCTTTTTGAAAAAAATTTGTTTTTCTTTCCCATTTTCAGTTTTAGGAAAAGCCCCAAACTCTGTGATTTTTTATTTTCCATGTTTATTTTTTTTTAGGTTTTTAGGGTTTCGGCCTTTATAAGGGTTTGTAACCTAGAGATTATGTAGCTTTTTATCAATAATATTGCAGTGATTCTCTTTCTTTCTTGTGCGAAAGATTTGCTTGTTGCGACAAGTTGTTTATCTAGTTTGGATTAGTATGCTAACTAATCTCTTTTGAATTCCGCTGCGCCATCTTCCTACAGTGCGTATATAATTTGCAAACAATTTTTCCCACGGCTGTTGGATTATTAGATCTCAAGTTGCTACGCCTGCAATATTCCAGCGACAACGTCTAATCCTCGAACTTGCCGATCGCAATCGATGTTCATCTTCCAATCCTAAACCCGGCAACTTTGGACAGCTCGATGGCAATTACAAATTCTCATACTACTCTGATGCACTCAAGACCCTCATGTCTCTCACTCAACTCTAACTCGACAACCTCTCCGTCACCAAAGACGTCGAAAAAGCCTTCGGGATACTTGCTGGAATCACCTACAACCACCTACCCACCCCTCTTGTTCTCCTCATCGGTTCTGTTGAGGCATTATTTTGTTCAGCGTCTAATTTGTCACTCGCAAATTCTCCTTGCAAAATCGGCAGTAAGGATGAGACGTCGGACATACATGATTTCGAAGACCCAATCGAAAAGATAGTCAAGCGATGAGTCGATTGGGTTTTGGGGAAATTTGAGGAATTAAATTGGGACAGTTCTCTTGCTTGAAATTTGTGCGATTGTTTCACCATCATTAACTTTTTGATCAACTGGGTGGTGATTTTTTTTGAATAGGTTGGGTTATTGGTTTGCCCACAGGGTAGGATTTGCATTGAGGCAGAGGTTTAACTCCGGCAATTGTAAGAGCCTGAATCCGGCAAGTGTCCGTGCTAAGGTGCAAAGATCTGGGAATTTGGAAGTTATTTTGGTCCATAGTGGTGGGTTTGTTTAAGGGTGAGCAAAACCCGCCTAACCCGCGGGGCCGACCCGACCCGCCTTAAAGGGTTTCGCGCAACTTTGAACCACTAGTTCGGTCGGTTGCGGGTTGATTTCTATTAAAAAATCGAGTTTCGGTTCGGGTGAAGGGTCAGCATCCAACGAACTCGCACGGACTTGCACCGGCCATGTATATAGTATCTATATATAGAATCCGGTTCCGGTGAGGGATCCCTCATTTTGTTAAAATGCGACTTCTTCCCGATTAATTCGATGATCCGAAGTCGCCAGTGATCGAGCGTGATTTTAAGGGTCCTGAAATCGACAAAAATGGCGAAGGGCTTCATCCGGCGATTTTTTCGAGCAGTTCGTAAAAATCGCTCGGATGAAGCCCTTCCCGACATTTTTTGCTAATTTCTCGCGAAACCCTTAAAATCACGCTCTGCACACATGAACGGTTCGGATTTTCAAAATTTGATCGGAAAATGAGAGTCCCGCATTTTAGTCCTTCATTTTATCCTCACTTGATCCGTCACCTCTATATATATATATATATATATATATATATATATTTGTTACGTATATAAAGAAAACTCTTCTGTTTCCCGTTAAAACCCTTCACTCCTTTCACTCCAGATCTGAGGATAGGATGTTGCCGCCGCACACCCCCTCGCCTCAGCCATCCACCGTGAGCCTCTGGCTTTGCTGCCACACACCGCTTGACCATCTCTTTTTATCTCTTTCGCTGTCGCTCCCTCTCTATCTCTCTCTCGCCGTTCTACAGCTCGGAAAGGAACTGGTCCACCACCACCAGGTCCACCACTTTCTCTTCTTCTTTTGTAGATCTCACACTTATACATCCATGTGTTTCAAATTGTGTGGATTTTTGTGAGATTCATAGTCCAACTCTTACTCCCCCTCTCTTATTTTTTTTTTGGGGTTTTATGAGATTTGATTGTTCTCTGGCCAAACCAACGAATCCGACTTGAAAAGAATAATCGATTTTGCGGATGGTTTTCCCTGTTACACGGTTCGGTTGTGGGGTTGGAAAAATAGCTACCTGACTAATCGAGTCGGGTGACAGGTTCATGCTGAACCCGACCCATGCTCACCCGTTTGTTGTCCAACTTTGCCGAGAAACAGGTTGAAATTGTGGTTGCGTTGGTGGTAGGCTTCTCGTTATGAGTGAGGGAGATATTTCAGTGAGAGGGAGAATAGGGCTGAAGGAGGAGTATCTTTAGAGGGCAGATTTTGGGCCCAAAGCATGCACCTCTTTTACTCTTTCCTCTCCTGGGGTGAGATGGTTGTGTGGTGCCCACTTTGGGGTCTATAAAAATGATTCGAACCATTTAATAATTTTAAAATAATCATATGAGTGGCTTTGTAAAAACTCATCTCAACCGTAGATCACCTAGGGGGGCTGTTTGGGAGGTTAATTTTTGCATTCCCATTTTCAAAGCTTCAACTTTTTGGTGTTTAAGGGACACAAGCCAAAACCCTTTCTCAAAAAATGCAATTGCAAATTTGATGAAAGGAGAGCAAAAGCAAAAAGGACCTCCCATTCGCTTTTTTGTCTTTTTCATTTTTCCTATCTTATATTCAAACAGGAAGTACTTTGGATGGTTTGCAATTGTTTTCTTGTTGGAAGTAATGATTATTGGAAGAATGATGATGTCATTAAATCTATAAAAAAAATTGTTGAACTCAAAGTTTGACATGAAGGATTTGGGTATAGCAGATGTCATTATAGGAATCAAGATTACTAGAACATCCAAGAGAATCATCTTGTCTCAAAAGCATTATATTGACAAAATACTTGAGAGGTTTAACAAGCATTATGATACTATATCCAAATCACCAATAGACCTAACCTTGCATTTGAACAAGTATACTGGTGAGAGTGTATACCAATTGGAATAGTCAAGAATTATAGGCAGTCTAATGTACTTAACAAGACCAGACATAGCCTATTCAGTTCGCAAACTGAGTAGGTATACCGGTAATCCAGGGAAGGATCATCGAACGGCTATAATCAGGGTATATAAATATCTAAGGTTTACCAAAGATTATGGATTGCACTATACTTGATATCCAGCGGTACTAGAAGGATATAGTTATCGAACTGGATATCCGACACTAATGACTCAAAATCCACAAGTGGATATGTGTTTATATTAGGTGGGGCAGCTGTGTCTTGGAAGTCCTCCAAGCAGACATGCATCGCTCGATTCACGATGAAATCAGAGTTCATAGCTTTGGTTAAAACTAGTGAAGAAGCAGTGTGGCTTCATCTTTTTTTGAAAGATATTCCGAATTGGTCTAAACCTGTGCCAACTATCTACATATATTGTGATAGTCAATTAGCAATCAGCAGAGCACAAAATAATTTTCTTTTCCTTGTTTTATTTTATTTTCTTCTTTCCTCCTGAGGTATGCCCCTTGTAGGCGGTATACATGCTTAGCTTGTTTTAATTTCAAACTGATTTACCCGAAAAAAGGCATAGAATAAATGTATACCGGTAAGTCTCGACACATATATAGTAGACATAATACCGTTAGCTAGGTAACTCTTCTCTAATGGGTTATAACTATTGACTATATAAAGTTAAATGATAATATCACAGATCCGCTAACTAAAGGGTTAACAACAGAGTTAGTTGTACGTTCATCGAGGAGAATAGGGCAAAAGCCCGCAAATTAAAAGTCTCTATAATGACAGCCTAACCTAGCTGACTAAAGATTCCAAGATTTAGGTTCAATGGGACAGTCGAGTTGTATGAGACTTAGGAGGATCATTGTGAAGAATACAGTGATGCCTGCAGCGTATCAGGTTAAGCTATGCTTTTAATTATTCTTATAAAGTGAAAATTCCAAATGGAGTATATCAGGATACTCTTAATGAGAATCACCTATATGAATGTGAAAGGGCCTCTTCTATGAGAATTTGACAGGCCAAATTATCTACAAACATTCATGAATACTAGGAGTGTCATAGGGCCATAATGAGCACAACAATAAGAACCAACTGTGTTTGGAAAGATCTTGTGCGACAACTATTATCTTGGTTTACACAAACGACTGAACAGTTCAAGATATTACTTTCACTAGTTAGCTAATAAATCTGATAATTACTCAAAAGGGGAGGTTCAAAGCCAAAAGCTACCTTACTCTATACAGGTGATTTCCTATTGAACTCTCAGGACATTTGCTATCCTTTCATTTTCATTCATGTGAGGGATTGTTGGAGAAAATTGATTATTAGCCTAGTTTGAGCTTTGTTGTTGAGTGGGTCTTACATGTCTATGTGGCCAGGCCCACATACCATTGTGTTCGTCTTCGTAAGGAGATTAACGACGAACACTTGGTTGGTTAAAATCAATTAATGGTGAATGAGAAATTAACCATAAAAATGACTACATTAACAATTAACACATTGGTGTGGCAACTAAGAATAGTTAGGTGTTTCTACCCAAATGACATAAGGGCTTGGGGCCTTGGGGCACCCAAGTTTTGTAGGAGGAGAGGGCATAGACAAAGTGGGCTTTGGCTTTAGCCCATTTACCACACCCGCGCACTACCACTGCCCATCCAAACTAGGCCAGGTCAAAAGATAAAATTGGCTTGGCCCAATTTGGTTGATGCTGTTTACAGAAATTAAGTTTGGCCTAATACTTATTTTATTTCCTCTCCCTTACGTTTTATTTTTCTCTTTCCTTATGTCTATTCACTAATTCGGCGACCAACGGATGCACCCCTTGCCTGTTCTGTTCTGATCAAACACGTTCGGTGGTTGTTCGGTTCAGAATAGTCACCATTGTCTCTTCCGAGTGAGTGCCTATTTATCTATAAATTGGACCTAATTCCTCCTTTAAAGAGTTCTACATAGTTCTCTAGCTTGCCTGTCGAATAGATTGAAGTGCTACATCCGTTCTTCCAAAATTGGGTAGTCTTGAGAGGTAATCGTTTAAGAGACCCAAGAGCACCTATGTGGGGGACGAATTTGCCTTGAGGATATAATATAGTAATACTAGCCTCGATTGCCAATTTTTGGATACCTGAAATTGGTTCAATAAGTTTTTTTGGTGTGTTGCAATCTGTTTTTCCAGTAATAAACGAATTCTGGTTCCAATAGTTCGTTGATAGAAATTTCTCCTAGTGGTGGGTGTGGAGTCAATAAGGGGAAAATAAGGAGAGGAATTGTGGAACCGACAAGGGGAGGTAGGAAAAATTTAGAACTTCTTCATATAATAACCGTAGGTCCCATTCCACATTCCAAAATAAGTAGTTAAAAAATATAGATCTATTTTCAAGCTTAAAAATAATGGGTTTACGAAAATAATTTTTTAATTTTTTTTGTAGGGTTTGATAGATCTTAGGCATTCTTTTTCTCATCTGTCTTTCGTGCTTGTTTTCCTAGGTCTAGGAGATCCTTTCAATGAATTATTATTTCCATTATATTTTCAAAAAGTATAGAATCATGTAAATAAAATGTAGGAAAAAACTAGTCAAAAGAATGGTCGTATTTAATAGAATATGTCATTCAGTTTGAAATTACCACGTCGCGATATACCAAATACAAATTAAAAACCAAAATAAAATCAAACAAAATCTATATTGCATATTTTTTGATTTTAGTAAGTTTATTATTTTTAAGTTTGAAAATTGCAAATAAGTACATATTTTTTAAGGGTGTAAATCAGAACACTTCCTAGTATTATGTGGAGCGTACATACGTCTTTTCATATTGAGTTTCCATGTATTTCCAATTTCTTTTATCCTTCTCATGCAACGACAATTCTAGAAAAACTTGACCATAACTCCACAATTGTTTAGCCCTTCAACCATTGAAATGCCCCCTATTTTTTTGGGTTAACAAGACCATCTCCAATTGTTACCCATTTTATGACCCAAATTCAAAATTTGGTCAAAAGTCTCAAAGACCATCTCCAATGCATGACCCAAACTTCATTTCTCATTTTGGGTTTTACCCATTTGTTTGCCCAAATTTGGGACAAATCAAACCATTTACCCATCTCTCCAATGACTTTTTTGAGAGAGAGATGGGACCTCGCAAGAGCTACTGAGTTTCGTTGGAGATGGTGTAGACACCTCTCGAAGTGGGGCATCGCCATACAGATTGATGTTTGTTTGGTTTTTTGCTTCGTAAACCAAGATCGTGGACATTCCCATGGCTAAGAACATCGTCACATGATAACGGTTATCATCAATATAGAGTTGCCACCTAGTTTATAAAAATTAGAAAAAACAGTAAAGATTCTGGATACGGAAGCCTAAAGTACAATAAGGGGAAGGTGTTAGGCACCCCTCTTTGCCCAGTCGTGAGACTGGCCTATAATTGTTTGACATATGATTAACTCATACTTTGTTTAATTCTAAGCACGTAAACTGATTAATTAGCCTTAAACAGTTAATGGTGAGCCTAGCCTTAAATAGTTAATGGTGAGCCAAGACTGTAATTGAAAGCATGCATCAGAAAGCAGGATAAAACAGATCTATCCCAGGGAGATGGATCCTGTGACCGGTGAATGGATGTCACGACCGAGGGATCCTCTTGGTTTGATGTATCGGCTGATGGATCGAAGAGCCAGCCGATGTTCTTCCTCACACCAGACTGTATGAACAGAGAGTTAAAATCCTATGATTAGCATGCATAAACTGTAAATAAAACAAACCAAAGGCCTCTGGGCCTTACCACATTGATTCCTCAGTGGCTTGATTGCTTCGAATTGAGGGTGATTGACTAATTTGCTTCTCGAAAATGAAAGGGTTAGGGTTTGAACTTCGGGGCTTGGATCGTTGGATCACGGCTGCCTTCGGGAGATTGAGGCTTTTGTAGAGGGGATATGAAAGAGTATTTTTGTAGAGTATCGTGGCTAGAGAGGGTGTATTGTGTGTACAATTTTGGAACCCAAAAGTCCCTTTATATAGGCATGGGGGTGACTCACTCCAGCCAATCACAATGCACGGTCAAAATTGGAATTGTAGGGAGATTCTAACTCTTCATGGCAATCTCCTTATGTAGCCCGAACGCTTCGGGATTTGGCTACTAGGGTTTTGTGAACGGATCAAACGTATGACATAACATTCCAGAATCTGGAAAATAGACGATCTGGCGACCGAGTGAACGATTAAGGGGTCGAAGGATGGACCTGGCGGTTGAAGGATCAATCTCTCAGGGAGATTTTCAAGTAACAAGTTTCACAGGTGAAAGAATGATGTTGAGGCCGTGAGATTAATGTCACGGTCGACATATGGATTTTCCTGAGATATTGTATTTCTGTCTGAAAGGCTATTTGGCTCTGGATTGGGTCCTCTAAGTGGCTAGAAGTTCTCACCATAAGTCCTAATGTTCACGAAAAGTCAATCAGCAATCATTGTATCCATATCATCATCGAGATGGGCCCTAAGGTGGGACTTGAAATAATCGTTAGGCCAAATTGGGGAGTCTACAGATGGTAGTGGTAATCGGTGGTTTCAGGTGGTGGTGACTGGTGGTTTTGGCGGTGGATCTAATTGATGGAGGTGGTGGTTAGGATTTCGAATGGGGTGTTGGACGAGATTATAGATTGAGCCAAGTTGCAAGAGGATGATGGGAGAGAGATGCTCTGGCGAAGATGGGAACCAAATGAGATTCTCTCTCTCTCTCTCTCTTATTTACATTAATACCATTGGATATTTGTGTGCTATTCATGAAAGGATTTCTCTTAGGTTAATTGGAGGGCTTGTGGACTTAAAGTCGTTGGCGATCAAGATCACTAGGTGCGGTGCACGTGTGACTCGACAGGTATTACTTAGAACGGTGTGAGGATTTACTTTGTTTGGATAGGTATATCTGTAACTGCACGATGATTATAGTGATTTGATTACATCCCGTGGTTTTTACCCATTCTGGGGTTTTCCACGTGTATCTTTGCGTAGTGCGATTGATTGTTTTGCGTAGTTTTTGTTGATAATTTTACGTAGTGATTCGCGTTCATACTGTTAGGGTTTTTTTACGGATTATTAAGGAACCCTGATTTTTCAATTGGTATCAGAGCGGGCTGCTCCTTCCGTTAGAATTTATTTTTCTAGAGCAGATCCATCATGAGTATGAACATGAATCACATGTCTAGAAATTTTCCTATATTGATGCTGATAATTTTGATTACTTGAAATCTAGAATGAGGGCTATAATGAGATCAGTCGGTGAAGAAATTTAGGACTCATGTATTATGGGGTACACTCGACCGGTGAAAACTATAGAGGATAAGCCGGTTAAAAAAACACAGTCTGAGTTATCGGACAAAGAAAAAGCTTTACTTCAAGTTAACAATCGTGCACTTGATTTTTTATTTGCTGCTGTTGATATAAAAGAGCACAGGAAAATAGCTGCGAAATTGCGAAAGAGGCTTGGAATATTTTGGTTACTTGCCACGAGGGGACAGACATTGTAATGCAGTCTAAGTTGTAAAGGCTTACCACGGAGTTTGAAACCATCAGAATGCAGGAGGAAGAGACCTTCAATCAATTCTACTCCAAGCTCTCCGCCATCGTCAATAACTGCGAGAACTTGGGTGAGCCAATTCCTTCTTTTTGTATTATTAAGAAAATTTTGCGCTCCTTACCTCCTAGATTTAAAATTCAAGTTACTATGCTAAAGGGTAAGAGAAAGTTCAAAGAAAAATTTGTTCAAGAAATAGTTTGGATTCTCCAAACTTATGAGGCTGATCTATTGCAATCTGAACCTGTTCAGCTGAAAGTAAAACTTTTCAGAGACTTCGATTGCCTTTAAAAGTACGCAAAAATATAATAAAGGTCAGAAAGTGGTTGTGATGTCGATCTTGAGGAGATGAAAGCTTTTTTCAAACAATTTAAAAATAGTATGAAAAACAAAAATAATAAAGAAAAAGGAGAATTTTTTGAAAAAAATGAGAAGGTGGGAAAAAGACCACCTGAGGGACCACAATGCTTCGAGTGCTATGGTTTTGGTCATTACACCCAAGAATGTGTTAATAAAATGAAAAAGAAGGCTCGTCACTAAAACATGGGATGATAGCGATTCCGATAAATCGAATGAAGAATAGAGGGCCGACGAAAATGATAAAAGAAACTTTTTGGATTTTGGAGTAATCTTAATTTCACATGGTCATTCCAAATCGAGTGATTCTGAAATAGATAATAGCTAGGTGGATAGTTGTGATGACATAGATGAGGTCAGAGAGAAGTATAACAAACTCCATGTTTTTCGTAAAAAGCAGATAGATGCGAGTGAAAAGCTTTCTGATAAGGTTAAGAAGTTAGAGAATACTATGAATGAACACACTCAAGAGAGGGATGAGAGAAATAAAGAAATTGAGCTCCTTCTTGAGCAAAACAAAGCTTTGACTGGTAGCTCCAAATCTAAGGATAAATTAGAGGATAACACACAGTCAGGGACCAAATTATTGGATCATATTCTGTCCATCCAACGATGATCTAGCGATCGGTCAAGGCTTGGTTATCATGCAATGTCTTCAACTCCACCGATAGGGAGAAACAGAACTAAACGTCCAAGTAAGAAGATTAATGATAATGATATGCAGAACATGATTAGTTCTCCTATGACAAAGCAGACAAAGAAGCAATTGACAACAAAGGTAAACAAACATCACAAGCACAAGGAGGTAAAATCTAAAGTTATTAATACTGATAAGTCTCACGTTTTTACTCATGTTGTTAATAAATTTGTTCCTACTTGTCATTATTGTGGTATGACTGGCCATATAAGACCGCATTGTAGGAAGATGCATGAGTCATACACTTCACATGCACATGTAGCTCGTCCTTATAGTCATAATTATTTTGTGCCCACTTGTCATCACTGTGGAATTAGAGGCCATATTCATCCATATTGCTTTGCCCTTTATGGCTACCATAGGACTCCTCCCTGCTATGATAACATGAATAGCCATAGGGAATATTTTCAAGGGCCTGAACGTAGGATGCCTTCGCATGCTAATTTTACAAAGGTAAATTCAAAGCTCATGACCAATAAAAAGACTCATATTGGAAAGGGCAAAACGAGACAGATTTGGGTTCGTAAAATTGATTTGGTTTCTAAAGCTGATGATGACCTTGACTCTCTAGATGAATATAGTTCATCCGGAGAGGTTGACCTTGTCTTTTGAGGCTAGGTCATGATTCCTTAACTTAGGTTTAATTGTTCTTGCATATCTAATTACCTAGAGTTAAGGAGTTTCATATTTTTTTTATTCCTTTTTTTTGGGTAATGTTTATTGTGTTATTAAAAAAAAAATTTGGGTGTTGTGTGGAATGAGCATGATAGTGTTTTGATGTGTAGTTGAATATCATTGGATTTTATGAACATGTTCATCCATAGTTTTATTGCACTTCTATCATGGTATTCTCACTGCAAGTATGTTCGAATGTTAACAAATCATGAGTATTTGACATTCTGTACACTTATCCATGGCTTTTGGTCAGTTTCTCGGTTATGGATCACCATTCTCATATGCTTAGTTATATCTTGTGTGTTTCCTGAACCGTGACCACCTGTAGGCTACCACAGCCCCGGGTGGAATCGGGGCGGCCTGTTAGAATAGTGTTGCCCGCCTTGTTTGGATCGATTCGAAATTTTTTTAAAGAATTTGAAATTTGAAGAGTCGCCACCCGGATTTGTGGTTTGTCACCCGAGAAACCGTTTTGTTTCGAAAATGCTTGATTGATTTGAATTGAAAACCAGAGATTCGTTTGAGGGTTCGGAAGCCATGTTACGAGGGGGGAAGGGTTTTACGGCACCCCCCTCGTCCGATTCGAAATCGGTCTCTACTAAACGATTGTGGGATTTTTCAAAAGGGATTTTGTTTCATTAAGCAGCTGGCCATTATCTACGGGTACATCAAATAAGCAGTGTAGGCTTGTGCATGTGTACAAACGGATGATGAAAATGGTTAAGGAATGCAAGATAGCAAAAAAAATGGAATCCTGTTACTGTCTTCACTCTCGAGCGCTCGGGAGTGGTCCCGAGCACTTGGGAGTTCTGCTACTTCACCTGCCAGCTGTGTTAGTACAAGCAGGAAATGATGCTAATAACAATATATTGAAATGATTTTGAACATATTAAAGGCTCAGCAGAGGGCTTGATAGACTGAGAGAGGCTCTCGATCTTTCAAGTCCAGCATCCTTGCCTTTATAGGGACCGATCCACGATATAGTAAAGAAAACAAGCACATACATGGACATGCAAAGACAGGAATGTGGCAACACAGCAAAAGGAGAAAGGTGACAAAGCATGCAAGCACTCCCGAGCGCTCTGGAAAAGTCTCGAGCGCTCGGAAGTGGGTTACACCCTGGACTAACTTTGAACAAAGGATAGGCCTATTTAGACATATTGATGCTTCAGATCTGTATTCTTGGAAAATAAAGATTCCATTTAACATTTGAGTAACATGTTTCATGTAGGAACTTTGAATGAAGAGGTTTATGCTTTTGAACAACAGATCACTCTTATCAACATGCCTCTATAGAACTGTTTACCTTTTAAAATGACCCTTCACTTCTTCCACATGCATGCCAGGGTACCAACAGAAGAGAAAAGTAGAAAATAGGGCTGGACTAACTCTCGAGCGCTTCAGAGTACTCCCGAGCGCTCGGGAGTGCTTTCAGTGATTTTATTCCGAAAACATTTTCATGCCCCTTTGCTCTTATTTTTACACTAAGGTCTTCCAAACTCACACCCAGTATTAAAGACTGGGGTGGATTGGAAGACCTCCCTCAGAAGGGAAGAACAGCCCTTTTGATTTGAAACCAAGAGAAATAGAAATCTTTCTACCTTTTGAGAGGTCTTGCTTCCTTGAATGACCTTGAAAGGTGGAAAGAGAGGGTGAAGTACAAGAAATCAGAAGCCTGGGATGCTCTGGATTTTCTTGATGTTTTTGATCTTTGCAAACCTTTGTTCTTTTTGAAAATGTTTGAAATTTGGAAAACAAGTTTGAGCTTGAGAGATTTTCTTGAACAAGAGAGAGAGGGAAGGGGTGTAGATAGGGAGAATTCGTCCCCCCCTTTACTGAAAACAGGCCCTTTTATAGAAAAACATATCATATGGTTTAATTTGCAATGAAATGAAACCATTTTTTCATTGGGGAGAAAATCTTCTGGCCTGGATCTCTCTGATTGAGTCAGAGTCTTCTCTTGGTCCAAACAACCAAAATGATGGTTTGTATGGAAAGAGGGGGGGCCTTTTTCACCCATTGGGCAGCAAGGCGGTCTCGAGCGCTTAGGACCTCACTCTCGAGCGCTCGAGAGTGAGCCAGGTCAGTGGTTTTGGCAAATGGTTTGGAGCGCTTGGGAGAACTCCTAGGCGCTTGAAACAGATTTTGCACGTTTTATTTCCCTTTTCAAAGTCATTCAAGAAGCATGGTCTCGCTGGGTCCAAGGCTTGTTTAATCCAAATTCATCATCGGGGAGCTTCCGGGCCACGAATCAAGGAAATTCGAGAAGTCCAAATTGGGGTGTCTACAGTTGCCCCTCTTTGGGCGACGCTCGGCATCATGTCTGGATACGAGTGCCGTCCAAAGATTGAGATAGCCCAATTCGAGCCAAATCAAATCCTTAATTCAAAACACAAATGGGAGTGAAAACACCAACATTAAATGCATAAGGTCGCGTCCTGTCGGACTGCCTACGTACCCTTTTCTGCAGGGATCACACCAGTGTAGTTCTTCGGGGCGAATGCAAAACATTTGTGATGCATGCAAGAAAAGGTATCGACAAGACATTGATGCACGAAGAATCCACCTGTTGCGCGGTTTGGCGGATAATATAAAGATAAAAACGTAGAAATCCACCCGTCGCTCGGTTTGGTAGATAAAACAAGGATAAAAGAAAGAATCCACTTGTTGCTCGGTTTGGCGGACAATAAAAGCGAGAAAATCCACCCGTTGCTTGATTTGGCGGACAATGTGAGGGTAAGAACGTAAAATCCACCTGTTGCTCGGTTTGGCAGACAATGCAAGGATAGGAAGCATAAAATCCACCTGTTGCTCGGTTTGGCGGATAAAACAAGGATAGGAAGCATAAAATTCACATGTTGCTCGGTTTGGCGGATAAAACAAGGATAGGAAGCATAAAATCCACCTGTTGCTCGGTTTGGCGGACAATGCAAGGGTAGGAACGAAGGTGACGTAGTCAGACTGTTTTGATCAACTTGGACATAAAGAACCAAATTTTAATCGTGAATCAAATGCGGGTGATCGACTAAAGTTTGTGATCAAATGCTCTGTTTTGACTTGAACCGAAAACAGGATTGAGATTGATTTTGTAAAATAAAATGCAAAAATAATAAAGTTCAAGGAACGAAAAATGCTCGGGATATCAAAAGTTGGCACAGGAGGAGAGAACAGACTCGAGCGCTTAGAACCACTCCCGAGCGCTCGGGAGTGGTGTTGAGTGCTCGAGACCTCAACTGGGGCCTGCTGTCCTTTCATCTTCTTCCTCAGTTTGATGACATATACTCCTTCTTTCGAGTGCTCGAGAACCAGCGAGACCAAAGGCTTACTGAGCTCTCGACCTTCGATAAGCCCATTCTCACATTCTCTCAACTGAAACCTCTCTCCCTCTCGACTGATTTTCCTCTCTCTCTCCGACGACCTCTCTCTTTCCAGGAAAAACCACGGAGCGATTCCAAAATCTCGAGCTTTCCTCAATCTTCGACTGGGCGATTGTTTGCCAGGAAATTCGATTCAGGTGGAAGAAGAAGGTTCAGGAAGAAGAAAGGAGGAAAATGGCCAGTGGGGAGGACTAGGCGGCGATGGGGGAGACCCTGGTGGTGTTGTTACGACTGGTGACAGCGTGGCGACGGCGATGGTTGCTGCAACGGCGTTAGTTGAGACACGTGGTGGAAGAAATGTGGCTAGAGTAGAAGGGAATACGGCGGCAGAGAGTGGCAATGACTCGATTGTGGCAGTGGATATTGGAGGGGTTGCGGCTGCGGCAGAGGATGAGATCGGGAGCACAGAGCCCGAGGAAGGCGACAGAAGAAGGGTTAGGAGTGGCGGGGATGCTACGGACAGCGGGGGTGATGTCTTCGACAGTGGAGGTGGAGCTAAGGATACTCCTTTTACTCCTATCGTAGAGGAGTTGCTCGCGGCCGCCGAAAGGGCCAATGGTGAGCGGAGGGAAGGTGGCGGTGATGAGCTAGTGACGGCTGGTTGCGTGGTTGCGACCTCGGTGCTTAGTGCGACGACCGTGGAGCCGAGGGGAGGAGATAGTGGGATCGGTGCTTCGTACCCGGTCCCATTCGCGGAGGGAGACTTCTTGGATACCGCGAGGCCGCGAGACATACTGGACGCCCTTGGCCTCGATGCCGAGATGACAGAGGTGCCGAAGGGCGCGAGGACGACGGAGGATCAGGCCTCGGCGCTTTTATTAGGAGCGTTACTGAGTGGTGCAGGGATGATGGCGGCGGACACGGGGTTGCTAGAGATGGACGGTTTTTGGGCTAGGGGAGCCAGAAAAGGAGGTGGTGATCGAGGAGCGCGTTACAGCGGTGTGGGCAGCATGCCCTGGAATTTTCGGATTCCAAGATGCAAGCCTTCGGGAATTTCGTTTCCCGAAGCAAAGGGCCTGTAATCGAGGGAGCGCGAGCGGAGAAGCAGGCGCTCGCAAAAATACAGAGTCGCCACTCGGGTTTGAAGGTCCGACACCCAAGGAACCGTATTTCGAAGCACCTGCTGCGCTATTTGATTTGAAAAAGTGAAGGAATCAGTCCGTCATAACCATATCTGGGTTCGGGAGCCAGGTTATGAGAGGGGAAGGGTTTTAAGGCACCCCACTCGCCCAATCCGAAGATCGGTCTCTACTTAGGCATTTTGAAAACATCGCGATTCTTCTTTTATTAATCAATTTTTAGCGAATTAGGGCGGGGGAACAGTTTAATGGGGATTAAAGCTGTAACAATTTGCAAGATGTGATAGATAGCATGGATAAGTAGTTAGTATATGATGAAAACAGACTGCTGTGGGATTTTATAGGCTGAGCCCACAACCCACAGCTCTTATTCTCAAACCTTCTGGGCTCTGGAAGGACCAGTGCACACCCAGGACAAACCAAACAGTTTATAGCAGTTTAAATATACACTTTAAAACAATTCTAAAAGGCTATAGAGCCACAAAATTACTAAAAACACCCCTTAAACAGTGAGGAGACAAAACAGAGGCCTAAAATCAAGTTAAACATGCATGGCAAGCTACTGGTCGGGGACAAACCGTCGCGCGAGGGTTCTCAGTGGACCGGGAGGGTTTGCATCACCTTCCAGTGTTTGGTTTTACTCATCCTAGGTTCTGGGATAGGTCCAGAATGATCCCAGGGGTGCTCCAAAATAACAGATTGAAATACAGCTAGCAGTTTAAGCCAAGGAAAACAGTAAACTGGTTGTTTAGCATGCAGCACAGTGATCTACACCTAAAACATGCTTCAAAACAGTAAGAACTATTTATGAAACACAAAGAACAGGATACCCTTCCCCACGAGGTTCATCATCACACTGACACAAAGTGTCGTGCGAGTGTTAAGAACCGTTGCGCAAGGGTTCTTGCTCCACTGCTTCTTGTAGCTTTGCTGACTTTAGGGCCAGGACTGGTATTGATTACCAGCCTTGGCCCTGGCAGCCCCCCTCAGAGATCAGAACAGAAAACAATAGGTATGCTATACCTGTGGTTGAGTTTGAAAGAGTGCTTGAACTTGAGTTGAAAGAGTGCTTGAGATTTGAGTTGAGGTTGAGATTGAACAAGGTGTTTGAGTTGTTTTGAGTAATGGAAGTGGTTTGAGTGAGGGAGTATCAAGGGTATTCAAAGTTGTATAGCCCTTTTTGCACTTGAACTTTGGTAGCTTTCTTTCTTCTTCTCTTCTTTTGAACCATAAATTGTTAACCCTTTTTTTTTGGAACCCTTGATAATGAAGCACCATGGGGGTATTTATAGGAGGAGTGGTAGAAATGGTGTATGGAGGAGGGATAACCAACAAACAAGGGTTGGTTTGGCTTTGGTGGCCTAATTTCATCCTTTTGAAAGATTGGTGGGAGATAGGTGATGCAAGGAGAGATGCCCAGCCAGTCCACGAGGTCTGGCTGAAGATACTTGGTGATTAAGCTGCCCAGCTGAAAAAGGTGATAGGGACAGGCTTAGAACCATCGCGCGTGGATTCCAAACTGTCGCGCGAGGGTTCTCCCTGGAACCAACGCGCGATGGTTCCAAACTCTCGGGCGAGGATGCACCCTGGCGCGCAACGGTTGCGCCCTGGCGTGAGACGAATGCGCCCTGGCGCGGGTCAGTAGGGTTTTGGCTTTTGGAAGTGGCTTAGGTTAGGTTAGGTTCAAGGGTTTTTCAAACATTCAAAGCTCAAACACTCAACATTCCCGAGGTGTTCTTTATCCGTTTCATCATTGGGGAATCAAATACCGTAAGTAAACTAGTCTGGAAGCCCAGATTGGGGTGTCTATAAGCGGCTGCTGAGGCGAAGGCCTACTTGGCCAGAGCGCGTCCCGGGTTTGAATCGGGGACTTACGCTTTGCGACTTCACTTCTTCGAGCCGACGGGGATGACCGGTTATGTCCCTGCTCGGACGTATTACCCGGAGGACATGCTTCTCCGAGATCGGGCTACACACATCTCCTCCGGATGGACAACGGCGAGACTTTAATATTTCACTTTCCTGCATTAGACTTGCTTCCTTGAATCATTGCGTTGCCTACTGTAGGCTACCACAGCCCCGGGTGGAATCGGGGCGGCCCGAAAAGAAACGCCTCTTTTTGGATTTTTGAAAATAATTTTGAAGAGTCGCCACCCGGATTTGTGGTTCGCCACCCGAGAAACCGTTTTGTTCGAAAAAAGGTTGATTTGAATTGAAAACCAGAGATTTAGGAAAAGGGTTCGGGAGCCACATTACGAGGGGGGAAGGGTTTTACGGCACCCCCCTCGCCCGATTTGAAATCGGTCTCTACTAGATATTTGTGGGATTTTTCGAAGGATTTTATTTCATTAAACAGTAAGCATGCATTTACAGATATATCAAGTACAGAGGATGCATGCATGTGCATGTGTACAGTGAATGAATGAAAAATAGTAATGAAGTGCAAGATGCTAGAAACTGGAGGATCCTGTCATTGATCCACTCTCGAGCGCTCGGAAGAACTCCCGAGCGCTTGGGAGTACCACACACTCAACCTGCACATCTTTTTAGTACAACAGGATACAATAGAATACAATGCTGAAAGTATAAACTGGAATAACATTAAATACACTATAGGCTTGACAGATGACTCAGTAGACTGATGATAGGTCTCATTCTTCTAAGCCATACAACCTAGCCCTTCTGGAAAGTGGTTTAACAGTTATAAGAGGCAAAGAGAGACACATGCAAGGACAATAAGAGGATCAAACTGAGAGAAAGATGGGCTGGAGTTGCATGCAACCACTCTCAAGCGCTTGGGAGTGATCCCGAGCGCTTGGGAGTGATCTGTACCCCAGAACTGGTTTCAACTGCCTCATGCACTCATCTTAGCATGCTGGTACATCAGATCTTACACTTTTGAAATATGAAATTTGTCTTTTCAAATTCTGAATAAAACCCTTCTGCATGTCTTTAAATAAGAATATCTTTCTTTGTTTCTTTCTGAGAAATGAAGATCTTTTGTACCAACAAATTCCAAGAGGATTGATCTGCATGAAAACACTTTTTTTCTACTGCCCATGCATATCCATTTAAATGCTTAAAAGAAGGAGACTGGACTGTAACCACTCTCGAGCGCTCCAGAGTATTCTCGAGCGCTCGGGAGTGCTTCCAGTAAACTCGAATAGAAAATGTATTTGCACCCCTTTGCTCTTGTTTTAACACTGAGGTCACTCAACCCATGCTCAGTATTAAAGACTGAGAGGGCTGAGGGACCTCCCTCAGAAAGGAAAACAACCTTGTTTTGCTTGACTCTAAGGTAAAAAAGCTTCTACCTTTTGGTTTGAACCTTGCTCCTTGGAAAATCTTGGGAAGATGAATGAGGGGAAGGAGATCAGGAGGATCAGAACTTGGGGGTGATCTGAACTCCTTGCATGTTTTTGGGTACCTTGTGTTTTTGGTTATTTTGTTTTTTTGAAAATGGAATTTTGAGAGAGATGGAGAGCAGCTCTGTTTGAACAGTCAAAGAGGTGTTTAGAGAGAGAGCCCCCTTTTTTTATATTCTGAACTGGAATGGCCTATATATAGGGAAAATAGTATATGGTCTCATTTTGGCGAAATGAAATTTGGAATCTTTGAAAATCCTCAGGCCTGACTCTGCCTGACTGAGGTTGAGTGTTGTCTGAGGTTTGAATGAGCTGAAGACGGCTGTGATGATGGCTTGCATGGGAAGTGGGGAAGCTCCATTACCCATTGGGCAGCACATAAGTCTCGAGCGCTCGAGAGCCCTCTCGAGCGCTTGGAAGTTCATTCTCGAGCGCTCGAGAATTTGTCAGATCCCAGGTTACGAAAGTTGTTTGGAGCGCTTGAGACTGTTCTAGAGCGCTTGAGACTGATTTTGACATTTTATTTTCCTTCTTAAAGCCTTCTAAGGAGCATTGTCCTGACTGTCCAGGGCTTGTTTCAATCCAAATTCATCATCGGGGAGCCTCCGGGCCACAAATTAAGGAAATTCGAAGAGTCCAAATTGGGGTGTCTATAGTTGCCCCTCTTTGGATGATGCTCGGCATCATGTCTGGATACGAGTGACATCCAATGATTGAGACAGCCCAATTCGAGCCATATCAAACCCTTAATTTCAAACACAAATGCAAGTAAAAATATTTGATGCATGCGATCGCGTCTTTTCAGATTGCCTACGTACCCTTTTCTGCAGGGATCAGACCAGCGTAGTTCTTTGGGGCAAATGGAAGCATGTGTAATGCATGCATGAGAAAGATTGACAAGATCTTAACAAGATAAATATGTAATGGGTCCACCTGTTACTCTGTTTGGCGAACGAAAAATGCAAGCATGCGTGATGCATGCATGCGAAAAGATCGACACGAGTTTGATAAGATAAATGCACGAAGGGTCCACCTGTTGCTCTGTTTGGTGGACGCAAGCACATGTGATGCATGCATGAGAAATGATCGACACGAGATAAGATAAATGCATGGAAGGCCCACCTGTTGCTCTATTTGGCGGACAGGAAAACGCAAGCACATGTGATGCATGCATGAGAAATTATCGACACGAGATAAGATAAATGCATGGAGGGCTCACCTGTTGCTCTGTTTGGCGGACAGAACGAGTATAAAATAGCACCTGTAGGGTAGAAATACCTGCAAACCTGTTGAAACTAGTATAAATAGACAAATTTTCAATCGATTATCAAGTAAAATGCCAAGTTGAGGAACGTGAGCTCAAAATCATAACATCGACTAAAGTTTGCTTCTTGTAGTCTCGTCCGACGTGGTTGAAGTCAGGACTGAGATTGATATTGTAAAAAGGAAGGGGGGAGCTAAGGAAGCCTCGGAAGCGGGAAAATGCACGAGACGACGAAGGATTGGCACGGGGGCGGAGGACAGAGCTGAGCGCTCAGAACCACTCCCAAGTGCTCGGGAGTGGTCTCGAGCGCTCGAGACCGCTGCTGGGGGCCACTGTCCTTTTCATCTTCCTCAACTGATCTGGGGTTTAAACCCACACTTGAGCGCTCGAGAACCAGTGTACGGTACAGACGACGATTCTCGTACGAACCCTCCTCTCTCTTGCTCGATCTCTTTCTCTCTCACTCTCACAGTCGATCTCCCTCTCTCTCATTCTCACAATCGATCTCTCTCTTCACCAAAAACAATCACGGATCGAGCCTCCGATCTCGAGCTCTCTTCGGTCTTCCGGTGGGCTGTGGTGTGCTAGGAGATACGGATTAAGAGAAGGAAGAAGGTTAGGGGAGTGGAAGAGCAAGAGATGGCTAGTGGAGGTGATGAGGGGCTGCCCAGCCACGAGGAGGCAACGGCTGTGGCGGCTGCGGTGGCGACCGAGGAGACCAGCGGCAGTGCTGCTACGCCAGCCCAGGAGGGGGTCGTTGGTGAGGGTCTGGTTACAGAGGTCGAGGCCGACAGGGGCACAGGGGCAGTGGAGAGTATCAGTGGAAGCTTGGCGGCGGTGGGAGACATTAGTGATAGCGGGGCTGTGCGAGGAGAGGGCGGTGAGCCGGCCAGGAGCAGTAGAGATGTGTTGGGATTTGCTCGCGGTCGCGGAGCGGGCCGGCGATGAGCGGAGGGCAGGTGGCAGCGATGAGATAGTGACGGCTGGTCGCGTTGTTACGACACCAGTACTGAGGGCGACGGCCGTCGAGCCAAGGGTCGGAGACAGCGGGATTGGTGCTTCGCACCTGGTTCCATTTACGGAGGGAGATTTCTTGGACACTGTGAGACCGCAGGATATTCTAGATGCACTTGGCCTCGATGCTGGGGTGAGAGAGGTGCTGAGGGATGCAAGGACGACGGAGGATCAGGCCTCGGCGCTATTGTTAGGATTGCTGCTCAGTGGTGCGGGGGTGGCGGCGGCGGATACAGGGTCGCCGGAGATGGCTGATTTGGGGCTAGGGGAGCCAGAGGAGGAGGTGGTGATTGAGGAGCGGGTTACAGCGGCGGCTGAGGCGAAGGCCTACTTGGCCAGTGTATGTCTTGGGTTCGTGTCGGAGACTTATGCTCCGCGGCTTCACCTCTTTGAGCCGACGGGGATGACCGGCTACGTCCCTGCTCGGACGGATTATCCCGAGGACCTGCTTCTTCGAGATCGGGCCACACACATCTCTTCTGGATGGACCACGGTATGATTTCAATAGTTTACATTCCTGCATTAGACTTGCTACCTTGAATTATTACGTTGCTAACTGATGCTATTTCTTTGCTCTGTTGAAACAGCATACCAAAGACATCTACGGCCACGGAGGCTCAGGCCATTTATTGAAGCACTTCAAGGCGTTGCCCCGGAGAGTACGAGAGTTGGTGGAGGAGGCTGGTTTCGGGCCGTTCATCCAGCTGCTGACGGCGGTGAGAGTGGATCGCGCAGTTATGACGGTGCTGGCAGAGCGGTGGTGGGACACCACCAATACTTTCCACCTCCGCTTCGGGGAGATGAAGGTGACTCCTCTTGACTTTGCAGCGATCACGGGGCTTCGAGTTGGAGGTGAGCCGATCCCATATGACCTGAGCATTGACTTGGATGATGCGACTTTGAGGTGGTTCCTTGGACGAGTCCCGCTCCACAGCGGAGGGGTGGCAGAGTACGACCAGTTCACGACGTACTAGGATCACGAGCCGGCGGACGACATCGAGGCGGCCCAGATGGCTAAGGCTTATCTGCTATACCTGTTCGGGGCTTCTCTGTTCTTGCTCAGGCGATCTCGGGTTCACCTCAGCTACTTGGCGGGTTTGGTTGACCTGAGGTAGGCTGGACGATATGACTGGGGCGGTGCTGCTCTGTGCACGCTCTACTGCTTTCTTGGAGCCGCCTCACACGGAATGGGAGACACCATTGGCAGTTATTGGCGAGTAGTTGAGGTATGACTCGATGCTACTGCTTTGAACTGCTTGATTGATGCTTTGATTGACTTGATTGATTTGAACTTGCACTGATTTGAATTGAATTGATCTCGACAACTTGCAGCTTTGGGCTTACGAGGTCTTGGGCATGTTCCCGCCCGAGAACACTTGTACGAACCCCACACCTGCTTCCACGTGCACTTGCGTGGGGCAAAGAGTACAGGAGAGCCAAGGAGTGGCGGGGACAGGTGATGACCTTCCGGCGCTGGCTGGATAACATCACTGGAGTCACGGTACAAACATCAACCTTTCTTTCTTTTGTGCCTTGCCGAAAAATGAAATCCTTGATTATTGATGTTTGAAAATTGAATGCAGGTTCACTGGGATCGATGGGCCAGAGTGGAGGCTGCTTTCCTTCCGAGGAGCCGGGAGGTGACACAGAGCCGGTCTCGCTGGAGTGCTGGCCGGGCAAAGTGGTACTGGGATCGGGTGACACGGGCGATCACTGGTTCTCTAGAGTTCATCGTGCCGGGACCGCTTCCTCCATGAGTGCAATGATCGAGACATACACTCGGTTGAGCCGAGCAGCAGAAGTGCTCGACATCGATTGAGAGATACCGCGCGCACGCTGGACTATGCGACATATAGGGATAGGTACTTGGCCACCAGCTTGGGCGTGGAGAGGGAGCTGGAGAGGCGGATAGCAGAGGCTGAGGCCAGGAGGGCCAGGGGTGAGGCTGGAGGCGAGCTCAGAGACGAGACCGGAGATGAGCCTGGAGGTGAGACGGGAGCGCGGGGCCGTGGCAGTCGCTCTTCACGCGGTAGGGGTCGAGGTGTTAGACCTCCTGCTGGCGGGCGAGGTGCTGGCTCTTCGGGACGAGGCGAGAGCAGTACCGGGCTCCAAAGGCAGCTGAGGTGTCTACCCCATCCGGGTTACCGACGTTGGACTGGGCGATAGGGGTGAGGGACCCTTCGGGAGCACGGGCGATGCTAGATATTCCATGCCTTCCGCAGCCGCAGATGCAGCTTCCAGCGCAGGTATGTCACAACTTCGCTTCCTCCAATGCGTCAAATGTTTCTTGTTCTTGCATCTATTGTTTTGACGTTTGAATCATCACGCAGGTGCCACGTGAATGGGCGAAGCAGGCCATTATGTTGATGGTGGGGATGCGCCAGTTGCTGAAGGACTGTGCCAAGGGGAGGACCCTCCAGACCAGACCTATTCCAGCACCTGTTTTACCTGTTGGCCTCAGGTATGAAAAATGCATGCGTATACGTTTTATTGGATTTAAAACATACATGGAATGAATGAATGTTCATGATATGCAGGTGCAGCCACGAAGCTCGACTAGGACACAGCCGCAGGACACCACGAGCCTGCCAACTTCTGCCAGCACGAGAGGCCGGGGTACACAGAGGGTGTCACGGTCCACCGCGGAGGCAAGACAATTCGAGATCGTTCCTAGGGCAGCGTCCCAGCGGAGACCCGCTCCTGAGGAGTCAGAGGAGGAGACGGAGGAGTCGCCCGAGTCACGAGCTTTAGGGTCTACGGACTCGAGTACTGCCTCAGGCCCTTTCGACGATGACGATGATGGTGACGAGGACGAGGTTGAGAGTTCTGAGTCCGAGGGACGCCAGCAGAAGAGGATCCCCTTGGGCTGAGCTTTAGGCTTTTTGCTTGCTAGCTTTTCTTTTGCATGGGCCTGCGTGCCAGAGTAGTCGCAGCTCCTGGGCCTGCGTGCCCCGGTAGATAGGATTGGGCATGTGTTTGCCCCAGCTTCTGTACTTCCTTCCTTACTCATTGTAAATGCCGCATTTATTTATGAAAATTTGCACTTTTCTCGATCTGCGTTCATTTGCACTCCCTTTAAGAATTATATTTTATGAAATATGTTCGTCTAGCTTTGAAAAAGGGCAAAGAGCACGCGAATTTCAACCGCTACTCTTAAAACAGAATAAAGCTTAACACAACTGAATTGATTCACAAAATTTGACTTGAAATGACAGGAATACCTTTAATGTGGAATTTGCGATCATTAAGGAGAGTAACGACTAAACTTGACCAGGATTGGACACGAAAATGGGACACGAGAGTATTTGATTGAGATATATGCCTCTAACGTGACCATGAACAATGAAATTGGGGCGTTTGAAGGTGAGAATTGATTCTGTAAGCTTTGGTGCGCGTTTGACTGCTTCACGTAGTCACCAACACACTTTAAGACTTGCGTACACCTTTTAACTTGACCAAACGCTCTCGACACAAATTTTGACGCATTGACGGGAAGGAAATCATTGAGATTTTGAGGTTTTCCAAGGAATATACACGAATATTTAGCCAAATGGGTAATCTAAACACACTGTATTCCCCCAAGAACATATTGGAATTTGTTGAGCTGAGTGCCTTGAGGTCACAATGTTGCGTTGATGTGAAAAACCAGGAACCAAAATCTGCTGAAAACTACAGAACTCTCGAGCGCTCGAGAGTATTGTCGAGCGCTTGGGAATTCACTCCCGAGCGCTCGGGACTGCTGTGATCTGCAGACCAGTGTTCATTTCCAAGATCATTTCTCAGCTCCCTTGTGTCCTTTTGCTCTGCATGCACACTCCCAAGGCGTCTTGTAACTCTCCTTAAGCTGCTTTCCAACGGTCAGTGGCTTCCCAAAGCAAGACTAGTGTTTTTCCAAGGTTTTTGAATTTCCAAAGTTTGAAACTTTGAAAATGCAAAGAATTGGTTTTGGAAAAGATAAGCTTGCTGAGTTTCAAGGCTGGTGTGTGAAGGATTGCCCCGCTCCAGTCCTCTATAAATACTGAGCCCATCTTTGGCAAATCATTCACACTTCAAACCATCATTCTCCTTCCAAAACTTCATTTCTCATGGCCTTGTTGAACCAAGCCTTGCTCCGCCCTTGGTTGGACAGCCTCGAAGGTATCGATTGGCTGAACTTCCGAGGGCACCGTCTCTACGCTTTGAGGCATCTCCGCGAGGTCGCAATTCGTCCTATCTTGCTGCACACGGCAGCACGCTTTTGGGATCCTGAAGTGCATATCTTTCGCTTTGGTTCTCAAGAGCTATGCCCCACCGTCGAGGAATTCCATGCCTACCTTGGGAGTCACGACTCCACCGAGCCAATTGTTCTGATGCTTAGGGAGAGCATGAAGAACATCCTAAAAACCAAGCTGGGCGTCAGTGGGAATGTTGCTGAGTTCTTGACCTGGGGCAGCGTCATCAATATCGTGCAGCTGTATGAGAGATTCAGTCCACCTGGAGACTTGACGGACTTTGAGTATCAAGGTCGCCGGATGATGGCTTGTTGCATTTGCCTCTTGGCGGCCTTCCTGCTGGTTCCTTCTGTTGGTCAGCCCAGTTCTCTGTTGGTGGGAGTTGCTGCTCAGATTGAGGCTCGCAAAGACGTTGCGCCCTTGGTCCTTGCTGAAACCTTGATGGGGTTAGAGGCTGTCCATGCAGGTCGCACAAGGATTTTTGGTGGTAGCCCGCTGTTGCTGCAGGTTAGGGACCTCACTCAACTCTCTTTTTTCTATTTCTCACATTCTTTTTACCTCGACGCTCGGTTTAGGCTTTCTACGGCTTCTTACTTGTTTTCTCTCTTTTGGATAGATGTGGCTCTGCGACAAGTTAAATTTGCTTGACTCCTCCAAAATAGTGAGTGGTACCGGGCTAGTGGATGGAATCGCCCCTTTCAGGTGATGTATAGGACTGAGGATGATTGGGTCGATTTCCTCACATCTGCGGAGGAAGACGACATCGTTTGGCGGTGCCATTGGCTGAGACTTCCCTCCATGAGCACTGGCAACATGGGCTCGACGCATGTGCTCATGGCTGGCTTGACAGGCTTCACTTTCTATTCACCCTTCCGCATCCTTCGTTAGCTTGGACTTAGTTAGGAAGTGCCGCCACAAGGATCCGAAGTGCTTCGTCTCCCTCCCTTTACCATTCCGGGCCTTCGAAGTTATGTTCAAACGTGGGAGGCTCGCAGGACTGAGCCAAGCGATCCACTTTTCTCAATTGCTTCAACCGAAAGGTACCTCAAATGGCTAAGGAGAGATGTGGAAGCAAGGAGGGGTTAAAAGCTTATTTTGCCAGTTTTTGAAATAAAAGTTAGGTCTCGTTGTGTGTTTTTCCTTTTTCATGCTCAGCATGTAATAAAGAAGTAATTTGAATAAATTCGACTGATTAAGGGTTTCCCCCTTTCGGTTCGTTAATCGCATGCACCTTGAAAGAAAGCATTTTGACTTGTCAATTTGGACTTTGATTTTGGAATTTAGGACCGAACCTCAGAGTGAGATTGCCTACGTATCCCTTAAGAAAGGGAATCAGGCCCATACGTTCTAGGCTATGGTTTCGCTCGGGTATTAACACTCTCCTTTTTACGCTCTAAATTTTGCCTAGTACCGCCCTTTCGGGTTTTCGGCCTAGCGAGCTCTTTTCGACTTTTCGCCTTAACTTTTGCCTAGGCCGCCCTTGCGGGTTTTCGACCTAGCAGGCTTGCTCTAATTTTTGCCTGGGACCGCCCGCCCTTGCGGTTTTCGGCCTAACGAGCTCTCTCAGGGGTAATACCGTTTGAGTTTATCCAAATTGACAAGGTTTGAGAATTCATTGCCGTCGAGATCGATGATCGATGCTGCTCCTCCGGAAAGGATTGACTTGATAATGTACGGCCCGGCCCATTTTGGTTGGAATTTCCCTCGTAGGTCAAAAATCGGTGCACGGATTTCCTTGACTACCATGTCCCCTTCTTGCAAGTCCCTTGACTTCACTTTCTTGTTGAATGCTCGGGCGATTCTTCGCTAATAGCCTTGAATGTGGTACAATGCTCGCAACCTCCTTTCATCAAACAGCATGAGTTCTTCGAACCTCCCACTGATCCATTCAGCCTCATCTATTCCTTGTTCAGCAGGACCCTCAAAGATGGAACTTCCAGCTCGATGGGGAGAACGGCTTCCATACTGTACACCAAGGAATAGGGTGTTGCCCCTGTCGGTGTGCGGATAGACATCCGGTATCCCCACAAAGCTAGTGGCAGCTGCTCGTGCCAATTCCTGGCTGATTCGACAGTCCTTTCGAGGATCGACTTGATGGTCTTATTGGCTGCCTCGACTGCCCCATTCGTTTGTGGCCGATAAGTGGTCGAGTGATGCACTTGAATCTTGAATTCGTCAAAGAGCTCTAGGACTTTTCCTTTGAAGTGAACACCATTATCAGATACGAAGGCTTGAGGGACTCCATACCGATAAATGATGTTTTGCCTGATGAAGTGAGCCACTTGAACTGCCGTCAGAGTCTTGTACGAAGCTGCTTCAACCCATTTGGTGAAATAATCGACCGCTACCAAGATGAACCTGTGACCATTAGAAGTCGCGGGCGTGATCCTTCCGATGACATCAATGCCCCAGGCGGAGAATGGCCATGGTGTCGCCATTGAGTGTAACTCCGAGGGCGGGACGTGGATAAGATTGGCATGAGTCTGGCATTTATGACATCGGCGCACATACTCAATGCAGTCTGTCTCCATAGTCGACCAATAGTAACCCAACCTCAGAACTTTCTTTGCTAGCATCATTCCATTCATGTGGGGTCCACAAACACCTTCATGAACTTCTTCCATTACAGCTTTCGTGTCGTCACCGTGAATACATAACTTATGGACTCCGAACGGAGATCGTCGGTACAATTGTCCACCACAGATGATGTACTGAGACGCCAGTCGTTGTAAAGCGATCCGATCCTTCTTGGTTGAATCTGCAGGGAACTCTCCCTTTTCGACGAAATTCCAAATGTCGTGAAACCATGGGAGGCCATCATTTGGTTCATCGATGTTCATGACGTAGTCGTACACATGCTTTCCTCTCTGTTCAATCATGACAGGCCTCAGCTTTACCCCAATCGGAAGTTCCAGCATGGATGCCAAAGTTGCTAGTGCGTCGGCGAAGCGATTCTTCATCCTTGGTACGTGCGTGAAGGTCACCTTTTGAAAATTCGGGATAAGCTCATCGAGCTGCTGATGATATGGCTTCATTTTCTCATCTTTAACCTTCCATTCTCCGTTCGCTTGTGATACGACCAAGTTAGAATCCCCAACAACTTCTAACACCTTAACTCCAATTTCTAGTGCAGCTTCCATTCCGACAATACACGCTTCGTACTCTGCCTCATTATTCGTGACTTCGAAGTTCAACTTGAAAGCAAGGGGAATATGTGACCCCTCGGGCGAGACCAGCAGTATGCCAATCCCAAAACCCTTCTGGTTTGCAGCTCCATCGAAGTACAACGTCCATGTTTCGTCGACGGCAGTCATTACGTCTTCGTCAGGAAATTGAAACTCCGTGTGTTTTGGCCCCTCGATCGGGCGATCTGCCAAAAACTCTACCACTGCTCTTCCTTTCACTGACTTGCGGGTGACGTACTTGATTTCGAACTCGGCCAATAAGAGCAACCAACGTGCTAACTTACCGGTAAGTGCTGGCTTCTCGAATAGATATTTGAGGGGATCCATCCGAGAAATCAGTATCACCGAGTAAGACAACATGTAGTGTCTCAATTTCTTTGTGGCCCAAACCAGCGCCCAGCATGTCTTTTCCAATGAAGTGTACCGTTCTTCGCTTCCCATCATCTTCTTACTCAGGTAGTAGATTGCCCTTTCAACCCCATCATCTCTTTCTTGCGCGAGCATGCACCCCATTGACGAGGGCGTGAAGGACAAGTACAAGATCAAAGGTTTTTCCGGGATGGGCGGCATCAAGATTGGCGGATTCTGAAGATAAGCTCGTACTGCTTCGAAAGCCTTTTGACACTTGTCATTCCATTCGAATTTCACATCTTTCTTGAGCAGACGAAACAACGGTTCACAAGTCAGAGTCAGCTTGGCGATGAATCGACTGATAAACTGAATCTTTCCTAAGAAACACCAGACTTCCTTCTCGGATTGAGGTGGCTCCATCTCGAGAATGGCTTTAATCTTAGTAGGATCCACCTCGATCCCCCTGGTTGTGAACATGAACCCGAGCATTTTGCCAGCGGTGACCCCGAAAGTGCACTTTTGTGGATTGAGTCGCATCTTTTACTTCCGAATTCTTTCAAAAAAGTTTCTCAATGCTGGGAGATGGTCCTTCCTTTCCTTTCCCTTCACTATCATGTCATCGACGTATACCTCGACTTCCTTGTGAATCATGTCATGCAACAGTGTGGTAGCACCCCTCTGATACGTAGGACCGGCATTTTTCAATCCAAATGGCATAACCCGATAGCAATATGTTCCCCACTCAGTGATGAATGTGGTCTTTTCCCTGTCTTCCGGAGCTAGGAGAATCTGATTGTACCCCGAGAAGCCAACCATGAAGGAAAGTAGAGCGTGCCCCGCAGTGTTATCAACAAGCATGTCTATATGCGGCAATGGGAAGTCGTCCTTAAGGCTCGCTTTGTTCAGATCTCTGAAATCGGCACACACTCTGATTTTTCCGTCCTTTTTGGGGACAGGAACGATGTTGGCTACCCAAGTGGGGTACTCCGTGACGATTAGAAAACCGGCGTCGATTTTTTTTTTTTGTGAGCTCTTCTTTTATCTTTAATACCCAATCGGGCTGCATTCTTCTTAGCTTTTGCTTAACGGGTTTGGCGTCAGGGTAGAGAGGGATCCTGTGCTTGACTATTTCTGGGTCGATTCCAGGCATGTCCACATGAGACCAAGCGAAAACTTCTTTGAATTCTTTTAGTAAATCAGTGAGCTCTTGAAACTCAACGGGGGACAGCCCGGAACCGACCTGAACCAATCGAGGGTTCCCCCCATCACCCAAGTTTATGGAGATTACTTCTTCTTTTAAAGGCTGAGCATGCCTTTCATTTTCGCGATCGATGAGGGACCGGATCTCCTTAGGAATGTCCCCATCAAGATCTATTCCTTCATCGTCGGGATTTGAACAGTTTATTTCAAAAATCGGCAAGTAAGCGAAAACGTCATCCATTTCATTAACCAGTTCAGCAGACGGGGGGAATACAGCGGTTGACTCGAATTCAAAGTAAAAGCTACGATGTGGAGGGCCGATGGGCACAAACTCCGACTCTATGCTAGACGACGAGTCAGTGTCGGACTCGGACTCGGACTCAGACTCAGACTCAGTGCAGGTGCTGTGAGTGCGAGTTACATGTGGTACAAAAGTGCAATTATCATAAACACCTACAGCCTCCACAATGAGTTTGGAAGGGTCTTCAACTTCTTCTCCATCTCCGAGCGTCAGCACAGCAGGATCTTGCATCATACCCCCTGATTCCTCGCCCTCGAACAGGAATTGGAGACTGCCCAAACTAAAAGCCTCCAGCCAGTCAAATGCCTCAGATAGCTCCTCTACCTTTGCAGCCTCTTCATCACTCTCCCATGTATCATTGGCAAAGATCTCAAAGCCAGGATACTTCATTTTTGTTTCGAGGTCCACAAAGGGCTCAGGTTCTCCTTGGTACAGCACCTCCTTCTCCTTCAATTTCATCTCCGTTGCACGGCCCCGGGCGCGATTGCGCCACTTTCTTGCCGGGTCGCTTTTCTTGGCCTCATATCCTAGACCAAAATGCTCGTTACTTCCCGGGAATTCAGGGAACTTGGGGACTCCTTGAGCATAAAGTCCCAAGCCCATGCCCGGTAGATATTTCATCCGTTTCATAATTTCCAGCGCTGCGGAACTAACCAGGAAACCGTCCTCGGCCCGGATGGTGCACACCTTCGAGGTCATAACTGCAAAGCCCCCCCATGGCAATATCTTCCTCTCCATGCATAATCTCTAGCAGCGGGGAATTGTCCTCGGAGTGCGGACGAATACCTGAGTCTCCATGGATGATCAGGGTTCCAGAATCCAAACCCAAGATGAGTTTCTGATGCAACGTTGAGGGCACACCCATGACATCCGAGCGATGAAGCCAAGGCCTTCCCAACAGGAGATTGAACGATGCAGGTATTTCCAACACACAGAATTCCACAGTGGTTTTAAACTTGCCAGTTGTAAGTTCTAAGTTGACTGTCCCTAAAACATCACGACGCGTATTATCATAAGCACGGACGCCCAGATTCGACGGCACAAAGTCCTTGTTCTTGAGGCCCAGGCAATAAGCAGTGCGAAGTGGACACACGTTAATGGCTGAACCATTGTCTATAAGAATTGCAGGGACCCATTTTCTGAGACACTTCATCGTCACATGCAGTGGCTTGTTATGGTCAGCCCCTTCAGGTGGGAGATCCTTTTCCGTGAACGACAGGGTGTGCTGGGTAAGGTTCGGAGTTATAAGGGCGATGAGAGCTTCTGGGGCAATATCAGAGGGCACCTCGAACCTGGAAAAAGTGTTTACGAGCCTGCGGTGGTGCTCACGGGAGGCAGCTAATACACCCCACATAGACATGCGAGCGGGGGTTTCTTGGAGTTGTCGGATAATGGGATCAGCGGAAGCTTCGGGATCAAGTTCAGGGAGTGAGTTGAGGTCAATGGACAGTTTGGGCAGGGTAGGTGGGTTAGGTTTAGTGGAGCTTGAAGGGTCATTTGGTGGAGCTTGCGGGACGGGAGTGTTCAGGTTTGTGGGGTTGACAGGGGCATTTTGCTATGGCGGAGCAGCTCGGGATGAGCTACCCTGCTGGAGGTTGGTAGGTTGGTAGACTCTTCCACTCCTGGTAAGATTGCTAACTGTTTTGGGAATAGGCTCCCACCAAGTACCTTCCCAAAAATCAGAGAAGTCATAGTCGCAAGCATCAGCTTTACGTTTCCCTTTGTCAAGTGCTGTCTTCTCCAAAGACTCATTGAGGGTTTCCATTTCCAGAGCGTGCCATATGCTGTCCTCTTCCAGAGAATTCCAGAAGTTGACATTGTTGTTGCTGTTGTCATTGATGCTGTTGCCAGTCTGCAGAGATCCTTCATCCAACATGGCCTTATTGACAGTCAGTTCCTCACCATCAATCCACACATTCACCAATTCAGACTTTCCCCACAGGTCTTCTGGATCAAATACGCAGATGTTGGTCTCATCAGGGATTTCGACTACAGGCTTGGGGAAGAACTCCTCGATAATGTATTCCTGCGGGAGGAAGAGATAGTCCATGGCACGTCCCAGAGCATCGGAATCTCGAGTGATGTTAACAATGGTTCTGACGTTGAGTCCTGAGAACATACGGGGATTCATCAGATCCATTTCTTCCGCCACTTCTTCTTCTTGAAAAAGGTACGCCAATGATGTTTCATCCAGAGGATCAGAATCGTCCATCCAGTGCCACCCATTGGGTTCGGGCTCCCATTCCCATTCGTCTTCCTTCTCGACAGGTTCAGGTTCCATGAACAGAGCAAATAGAGAATACCCATCCAACGGGTCAGCCATCATCTCCTCCCAGTCCTGCCTCCATTCTCCATGTTCCAATTCCTCAACTTGGCTGGGGTTAAGTGCCACAGGCCAGACTCCAGTGATAAGAGCCCTGTCTTCTACCGCCAAAAAATCTTGCACTTGGTCTTCCCACCTTCTCTGAAAGTCCCATTCCACGGTTTCCAATGCACAGAGGCATCCTCAACTGGCAGCTCGACGGTTGGCTTGGGTTGGGTATCAGGAATGATGTAATGGCTGGCGTTAAAAGGTTGGCTTATGGAGATAAGGTTGGTGCGGGCATTGAAGTGCTTCGGAAGCGGGTTTGAGACGGTGTTGGGTTTTTGTGGTGGCATAGGGAGGGTTTTGTTGTCTATTAGGTCCTGTATTGCATGGCGAAGACAGAAGCAGTTGTCGGTTAGGTGGCCCACATTCTGATGATAGGCGCAGTATGCATTAGGGTTGTGGGAAGCAGGGAGTTTTTGAGGTAAGGGAGTAGGGGTAAGTGGTTTGAGGGTGCCGCTTTCGACCAATTTCTCGAGCACGGCGGAAAGAGGTGCTGAGAACTGAGCAAAAGTGCGGGGCTGGGTACGCGGTTGACTGGTTTGGGTAGTTATTTGGTTCACCAGCTCGGCTTGGGTTGTGTTTGTGGAGGTGTTGGGAAGGTTGGTGTAGTTTGAGTTGCCAAACAGAGCGTTGCTGTTTCCGGAGTAAACCTTCTTGGGCTTGGGAGTAGGCTCGGGCTTGTCGAGGATCCCCAATTGAACTGCTTCTTCGACGGCTAAGCCTGTATCGAAGAATGTTTTAAAGTCTGAGCATGCTTGGGCCATAACCATGTGCCTCGCAAGAGTGGGTTGAAGGTTACGGACAATCATCCGAATTTGGTCCCTGTCGCTCGGTCTATCTTTCATCTACGCCGCCTTTGCCCTCCACCTTTTCACGAAATCGGCGAAGGCCTCATTTGCTTCCATCTTTGTTGATTCTAATTCACGAGTGGTCACCTCAAACTGAATGTTATAATCATACTGCGCCACAAAAGCCGCGCATATATCCTCCCAAGAATGCTTCTTTCTCTCATCCAGTGAAGTGAACCAGTGCAGAGCATGTCCCACCAAAGTCTGCGAGAACATCTGTGCCATAGCATCCTTCTCGACTCCCCACATGGAAAGTGCTCCAATGTATCCCGTCAAGTGTGCCTTTGGATCTCTTGTTCCGTCAAACTTAGCGAAGTCTATTGGTCTAAACTTATCCGGGAGCTTTGCATTAGGAAACAGGCAAAGCTTATTGATGTCAAAGCCAGTCGACGCTATCTTCTCGTTTCTTGCAACAGACTCCTCTAGTTGGGTGAGCTTTGCCAATACCGCTGCCATCTCGGGGGTTTGCGGAGTTTCCAAATCAAAGACCAGCTGCTCTTGGTTCGGATTCGGGTTAGGGTTAGGATTGAAGTTTAAGTTGGGAATTGGGTTTGGATTTGGAATTGGATTCGGGTTAGGAACTGGAATTGGATTAGGGATTGGGTTGGGGTTTGGGATTGGATTTGGGTTTTGAGGTTGAAGGCGTCTTGCAACTCCAGTAATCATCATCATGAGTTGGGCAATTTGGTTATCGGTGCGTTCGCCCAGGCGTTGGATTCCCTCTCTGATCTGTCCCATTTCTTCGTACAGATTTCCCGGGTTTGGGTTAGGATTTGGATGAGGATTGGGAACGGGATTTGGATTCGGATTTGGCTCGCCTCCGTTTGGGTTTGGGTTTGGGTTGCCTCCGTTTGGGTTGACACTTGGGTTAGGATTAAGGTTTGGATTGCCAGCATTCGGGTTTAGGTTACCTCCGTTTGGGTTTAGCGTGGGGTTCGAGTTTGGGTTTAAGCCTCCGATCAATAGATCCATTTCCACCCCCAAATCTGATGCACTGATGGAGTCCGCCATAGCTTGGAGCCGTTTCCAATCTCTGTCCCAAGGGTCTGGTCCAGGTGGGTATGATGTTCTTCTTTTTCGGCCCAACTGCTCAGAACTGACAGCAAAGCAAAAACTTGTGCTCAGACGCGGTTTCTGCTTGCATTTTTATGAAATTTGTGCATGATTTTTGGAAAATGAGTGCCTCATCGTCACCGTCATCTACTCCGATTTTTCAAAAACAATTGACTTACGGGAGGTTACCTTGATCCTCAGATTTTTGAGGTGTATCCTCATTTAGGAACGGCCGATTCCCAAAAGATGCTAAAGTAAGCTAAGTATTTGGCTAATATTCCATCGACAATTTGACCGTTGGTTCGGAATGGCTCAGGGTGAACGATGTGATACGATAACCGAAGTGGCGTAAGCGGTACACTTGCTTTTAGCCTGGATGGTGTTAGCATCACAATGTTCTGCTCCCCTATCATTCCTTTCCGTTGGTTAAATCTAGGTTAAACACTAGTCAAGGACTTAGCAAGATTTTAGTTTCCTCTAGGTTCGAGTTCGAGGACTCATGTGATTTAGCAACACGCATTAGGGTGCGTGACTCTTCATCGGGTCTTGGCAACCTTCCGAAGACCGCGCGAGCGAGTCCCGAGAATCGTGGCTGACAGCATGATGATGATGCAAGATGCAATGCAACACTTAAACAGATTATAACATGTAGTCCTACCCTGCAGGCTCCTGTCCTAATTTGGAAGGTTCTACGGCTTGCTAAACATGTACAAAAGCCGGGTTTTGGCTTGAAGAGAGTTCCCCGGACTAGAGTCAAAGTATACCTCCCGTTATTGAGCGTACACCCAATAACGGTACAAATGGTAGAGATGACTCATCACGGTCGAAGGTTGCTGAGCATTCCGGGATTCCCTATCACCGGTATGCCGGGTAGGATTGGCGAAACATAACAGCGAGGCTGCACAAGATATATATAAAAAGTGAAATAAAATCCTTTGAAAATCCCACAAATATTTTTCAAACTTGGCTCAATAATTTAATCAATGCTTAAAGGAAATCAGGCCATTTTGTCAATGTACTGATTTTTCTCAAGTATTAATTAAACTTTATCCCCAGCAGAGTCGCCATCAGGCTACCACACTCGGTGGAATCAAGCGGTCAAAAGAAACGCCGCTTTTGGATTTTTGAAAATAATTTTGAAGAGTCGCCACTGGATTTGTGTTCGCCACCCGAGAAACCGCTTTGATAAAAAAGGTTGATTTGAATTGAAAACCAGATTTAGGAAAAGGGTTCGAGAGCCACGTCGCGAGGGGAAAGGTTTTACGGCACCTCTCGCCCGATTTGAAATCGGTCTCTACTAGATATTTGTGGGATTTTTCAAAGGATTTTATTTCATTAAACAGTTAGCATGCATTTACAGATATATCAAGTACAGAGGGTGCATGCATGTGCATGTGTACAGTGAATGAATGAAAAATAGTAATGAAGTGCAAGATGCTAGAAACTGGAGGACCCTGTCACTGATCCACTCTCGAGCACTCGGAAGAACTCTCGAGCGCTTGGGAGTACCACACACTCAACCTGCACATCTTATTAGTACAACAGGATACAATAGAATACAATGCTGAAAGTATAAACTGGAATAACATTAAATACACTATAGGCTTGACAGATGACTCAATAGACTGAGGATATGTCTCATTCTTCTAAGCCATACAACCTAGCCCTTCTGGAAAGTGGTTTAACAGTTATAAGAGGCAAAGAGAGACACATGCAAGGACAATAAGAGGATCAAACTGAGAGAAAGATGGGCTGGAGTTGCATGCAACCACTCTCAAGCGCTTGGGAGTGATCCCGAGCGCTTGGGAGTGATCTGTACCCCAGAACTGGTTTCAACTGCCTCATGCACTCATCTTAGCATGCTGGTACATCAGATCTTACACTTCTGAAATATGAAATTTGTTTTTTCAAATTCTGAATAAAACCCTTCTGCATGTCTTTAAATAAGAATATCTTTCTGAGAAATGAAGATCTTTTGTACCAACAAATCCCAAGAGGATTGATCTGCATGAAAACACTTTTTTTCTACTGCCCATGCATATCCATTTAAATGCTTAAAAGAAGGAGACTGGACTGTAACCAATCTCGAGCGCTCCAGAGTATTCTCGAACGCTCGGGAGTGCTTCCAGTAAACTGGAACAGAAAATGTATTTGTACCCCTTTGCTCTTGTTTTAACACTGAGGTCACTCAACCCATGCTCAGAATTAAAGACTGAGAGGGCTGAGGGACCTCCCTCAGAAAGGAAAACAGCTCGGTTTTGCTTGACATTAAGGTAAAATAGCTTCTACCTTTTGGTTTGAACCTTGCTCCTTGGAAAATCTTGGGAAGATGAATGAGGGGAAGGAGATCAGGAGGATCAGAACTTGGGGGTGATCTGAACTCCTTGCATGTTTTTGGGTACCTTGTGTTTTTGGTTATTTTGTTTTTTTGAAAATGGAATTTTGAGAGAGATGGAGAGCAGCTCTGTTTGGACAGTCAAAGAGGTGTTTAGAGAGAGAGCCCCCTTTTTTTCTATTCTGAACTGGAATGGCCTACATATAGGGAAAATAGTATATGGTCTCATTTTGGCAAAATGAAATTTGGAATCTTTGAAAATCCTCAGGCCTGACTCTGCCTGACTGAGGTTGAGTGTTGTCTGAGGTTTGAACGAGCTGAAGACGGCTGTGATGATGGCTTGCATGGGAAGTGGGGAAGCTCCATTACCCATTGGGCAGCACAGAAGTCTCGAGCGCTCGGGAGCCCTCTCGAGCGCTTGGGAGTTCATTCTCGAACGCTCGAGAATTTGTCAGATCCCAGGTTACGAAAGTTGTTTGGAGCGCTTGAGACTGTTCTAGAGCGCTTGAGACTGATTTTGACATTTTATTTTCCTTTTTAAAGCCTTCCAAGGAGCATTGTCCTGACCATCTAGGGCTTGTTTCAATCCAAATTCATCATCGGGGAGCCTCCAAGCCACAAATTAAGGAAATTCGAGGAGTCCAAATTGGGGTGTCTACACCTATTGATGCTATTTCTTTACTCATGTTGAAACAGCGTACCAAAGACATCTACGGCCATGGAGGCTCGGCCAGCTCATTGAGGTACTTCAGAGAGTTGCCTCGGAGAGTGCGGGAGTTAGTAGAGGAGGCAGGTTTCGGGCCGTTCATCCAGCTGCTGACGGCAGTAAGGGTTGATCGCGCAGTGATGACTGCGCTGGCAGAGCGGTGGTGGGACACCACCAACACGTTCCACTTCCGCTTCGGGGGGATGACGGTGACTCCTCTCGATTTTACAGCGATCACGGGACTCCGGGTTGGAGGCGAGCCAATTCCTTTCGTCCTGAGCATAGACTTGGATAACACAGCTCTGGAGTGGTTCCTTGGATGGGTCCCGCAACATAGCGGAGGGGTGGCGGAGTACGGCCAGTTCACGAAATATTGGGATCGCGAGCCGGCGGACAACGTCAAGGCGGCCCATATGGCCAGGGCCTATTTGCTATACTTGTTCGGGGCTTCTTTGTTCCCGCTCAGGCGATCTCGGGTTCACCTCAGTTACTTGGCGGGCCTGGTTGATCTGAGACAGGCAGGCCGATATGACTGGGGAGGCGCTGCTCTATGCATGCTGTACTGTTTCCTTGGAGCTGCCTCACGTGGAGTGGGGGACACCATCGGCGGATACTGAAGGGTGATTGAGGTATGACTCAATGCTACTGCTTTGAATTGCTTTGATTGATTGATTGATTTGAAAATGCACTGATTTGAGTTGAATTGATCTCGACAACTTATAGCTTTGGGCTTACGAGGTCTTGGGCATGTTCCCGCCCGAGAACACCTGCACAAATCCGAACTTGCTTCCACGCGGACTTGCGTGGGGTAAGGAGTACAGGAGAGCAAAGGAGCGGCGGGGACAAGTGATGACTTTCCGACGCTGGCTGGACAATATAACCGGGGTTATGGTATAAAGATCATCCTTCCTCTCTTTTCATGCCTTTCCGAAAAAATGAAACCCTTTGATCATTGATGCAAGATAACTGAATGCAGGTTCACTGGGACCGCTGGGCTAGGGTGGAGGCTGACTTCCTTCCGAGGAGCCAGGAGGTGACGCAGAGCCGGGTCCTGCTGGAGTGCCCGCTGGGCTGGCAGTGGTACCTGGGGGATCGGGTGACACGACAGTCACTCAATTTTCCAGAGTTCATCGTGCCGGGGCCACTTCCTCCACGAGTGCAGAGGACTGAGACCTACACCCAGGCTGAGTTGGAGCAGTTCACGGTGCCAGATACCAGCTTGGAGAAGTACCTGCGGCGCACATTGGACTATGCAGCATACAGGGATAGGTACTTGGCCACGAGTCTGGGCGTGGAGAGGGAGCTGGAAAGGCGGATAGTAGAGGCTGAGGCCAGGAGGGCAAGGGGTGAGGCTGGAGGTGAGGTCGGAGATGAGACCGGAGGTGAGACAGGAGCACGAGACCGCGGCGGTCGCTCTTCACGCGGTAGGGGTCGAGGTGCTAGGCCTCCTGCTGGTGGGCGAGGTGCTAGGACTTCGGGCCGAGGTGAGGGCAGCAGAGGGGGCTCCGGAGGCAGCTGAGACGTCTATTCCACCCGGGTTACCTACATTGGATTGGACGATAGGGGTGGAGCACGGGCGATGTTGGACATTCCACGTCTTCCGCAGTCGTCGATGCGGCTTCCTGCTTAGGTATAAACACAACTTTGTTTCTTTCATGCCTCAAATGCTTCTTGTTCATGGGTCTATTGCCTTGACCTTTGAACCATCTTGCAGGTGCCACGAGAATGGGCAGAGAAGGCTATCATGCTGATGGTAGGGATGCGGCAGTTGCTGAAGGACTATGCCAAGGGGAGGACCCTCCAGACTAGACCTATTCCTGAGCCTGCTTTACCTGTTGCTCCTCAGGTATGAAAATGCATGCATATTCATTTCATTAGATCTTAAGCATGTATAAAAATGAATGAATGCTCATGATATGCAGGTGCAGCCACGACGCTTGACTAGGACACAGTTACAGGGCACCGTGAGCCTTCCAGCTTCCACCAGCACGAGAGGCCGGGGTATGCAGAGAGCGTCACGGTCCATGACAGAGGCGAGACAGTTTGAGATAGTTCCCAGGGCAGCGTCTCAGCGGAGACTTGCTCCTGAGGAGTCGGAAGAGGAGACCGAGGAGTCACTCGAGTCATGAGCCCTAGGGTCTACAGACTCGAGTACAGCTTCAGGCCCTTCCGATGATGACGATGACGATGGCGACGACGAGGTTGAGAGTTCTGAGTCCGAGGGATGTCAGTAGAAGAGGACACGTCTGGGCTGAGCTTTAGGTTTTTGCTTTGCTAGCCTTTCTTTTGCATGGGCCTGCGTGCAAGCATAGTTGTAGGTTCCAGGCCTGCGTGCCTTGGTTTTGTTTTGGGCCTGCGTGCCCTGGTAGTTAGGATTGGGTGCGTGTTTGCCCCAGCTTTTGCACTTCATTCCACACTCACTGTAAATGAGAATTTGCAATTTTGTTCCTTCCATCGGTTCGCACTTCCTTTATAGAATTGTATTTTATGAAATATGTTTGTTTAGCTTTGAAAGAAAGTAAAAAGCATGCGAATCTCAACCGACACTCTCAAAGTACGAGCAAAAACTTAGTCATTGACACACAACAGCGAATTTTTGAGCGACTGACCGTGAAACTTGAATTTAAGGGCATTTGACCGTAACCGAGTGCACTATGCAGTTGACGCTAAGTGTCGTGACCTACGAGAACCGTTAGAATTACCAAAATACCCTTGATACGAAGATCAAACTCCAATTACACTCGAAAATTATAATTTTGGGACAAATTGACGATGAAAACTTGAACTAAGAGTGTAAACGCGCACTCGATTACACGGTACAGTCACTAATGCACGTCGTCACTTATACACATTGCTGGACTCAATGAAACATGCTTAACGAGGATTTCGACACACCTGAGGGATGAAAATCTTGGAGATTTTGAGATTTTTCAAGAAGCGCGCTTAAATACCTGCAAAACAGATGAACAAAACCGCCGTGTTCCCTTGTGAACATGCTAGGAACCTTCTGAACTAGGCTGCATGCAGTTAGCATGCTGAAATGAGACTGCAAGATTGAAAACCAGAATCTGCTATAAATAGCAGAACTCTCGAGCGCTCGAGAGTGGTCTCGAGCGCTTGGGACTTCACTCCCGAGCGCTCGGGACTGCTGATTTTTGCAGTCCCCTATTTGGTTGAAAAGTGACCTTCTATGGCAGCAAACAGTTGAAAGGTGATGCCAAGATCTATGGCTGGATTTGATTCGAAGAGGGTGCCCAAGAGGACGATGCCAAGTCTATGGCGACAGACGATTGAACGATGTCCAAGAAGACAATGCGAAGTTTATGGCAGGAATGCCAAGTGGTCATGTTGACAGAATAGGAAGGTGTCCATAAAAGGCCGAGGCAAGGAACTGAGACCCTTGTTTTGACATTTGACAACAACGATGATATTTTTTATTTTATTTTTTGAAAAACAAAAGACATGTTCGAGTATCTTTTCTGCTTTACTGTCTTTGGCCAACGGGCTGGTATTCTCAGGCTTTAGGACCTGGGGCTGTAGCTTGATGGAAATTAGGTTCGAGTTGTATCCAGGGCTTGTGTTCGACTTTGATCAGAGCTTGAGTTTCAGGCATTCATGCCGTAGTCTTGACGTTGGCTGAATGCTTGCAATAATTGATGGCATCGGGTTGTTGTGCCCCCTTGAGTGACGGACCTTAGTTCTGGTTCTTTCCCTTGATTCTATTGATAGTTTTAGCAACTGTTTTTGTCATGAGCACAAGTGCATGCTCTTCCATGTACTGGAGTTTCTCTCACGAGTTAGGGCCTAAATGACCTTGTGTGAATTTGGACAAGGCCTGGATGACTCTTTAACCAGAGGACTTACTCTCAATGATGACCTTGACTTGACGAGGAGTTTGATTTGACTGGACGGGGAGTTTGGTTATTTGGGGGTTTGGCGATTGAAATTGTCATGATAAAATCGAGTTTTGATGATTTTCCCATTTGAGGTTTTAGAATTGTTTCAGACCCATCAAGTGATGCTCGTTCGGGGTTCTTTGATCTCGTTTTGTCAAAACACGAGGGTTTTACCATGAACCATGCCCCAAATTGCTGATGATAACCCATCGATATTGAAAATGCCCCAGCTTGGACTTTGCGGGATCGACAAAATGTCTTGCCCCTCTTTCTTGTTTTTCTCCTAATGCCTAGGATTTTTGTTATCAAGTTGAGTTTTTCAATCTGAAAGGACTTTATTCGGGTTGTAACGTGGCCAAGGTTTGGCTCAACAAAGAAAGGATAATAGGCTCGAATTTTTTTATTTTCTTTGGATTTCGAGAGCTAGCAGCCATCTTGAATATTTTTGTACCTTTTTTGATTTTGATAGGCGCCTTCTTCCGTTTGCTTTGCTTGCATTTGTGCCAATGTGTTTGGCACTCTCGTTGATTTTGAGCTTTCTCTGTTTTCCTTCGACATTTTGCATCACATTGTGCGCCAATGATAACCATGTGTTTGGCACTTTTGCACTTCGAATTTTGATGCGGTGAATTTGACACTTTTGTCTTCTCATTTCACCCCAGTGTGGGGGATAGCTGCCTAGCTGGGTCATTTCAAAGAAATCAATTTAAGCTCAAGGGGGTTATCAATGGATATATATCTTCAAGCGTTTGGAAAAGAAAAGAATGCCTTTCTTCATTTCAAATTTCACAACTTGATAACTGAATCCTAGATGCAAGTTAAGAGACTTGTGTGCTCTAACTTTTGCCTAGATCACATTTTGAGGTTTTGATCTAGCGAGCTTGTTCTCAGACCAAGGCATTGCTTTTTGACGGCGTGAGGGAGTGGCCCCATGAAACTCTTCTTCTTGCAAGGGAAAAGTATCTCAAGTTTTGATTCCTCAATTGATGGCGAAAAACAATTTCAAGTTAAGGGATTATCACAAAATGCGAGTTTATTATCACAATTTTGACACAAGAGGCTTGATGTTGATTTCAAAAGACAAGACTGACCCACAAAGGATTGACTGGAAAGATTTGGAATCGACTCGCATGAACATGACCGGGCCTTAGGATGAGGTTGCCTACGTATCCTTCTTGCAAAGGAATCAGGTCATAACGTAGTTCAAGACTATGAAACTGACTCTCTTTTTGGTTTTTTGTTTTTTTTTGTTTTTACTACAAACTCGAATTTGAAAGCGTACAAACACGAAAGCATGAAAGACTGACGATACAATCTGACTCAAAATTGAAAGACTCGATTCGACTTGAAACTCAAAAGCTTCCCAAACTCGTGAGAAGTTCCATTCATTCCATACTGTACTCAAAATCCTCTTCCAAATCTGTGGTCCGGCACTGCGATGATCCCGCTGTCGACCAAGTCTTGGATCGTGTGACGGAGACAGAAGCAGCCGTTGGTAGCATGACCGGGCATTTGGTGGAAGGGACAATAGGCATCTGGGTTGTGAGAAGAGGAGAGCTTCTGAGGTAGGGGAGTTGGAGGGAGCAGCTTGATGAGGCCAACTTCGAAGAGCATCTCATAAACTGAGGACAAGGGTACAGGAAAATGGGAGAGGATCCTCGGTGGGGTTTTGTGGCTGGGTTGAGGGTTCATGGGGGTGCTGATTGGACGTTTGGAGGAAGCTCTGCTTGCTTTGCAACTACATGACGCTCTTTTGTTTTTGGGGTTAATCCCATCAACGCACACATCTTGCCCTTCAGCACCAGTTTCATATGAGGATCCGATATTCTCATTTGAGTGAGTTCTAGCATCATGGAATTCGGCTAAGTCTTTGAGCATGTCAGAGAGCTTCCCTTTTGGGCGCGGTTTGGCTCCGACTTTTGGAGGGTGGTAGGTTTGTGGAATTTCTTTGATCCTGGCCTTACCAGCATTCCGTCCTAGATCCAGATTTGACATGCCGGAGGTGAAAAGGTCCATCAGCCCTTGCAATAGGATCGTCTGCTCATCCATTTTCTGATTCATTTCCTCTATAGCCTTTTTCAGTTCAACCAGTTCTGCTTGCCCTGTCATTTTGAGGTGGTTGAAGGAGGTGGTATGACTTTGTGTAGGATGGGTGGCCTAGTGCTGACAGTAAAGTAAAAAAGCGAACTCAGAATATTCCCCTGTTGTGATTTATTGAAAAAAAAACGTGTATGAATAAAAGAATTGTTATTCACGTGTTGTCATTGCCGACTCAAGGGATCAAACTTTACGGATAATTCCAACAGTCACGGGTAGGTCGATGTCAGGCAGGTTAAATTCCATACGTTGGGAATCAGAGCCAATCTCCTTATCTAAGACCATCCGAGACAGAGCAATAAGACTGCTGGAAGATGCATTTAAGGCTAGACTAAATTAGAGGGAGCCGTTCGGGCACGGCGAACACCGAGTTATCCCAAACTCCATGGATTTACGGTCTCCTAGACCTCGACTCAAGAAATGACAACCTATGAAGGATTGCCTTAGTCCTCAGAGATTCTTTTGAATATGTATCCTTTGATTAGGAATGACAAGACTTGGGAGATATCAAGACAAATTAAGTCTTTAACATTTTCATCCGAAGTTCTGTTTTGGTTTCAAAAACTGTTCGGCGTAAATGACATGATATCGTAACCGGGGTGGCGTGGGTGGCATGGCGCCATTAGCCTAAGCGGTGTAAGTGACTTCGCACTATAACCTGAGTGGTGTGGGTATCATAGCATTGTAGCCTAATTGTTTCGTTAATCTTCATTGAATCCTTGATTGAAAATTGTATTAAAGACTTCATGAATTTTGATATCCCCAAAACCTCATCGTTCCAAGGACTAATTAATTTCAACAACATGCCTTTAAAAAGCACGACTCTTCATCGGTCCAGGCAATCCTAAACAAGCCGCGCGAGCGAGTCTAAGAGTTCTACCCAAAAGCAAATGGACAACATAAGATGCGATGTGCGATGTGCAAGCGGGATAAGATTACGGTCTTTCGAAGGTTGCCTCATTCCTCAGAATTTCTTTTAGGGTGTATCCTTTGTTTAGGACAACAAGTTCTAAGAGATGTCAAAATGAACTAAGTATTCAACTAGTCCTCATTCGAAGTTTCAATTTTGAACTTGGAATGGCTTAGTATAGATGACATGATACCATAACCAAAGTGGCGTCAGTGGCATGGCGCCATTAGTCGAAATGGTGTAAGTGACGTGGCATCACGGCATTGTTTCCTTGCTATTCCTTATTCTCCATTGAATCATCGATAAGGCGTTAGTCAAGGACTTAGTATGTTTTGATTTCCCGAAGTCTCATTGTTCTAAGGACTCATGTAGTTTAGACAACGTACACTAGAGTGCACGATTCTTCATCGGGTCTCAGCAACCTTCTATAGACCGCGCGAGCAAGCTTAAGAAGCACATGACTTTAAATTGAATAAACAGCATGATGGCATGACATGGATGAGATGCATGGTGAGATGCAGAAAACAGTAACATGTAAGCAGGATATAGCACATAGTCCTACCTTGCAGGTTCCTGTCCTAATTTGGAAGGTTCTATTGCTTTCTACACACGTATAGAGGCCGAGTTTTGATTTAAAAAGGGTTCCCCAGACTAGAGTCAAGGTATGCCTCCCGATTATCGAGCGTACATCCAATAACGGTACAAACGGCAGATATGACTCATCACGGTCGAGGGTTGCCGAGCATTCTGGGATTCCCTATCATCGACAAGCCGAGCAGGATTGCCAGAACACAACAACGAGGTTGAACAGAATATATATACAAAAGATAGACACTGAAACAAAATATTTGAAAAATCCCACAAACATTTTTCAAGCTTAGCTCGCTTGATTAATTGATGCTTAAGGAAAGCAGGCCATTTTGTCAACATACCAACTTTTTCTCAAGTATCAATTAAACAATATCCCCAGCAGAGTCGCCACTGTGGGCTACCACAGTCCCGGGTGGAATCGGGGCGGCCCGTTAGAATAGTGTTGCGCGCCTTGTTTGGATCGATTCGAATTTTTTTTGAAGAATTTGAAATTTGAAGAGTTGCCACCCGGATTTGTGGTTTGTCACCCGAGAAACCTTTTTGTTTCGAAAATGCTTGATTGATTTGAATTGAAAACCAGAGATTCGTTTGAGGGTTCGGAAGCCATGTTACGAGAGGGGAAGGGTTTTATGGCACCCCCCTCGCCCGATTCGAAATCAGTCTCTACTAAACGATTGTGGGATTTTTCAAAAGGGATTTTGTTTCATTAAGCAGCTGGCCATTATCTACGGGTACATCAAATAAGCAGTGTAGGCTTGTGCATGTGTACAAACGGATGATGAAAATGGTTAAGGAATGCAAGATAGCAAAAAAAATGGAATCCTGTTACTGTTTTCACTCTCGAGCGCTCGGGAGTGGTCCCGAGTGCTTGGGAGTTCTGCTACTTCACTTGCCAGCTGTGTTAGTATAAGCAAGAAATGATGCTAATAACAATATATTGAAATGATTTTGAACATATTAAAGGCTCAGCAGAGGGCTTGATAGACTGAGAGAGGCTCTCGATCTTTCAAGTCCAGCATCCTTGCCTTTATAGGGATCGATCCACAATATAGTAAAGAAAACAAGCTCATGCATGGACATGCAAAGATAGGAATGTGGCAACACAGCAAAAGGAGAAAGGTGACAAAGCATGCAAGCACTCCCGAGCGCTCTGGAACAGTCTCGAGCGCTGGGAAGTGGGTTACACCCTGGACTGACTTTGAACAAAGGACATGCCTATTTAGACATATTGATGCTTCAGATCTGTATTCTTGGAAAATAAAGATTCCATTTAACATTTGAGTAACCTGTTTCATGTAGGAACTTTGAATGAAGAGGTTTATGCTTTTGAACAACAGATCACTCTTATCAACATGCCTCTATAGAACTGTTTACCTTTTAAAATGACCCTTCACTTCTTCCACATGCATGCCAGAGTACCGACAGAAGAGAAAAGTAGAAAATAGGGCTGGACTAACTCTCGAGCGCTTCAGAGTACTCCCGAGCGCTCGGGAGTGCTTCCAGTGATTTTATTCCGAAAACATTTTCATGCCCCTTTGCTCTTGTTTTTACACTAAGGTCTTCCAAACTCACACCCAGTATTAAAGCCTAGGGTGGACTGAAAGACCTCCCTCAGAAGGGAAGAATAGCCCTTTTGATTTGAAACCAAGAGAAATAGAAATCTTTCTACCTTTTGAGAGGTCTTGCTTCCTTGAATGACCTTGAAAGGTGGAAAGAGAGGGTGAAGTACAAGAAATCAGAAGCCTGGAATGCTCTGGATTTTCTTGATGTTTTTGATCTTTGCAAACCTTTGTTCTTTTTGAAAATGTTTGAAATTTGGAAAACAAGTTTGAGCTTGAGAGATTTTCTTGAACAAGAGAGAGAGGGAAGGAGAGAGAGAGAGTTCGTTCTCCTCTCTCCTGCTGAAAACAGGCCCTTTTATAGAAAAACATATCATATGGTTTAATTTGCAATGAAATGAAACCATTTTTTCATTGGGGAGAAAATCTTCTGGCCTGGATCTCTTTGACTGAGTCAGAGTCTTCTCTTGGTCCAAACAACCAAAATGATGGTTTGTATGGAAAGAGGGGGGGCCTTTTTCACCCATTGGGCAGCAAGGCGGTCTCGAGCGCTTGGGAGTAGTCCCGAGCGCTTGGGACCTCACTCTTGAGCGCTTGAGAGTGAGCCAGGTCAGTGGTTTTGGCAAATGGTTTGGAGCGCTTGGGAGAACTCCTAGGCGCTTGAAACAGATTTTGCACGTTTTATTTCCCTTTTCAAAGTCATTCAAGAAGCATGGTCTCGCTGGGTCCAAGGCTTGTTTAATCCAAATTCATCATCGGGAGCCTCCGGGCCACGAATCAAGGAAATTCGATAAGTTCAAATTGGGGTGTCTACACCACCTTTGTTTGGTTTTCGTTGATAGAGCCTTATTCTATAAAAAAAAAGGAAAAGAAAATATATATCTTGGATTTTGTTTATCCAGGCGTTCATTGAGTAACTGGACAATTGGGGTGAGGTATTCTCTTTCTGAGCGTTCGCGTCAAAAAATGGATAGACCTTATGAAGGCACCCGTGCTGGACCATTTGCTTAGTAACTGGGCATTGGGTATAAGGTATTCTTATTCTCAATATTCGCATCAAACAGCGGTGGGGTAAAAGTAAAAATACGGTTATGAATTTCTATTGATTACTTATTAAACAACTGCCTGTTGTTGAGGGGGAGCTTGTGATTAATTATCTGTGACTTCTTTGCTGAACCTAGAGAGGTGTATCTTGGAGGGGGGGTAGAGTCACTAGATAAACCTAAGCACTTGAGCATCTTGGCCCTATTTTGAGTTCCTGAATTTTTTGGTCATGGATGCACACACACATTTTCCTCACATGTCGATGATCATGGTGTGTTGCATTATTTCTACCTTGCATGGTGTTATATCATTAAGTGGCGCCTTAAAATTTAGGTGTCTTTTCATCTCATCTAATGATATAATACTTGTGATAAAACTATCTCATACTTGTATCTTCACATTTCTCATTCTCTTTTAGCATTTAGTTTAGTTTTATTTTATTAGAATTTGTGTATCTGTTAGTCCTTCATTCTGCTATTGAACTTAGTCGCCATGCTATTTATGCTAGTATTCAAGCTTTGCTCACATTTTTTATTTAGTTGCTTTTATTGATCACTAATTGTTTAATTCTCTTCTATTCGCATTTATTGCTTTACTGTCTATCTTATTCGCCCTTTGTCACTCCATGTCAAAAAGGGGGAGAATGATGAAAGGGGGAGTAGGTTGCCTATTGTTCTAATGTGTTTAAATGTTAAGTTTTATTCTGCAGCTGCTCTACAACCCAATCTCAGTTTGTTAGATTGTCAATGTAGTGTGTTTTGTCATGGAAGTGCCAAATGGGGAGATTGTAAGGACCAAATTCCGATGTGTGTATTGGCAATTCCATATGAGAAAACACATATTTTATATCGAGTTGAAATTTAATTATTTTTTTATAGGCTAATGAGTTTGTATAAGACTAGAGTGGAAGAAATCATATTTATTTGTAATCGAGAGTAAACGTTTTAGATAAAAAGGAGGTCGACTATTGCGACACAGGGATTTTGGCGAAGACCGATGGATGGAGGGATCAATAGAAATATCAATCAATACCTTTTGTTCTTAAATGAAAAGCAACGGAAAAAAAGGGGCCGGGGGGGTGTGTTGGGCGCGGCATAAATGGACTTGTTTCTTCCAAGGTTTGGGAGGAAGCATTATATAATGAAAAGTTTCAGAAAAAGAAAAGTGTGGCATATAAGTTTCAGAAAAAGAAAAGTGTGGCATATACTACACATATGTATATTCAAGGCTTATAAGAAAAAAAGGGGGGCAGCTGTTCGAAGCAGAGATGGAAGTAACGGATTTATTTGTGTGCTATTCGTGAAGGGATTTCTCTTAGGGTAATTGGAGGGTTTGTGGACTCAAGGCCGTTAGTGATCAAAATTACTGGGTGCGGTGTACGTGTGACTCGACAGGAAGTACTTAGAACGGTGTGAGGATTTACTTTGTTTGGATAGGTATTTCTGTAACTGCACGATGATTATAGTGATTTGATTCCTTCCCGTGGTTTTTACCCATTCTGGGGTTTTCCACGTATATCTCTGCGTAGTGCGATGGATTGTTTTGCGCAGTTTTTGCTGATAATTTTATGTAGTGATTTGCGTTCATATTGTTAGGATTTTTTATGGATTATTAGGGAATCCTGATTTTTCATATACAAAGTTCGCAAATGCATGATATTCATTACTCCAGTGATCAAAAATTGACATAAATTTTAAAATGTAAAAATAAGAAGGCAAAATAAAAATGTAAAAAGTTAGGTGTTCCACTTTTTCTAAAAGTTTTTTTTTAAAATTCACATAATTTCAAACTCAAATATAATGAAAATGAAAAATATTTTTTCAATTTTTTTTGCACCATTTAAAAGATCTTAATGAGATCTATCAAACAAGATCCATATTGCTAGAAAAATTATTTGCGTAAACACATAATTTTTGAGCTTGAAATTACCTTCTTTTTCTAAAAATTCTTTTTCGGAGAAACCGGAACACCCCCTTAGTTGAACATGAATTCTTGTTGGGTAAAAAATAATTACTTTAGTATTTTGTTAGGTGGTGTTCCAATTTAAGAAAATGTATTTTTTTTTCAAAATGTTTGAATTTCAAATTCAAATATAATGAAAATAAAAAATATTTTTTCAATTTTTTTTTGCACCGTTTAAAAGATTTTAATGAAATTTATCAAACAAAATCTATATTGATAAAAAAATTATTTACGTAAATACATAATTTTTAGGTTTAAAATTATCTTCGTTTTAAAAAAAGTACTTCTTTTAGAAACCGGACGGCCGTTAGTGAAACTGGCGTTAGCCGCTTGGCTTGCCAGCTTATCTTTAGACGCAGCCCAAAAATGTGATTTTCTCTGATCATTTTTCTTTGAAGGGTGCCCTAGTACAAGGTGAGTTTGTTACTTGTTAGGGTGCCATGAAGGCGACGCTGCTTCTCTCTTCACCACCCCTACCGCCGTTCCTCACTTCAAAGCTCCCCACACTTGCCTCATCCCACCCTTCACTTCACCTGAACCTGATTCCACGCCTCACCTTCACCAGGCGTCGTCAATTTCGGCCCGATTTCACGGTCCATGCCGACGACGGAGATGGCGGAGGCATCGATGAATACGAGCTGGACGAGTTCGATGCCGAGGAGTTTGACAACAGGAAGGACTACGACGTGGACTACGAGGAGCACCCCCTCGCTGGTGGTGTCTCGGACGACATCTTGATGGTGCACGGTGGTAGTAATAGTAAGAGCTTTTTCGAGTCAAGTGAGGAGTGGGGTTCGGAGTCTCTGGTAGATTACAGGATCAATGAGGATGAGTTTCACAAGTTTAGCTTGTTCCATTGTGATTTCTTTATAAGGAAGCCTCCCGACCCTGATAACGATGTCTATGACTTCGGAGAGATGTATGTTACACCTCCGGATACTGATGTTTACTATATTCCTGAGGTCCTTGCGCCAATGCCTACAAAGGTATCTCATGCTTATCCGTCCCAATTTGTTAGTACATTTTTACTTACATCATCTTCAGCCCTCGTAATCAAACTTTTACCCAAATTTGAGTAAAAGCTTCATATCATTTGGTGTGAAGTTCCCCATTGGGCAAGTTCAAATCTAAAGCATAAATTTGGGTAAAAGTTGTCTCCCTTGTTTGGTTAAAAATTTGAGTAAAAGTCGATTTGGATTTAGGGTTTTTTAATCAAAGCTAGATTCTGGGTTTTAAAAAGGGCTAAACGTCATTTTTCTCAATTATCGTCATCTGAGGTGTGAACAAGTTATGTAGGATCATCTTAATGAAGCTGCTTAAACTTGAAACTTTTGTTGCTGATAAAGAAAGAAATTGAAATTAGTTTATTTTTTGGTCAAACAGAAATAGAAATTAGTTTATATTTTCCATATTGTTTTGATTAATCTTTTGTGCTAAACGCTTGGAAATTGCAGCACATTCGATGTGTACAGAGTGATTATGGACGGTATGACATAACTGAACCTCCCATTGATGCACCTCGAGATCCTTTGTATAAATCTGACTATGAGGTTTTGAAGGTAAGTGTGAATTATTGGCGCACAACACTGCATTTCTCTTTATTTCTGTTATTCATTTGAAGATGCAGAGGGAAAAAAAGTATATGAGTATGCAACATCTCAACCCAAAAGGCGTAGAAAAGAATGTGTATGCCAACAGCTCAACCCATAAGGCTTAAAAGGTTTATAAGTACCATGTTAAGGCGTTTCATCTATCAGTTCCAGATCTTTTTTGGTTTTTGACAGATGCGTCAATGACTACCCATTTTCCCTGAATTGAAGCCAACAGTGAAGTTTTATCCACAACAAAGGATCAAAAGTAATATAACTTCGACAAGTATGTCATGAGTTGGTCTTTTAGAGGAATCTGTGGAATAGAAAGGTCTTAAATAGGTCAAGGTGTATGTTATAGTTGTGAGACCAGTGTTAGTGGATTTCTTTATTGGCTTTAATACCAGTTAACTTATATACTTTAAAAGTGGGAGATCTCTTGAAGTCCCAAATGGAATAGGCCAACTGATAATTTGAAAACTTTCACTCTGCAATATGTTGAGTAATACATCAATATTCCATCATTGACGAAGCAGCTTATTTTGACTTGTTTGATTTGCTTTTAATCCAACTTTTCCATCATATAAGTTCATTCATGAAACAAGTAAGAACAAATGTTTCTACTTCATCAGTGAAAAAAAATAATATGGAAGTCCTGAGACCATGATCTATAACTGCGGGTTAAAAACCTACAAGAATTCTTGGACCATTGTCATCTGGCCATTGCTAGAGGTCAAGGTATCGTCGTCCCCCATCAAAAATGAATCATGTGACACGTTTTTTGAAATTTTTCTGCGTATCAGTCTCCACTGTTCTGGCATTTTATGAGTTAACCACTGTTATGAAGACTGTTATTACTTACGCCCAGGGTTTTATGTAACAAAATACGGAAAATGGATTCCTTGAGCCTATTGTTTGTCTATAATTATAATGTAGTGCAGACATTTTGTTGATCTGATATGGTGTTGGTGCTATATGGAACTAACATCCTGGAATTTTATTAGGTAATTCAAGGGTATCACCATTTTATGCTTGAAGTCTATCTTGTTATATACTTATCCACATCGCCCATTCTTTAGCAGCAATTGGCGAGGATTTAGAAGATGCTGAACTATCTGCACGTAAGAGGGAGCGAGAAGGCAACCCTGCCCATGCACCTGTGTGGGTATTGGGAATCCCTTCCACAATTGCACTCTTTGGCATGGCTTTTGATCCTAAGGGAATCCCGAGTGGTCCCAAGTGGTCTTATGGATGCAAGTAGAGAGAACATGGTTCATAGTTGTGCTTAGGTCATTTTTTGTGGTATTCCATACAAATAACTGGTTTGGGGCTGAGGCCTGGGCTCATAAGAATTTTTTTTGGTGGTATTTTAGTTGCAACCTATTGATCATTCCTCGTCTCTCGTGTAGAGATTTCAAAGGGTTCATTCTTTGGCAGAATTAATGAGCTAAAAAATATTTGATATGGAAATATGTATCAGGATCACCTTTTGGGAAAAACCTAAGCTCATTGTCTGTTGTTGCAGGTTTTCTTAACAAAGCACTACAAGAACCGGAGACTGGGTGACCCTGAATTTGTACTAGATTTTGAGGAGATTTATGTTATCGATTCAAAAACAAAGTCGATTACCAGAGCAAGAGTTTTGGTAAGGAATTTTGGTAGTTGAGTCAAATACTTATAATTCTCTTTCAAATACTGAGTTGATTTCTGCTCTCGAATGGCACTTATACTCTATGCATCCGAATTAATCTTACTAAGTAGAAATCGTAAGTGCTTAAAGGGGAATAAAGAAGTCCAACCCTGGGGTTGGTATTGCTAGGACGCCCCTGGATTTTGTTAAATGCATTGTATGAACCATTGAAGCAAGAAATGATTCTGATACTCTAGAGGAAGCAAGACTGTCCCTGGCAGTTAGGCTGCCCTGTTGTTAAGCGTGTGAAAAAGTGAACATAAAAAAATAGCTTAAATTCCTGGGGTGGAGCACCACAACAAGAGAGAGATTTGGGTGTGGTGCCCATCTTCAATGAAGCCCCTTTGCATCTTTTGCACATCTCTAATAGTCTGTTTCAAGTACAACAAAAGTGATAGTCCAGTATGTAGTCGACAATAGGTGATCCACCCGGTCCTTGCTATATGTATTCCACAAACGCCTAAAGGAATACCTTGCCAAGTTGTGGCTTACACTTTGGCATGGGCGGACGAAAATGCCCCTTCGTTTGGAAATTAGGGGGCTCAATCCAACTCTTCTTGGTTCTGGGCATTCCAATAATTTCACGCTCTTAGGTGGTGGGCCATAGCTACTACTTAGGCTATTTACAGATTACGTTAATGGGTTTTTGGACTTTTGATGTTTTCCCTCTGTGTCCTCTTTTTTACACACTAATTTGTCCTTTATAGCCCCTTTGGCAATGGAGGTGAGAAAAGAAAAGAGAGGGGAGTGGTCTCCCTTATTAGTGAGAAAAGACAAGAAAGGGTTGTGGTTTCTCACCCACCCATCCAAACAATCGTGAGAAATCAAACGCTCTCCACATCTCCGGTGACTTTAACTCCATCTCCGGCGACCTGAAACTAGCTATTTCTCTCCGCTCCGACGACCAAACATCATCTCTGTTTCTTTTTTCTCCGGCGACCAAACATCATCTTCGGCAACTCGTCTGAAATCAAAGGGTTCAAAATTCAGTTTTGATCACAGAAGTAGCTTCTCCTTGACGAGACGAATACAACGGTGCAAGTATGACGATGATCCGACGAGAGGGTGGACCACACGTGTTGGCGGAAGTTGCGCGAGTGAGATCTACTCTTGCCCACGCGCCTCACTCACTCTCTTTCTCACGGAATCTCGCCACTTTTGGTGAGAAACGGAACTGGGGTGTGAGAGGGTTCCCGTCTCCCTCCTTTTATCACCCTTTCTCGCCTTCTGGGCCTTCCAAACGAGGGAGAGAATCACTTCTCCCTCCATTCCCTTTCTTTTCTCTCGAAATCCCCTGTTCCAAACGAGCTGTTAGTGCTATTGGTTTTTTTTTTTTTTTTTTTGTCGGCAAAAAAAGGTTACTCTATCATTAATAAATACTAATGATACCAAAAGCAACCCTATAGTAACACACCAGGGAGCATCAAACAAGGAGGACAAGCTCACCCGAATGGGAGCGTCATACAATGAAAGACAAGCTCAACCTAACACTACATCTCACCTCACATTTTTTTTAAAAGAACAACAAAACAGAAAATACACAAAAGTTGACAAGAAGGCAACTACAAACACTAAGATAAATGCTCGACCAGTGATTTAAATTCGCGAGGCGTACGCGAGGCGACAAAGCCCTTGGCGGAGCGAGGCGAGGCGAGCGAGGCGAGGCGAGCGCCTCATTGAAGCGAGGCGAGCGTTTAAAAAAAACGTAATATGAACTACATAAATGACCAATATTCACTCCTACCATCAAAACAAGAACAAACATCACCATATTGCATAAATAACCAACAATCCAACATTCCAACATACGAAATACTAGTAAAATACGCTCAAAATGTAACAAACTAACAATCCAGAATTCTAGATATTCCAAACAAGACATCATCGGTCATCCTTTCATCACTCATCACCAATATCTTCATCTTCTTCATCATCATTTGACCGGTATCCATCCACATCTTCCTCTTCTCCTTCATCTGAAATAGTGTCATCACATTCTTCTTCTTCCCAATCATCTACACAAAAACTTGATGATTTTGAACGCTTCTTCGAAGTTGTTGGTTTATGAGTTGACCTAGTTACTTTGCTAGGTTGTTCAACCCCACTAGCTTCCGCAACAACATTCCAATCTAAATCTTCACCGTCAAATACAAGCTCGTCCTCTAATTTCCCAATCAACCATTCATTGCTCTCATCAATGTTCTTCAGGAAATCGGGTCAAATTTGCCGCGGTTCGCATATCGACGCTTCAATGTTCTATTGTACTTAACAAACACCAAGTCGTTGAGACGCTTTTGATCTAGCCTATTTCTTTTTTTGGTGTGAAGCTGCAAAATAAAGTTAAAAGGGATTTAAGAATTTTAAGTTCATATGACACGATTCACACCTTCAAAACAATTAGAAATCCCTTAATGTAATACTCACATGTTCGAACACACTCCAATTTCTCTCGCATCCGGATGAACTGCAAGTAAGGCTAAGGACCTTGATGGCAAATTTTTGCAAGTCAGGAGTTTCACGACCAAATGACTTCCACCACTCAACTGCACATTGCCAATTAGTTATATTGTCGCAAAGGACAAAGAACAAAGAGGTAGTATTTAAGGCTTTTAAGCACAAAGAGTAAGAAATTGTGATCACCTGGTGACCTTGTAGTTCTTTGCCTAATTGCCATGTCCTTTTTGAAGATTCCCTCCTCCTCCTCATATAATGCTATCTGATGAAGAATTTCATCTTGCATCCTCGCAGTTGGGACCAACCTTTCAATACAATCCACCAAACCCTTCCATACCTCTTTATCAGCTTTCATCCTTGCACCATCTTTGTAAAAAAACGCAGGGTTCAAATAGTAGCCTGCTGCATGCAAAGGTTGATGCAATTGCACTTCCCACCTCGCATCAATGATGTCAAACACAGTTTTATACTTGTCTTCATCTCCGCAAAACGTGTTTATAATAGTTTCTTTGGCCCTATCCATGGCCTCGTAGATGTATCCCATTGCGGGCTTTTCTTCACCATCAACCAAACGAAGTACTTTAACAAGAGGACATGTAAATCTTAGGGCTAGCAAGACATTGTTCCAAAACGATGGCGACAACATTGTTTCTGCTACCTTTTTACCATCCGCCTCTTTTGCCCACTTGCTCTTACTCCAAGCCTCTGATGTGAACATCTTTCTTAGGTTATTCTTTTGCTGATGAACCCTTTGTAAAGTCAAAGAAGCTGTTGCAAAACGAGTCTTTGCTGGCTTAATCAACTCTTTTCTTTGGGTAAAGTGTCTCATCATGTTCAACAATGTCGGACGGTTATAGATATAACCGTGTACCTTGATCGCCCTTTCCCATGTCCTCTTCAAATATGGCAACTTGAAAATGTCTTCTAACATTAAATCCAAACAATGGGCAGCACATGGAGTCCAATACAAATGTGGTCTTTTTGCCATTAACAACTTTCCTATCATAAGTTAGAACAAGTACAATAAGATTCTAAGAGTAAGTAATAAAGTAAGAAATAATACATTTGAGACTTTGAGTAATAACTAGTAACTAACATATGTCAATGCATTGTTACCTGCCATTTTATTGTATGCGGCACTATCCGTGACAACTTGGACCACATTAGCTTCTCCGATTCGCTCCACATACTCATCAAGCAACCCATACATGCTGTCCCCGGTTGTGGCATGACTCGATGCATCAACCGATTCAATAAACATGCTACCTTTAGGACAATTAACCAAAAAATTTATCAATGACCTATTCTTTCGATCCGTCCATCCATCACACATAAGAGTGCATCCATTTTCCTCTCTCTCCTTCTTATGGTCCTCCATTTGTTTGTTCACATTTTCCACCTCTTTATTAAGAAGAGGGACACGCACTTGATAATAAGTCGGCGGTGTTAAACCAGGGCCATACTGCCCAATAGCCTCAACCATCGGTGCAAAGGACTCCACATTGACAACATTTAGAGGTATTCCAGCATCGTAAATCCACCTCGCAATAGCTTGATGGGCCCGCTCTTTCAACAACTTCTTTTGCGGTGTATTATCATCAACTTTAGGTTGTTTCCCACTTCTCCTATTCTCTACCTCGATCTCTGGGTCAAGGGTGAAGTAAGCATCCATAGGCCCTTTAGTCTTGGGCTTCTTAAGTTGGAAGAGCCGGAGGTAGCAGTGGCAGCAGGCCTCTTAGGAGGGGGCTTCGATTGCACATAAAACTCATCCTCATCAATGTCCTCCTCATTGCCCATTTCATCAAAATCTGGAAGAGGAGTTATGCTAGATGCCGTCTCCTTTTTCTTACACATAAATGCCCTAATCTCCTCTTTAACTGCTCTGGGCAATTAGGACATGAAGTCACGTCAGGATATCCTCCAACAAGGTGTAGCTTCACTCGATAAACACTCCCCGTGACCACTTTGTCACAAAAATTACATGTGAACCTGAACTTATTATCTTCATGTCTCTTTGAATACTTCCAAGCAGGATCGGTTCTATTCGACATCTACAATATGTCAATATCTATACAAACAAAGGAGATAAAACATAAATTAAAAACATAATTCAGTAGAATATATCGAATCAGTACAAAGGAGATAAAACATATCGAATCAGTACACTAAGTTACTAACTAACCAGTAAACTCTCTATATACACATCTCCCAAACTAGAATATACTATATTATATACACCATTAGTCATTACACCCACTAACTAAGAGAATATATATAATATATACATCCACTGACTAACGTCACTAACCAGTAAACTGTAAACATAAAAAACACAAATAAATTTTTTTTCATCTGGGTTTCTCATCTGGGTTTCTAAAAACGAAGAGAGAGAGAGAGATCAGAAGAGCAGAGAGATCAGAAGAAGGGAGAGAGAGAGATCAGAAGAGAGAGAGAGATGGATCGCAAGAAGGGAGAGAGAGAGATTGATCGAACAGAAGAGGAAGAATCGATCAGAAGAGAGAGAAAGAGAGAGATAGGATCGATCAGAAGAGAGAGAGAGAGAAAGAGCAGAGAGCTTACCTGGGTGTGTGGGCTTCGGATCACAGAGCAGAGAGAGAGGCTTTGGATCGCAGAGGAGAGGGAGACCGAGGGCTTCGGAGTGCAGAGGGGAAAGAGGCGGCTTCGAATGGAGACTGAGGGCTTCGGTGTGGGTGTGTAAGTCTTGTTTTGCCCTTTTTATTATGTTTCTTAAGTGGACGACGCCTAGGCGAGCTTTTCCAGTCGCCTCACGCTTCGCGCCTAGGCGCGACGTCACCGACTAGGCGGGCGCCTCCTCTATTCTCGCCTCGCCTCGAAGTTGCGAGGCGTCCCAGCCTCGCCTCACCGCTCGCCTCGCCTAGGCGCTCGCCTAGGCGCGATTTTTAAATCACTGTGCTCGACCCATCCAAAGCACCCCATCTCAAAGCTCAAACAACCCTATCAAACACCTATTGGGCCAAGAAACAAACCCCAATGCCGGCCCTCACCAGCCAGACATACCAAAGAAACCCTACCCCTACAGGACCACTCTCGCCGCCTCCAACACCTCCCTCCGTCGCTGCCGCCTCCCCACCTGACACCAACTGATGCCACGCACTACCAATAGCCATCTCTCTACAGCTTCTTGCTTGCGGAGAGGGCTTTTTGGTAAAATCGTGTGGTGATGAGATTCCTTTTGTTTGGTTGGGGAAAATTTCAAAAAAGCAGCTGAACTCTCAGGAACTTTACAAAAAAAAACACATGGACTTTAACTAATAACGAAAAGACACATGAACTTACCATTCGATTAACAATTAGGCCCCCGCCGTCCCATTCCATCAATGTGTATTGAATGGAGCTAATCCCATTCCATCCGATTAACAATTTTTTACTTTTACTTTCAACATTACTTTTAAATCTTTTTTTAGTAGTAAATAAATGTGTAGTAAAGTTCTCTTTTTTTTTTTTTCCTTACTATATATTAAAATTACTTTAACCCCATTTTTACAATTTACCAAAAATAACTTTAACCCCCCCGCCCTTTTTTTACTTTCAAAATTTACCTTTCCCACCCTCTCGGCCTTTTTTTTTATTTAGAAATTCGACCCCACACCACCAATCAACCCCACAACCAACCGCTGAAGCCCTAGCCCTAATTTTAGAATCTTAAAATTACTTTTAAGTCCTTTTTTTAACCTTCATTTTATTGTTTACTTTTTACTTTCAAATATTGCTTTTATCTCTTTCTTTTTTTAGTAATAAATAAATATGCAATAAAGTTTTAAAAGCGAGGTTTAATTAGTTAATCCACAAATGCCTATAAAGGAATACCTTTCCAAGTTGTGGCTTACACTATGGCATGGCCAGACGAAAATGCCCCTTAGTTTGGAAACTAGGGGGCTCAATCCAACTCTTCTTGGTTCTAGGCGTCCAGTAATTTCACGCTCTTAGGTGGTGGGCCATAGCCACTATTTGGGCTATCTACAGATTACTTTAACGGGTTTTCAGACTTTTAATGTTTCCCTCCGTGTCCTCTTTTTTATACACGATTTTGTCCTTTAATTCTTCTTAGTTAGAGGGCTTTTCGGTTAAATCGTGTGGTGGTGAGATTCCTTTTGACTCTTGCTTGGGGAAAATTTCAAAAAGCCTCCTAACTTTGAGGAACTTTATCAAAAAACACATGGACTTTAACTAATAACGAAAAGACACTTGAACTTACCATTCCGTTAACAATTAGGCCCCTGCCATCCCATTCCATCAATGTGTAACGAATGGAGCCTAACGGAAGGCCCCTGCCATCCCATTCCATCAACGTGTAACGAATGGAGCCTAACGCCTTCCTTTTTTTTTTTTTTACTTTTACTTTCAAAAATTACTTTTAACTTTCTTTTTTTAGTAGTAAATAAATGTGCAATAAAGTTATTTTTTTTCCTTACTATTTATCAAAAATTACTTTAACCCCATTTTTTTACTATTTACAAAAGCATCTTTTTACCTCCCCCTTTTTTTTACTTTCAAAATTTTCCTTTCCCACTGTCTTCCTCCTTTTTTTTCCTTAGAAATTCGACCCCACACCACCAATCAACCCCACAACCTGTTGGAAGGGGAGGGTATCTAGTATATATTTAGATAAGATTTTGAAGGGGAAGAGTACTTGTATTTCACTTGGAACTTGAACTTTTTTTGACATAGTACATAATGAGTAGAACGCATCCATATTTATAGTGGTCTATGGAAGGTTCTAGATATCTTTTACAAGATATTTTATAGGTGCATTCTAGATTTTACACGTGACTTATATTAACAAATATCTAGATACTTTTCCAAGAACTCTTCTAGAACTAAGTCTTCTAGAACTCTTCTAGAATTAAGTCTTCTAGAAACAAGATATTTATACTCCTCCAATAATATCTTCTATTTGGGCTTCTTTATTGGGCTTGTCTTGGACTTTATTTGGGCCAAAATATTAAATCAAGTTTATGCTCCAACATCCCCCCTTAAACTTGATTTAGTAACTCCGAGAAGATTTCTTAGCTTGGAGAAGACTTCATACTTGAGTGGCTTGGTGAGGATATTAGCAATTTGATCTTCCGATCTTGCGAATGTCATTCGGACCTCCATGTTGGCCATGCATTCTCTTATGAAGTGATACCTTGTATCTATGTGCTTGCTACGATCATGGAAGACTGGATTCTTGGCTAGTGCTATTGCG